>PVKB01002043.1:0-326792 GCA_004027205.1 Ctenodactylus gundi
CACCTTCCCACTCTCCAACCCTCCCCTCTCCATCCCTCTCCCTGTCTCTACCTCTTCCTCACCCTCCCTCGCCCTCTGCCTCCCTCTCCCTCCCCCTTCCTCCCTCTCCCTCTCTCCCTCTCCCCCTCACCCCCCTCTCTCTGCATTTTTGCCTGCTTCATGCTAACATGAGTTTGGCCATGCATAGGAAAGCCCAAGGTCTCTATCTGCTGCACACTAAGCCCTTGTATTCCCCAGGAGAAACCATCAGGGTCTCACAACACATCAGTAGGGTCACATTCTAACCCGTGCCCACAGCTTCCTAAGTGGGTAATTTGGGGAAGCTCTGCTGTTTTGTTGGGGATTATTTTCTCATTTCCTTATGCTGCAGGGATTAACCCTTCCTTACAGATGGCTGTGAGACTTAATAGGCTGTTAATTATGAATGCTTTCTTGTGCTGCTGTTCTTATCAGCCAGAAAGATTAGGTATCTTTTAGCTATTTTTCTAGCACCATGTGTGGCCACAATATGAAGTCGATGATGAATGACTGTTATTATCGTTCAATCGTTAAAGCTCACAGAAATAATTCATAGATGGAGAAGCTCTTCTACCTCGGGCAGAGAAGCTGCGTAAGCTGAAAAGTGCACAAACCTGGCTCGGTGAGAGGATTCCTGCCTTTTCCATGTCTTCCAATCCTTGCTTCTCTTGCCAAACTCGCAAGACACCCACCCACTTCTCCCACCAGGCACAGCTCATTTGCATAATTGTGGCCACACTGTGAGGTGGGCAGGCAAAGCTATTAAGCCACCAACTGTCTGGTGAGCCAGGATCCTGGTTTCACATGCAGGACAAAGGTGCAGTCCTTTCTGTGCATGGGATACACTGGACCCTCTGTCCAACTACTCATATCTGATTCTGTTTTTCATACCTCATGACACTTGGGACTTGCCCATCTGGGTGCCCTGTCACCTATTTCCTTTTAATCCATTGAGCAGAATTGTGTTCTTCTTACATAAAAATATTTTTGTCTGCCATTACTATGCATTTGGAGTATACAACAAAGTTTAGAACAAACCTGTGTCCGAAGACCTAGAGGAATGCTCATTGCTCTTTGTAGCCTTCCACTGATGAAGATATTTTGGTTCAGAAAACACTTCTTACACTTATAAAATTTAAAAGATAAATAAATGGATAGATCACAGCAGCTTTCATCAGTCTTCCTATATTTGGTGTTTACAACTAATGCCTATATGATAGATAGCATTGTAATTAATATTATTAATATTATCATTAATCATTCTACAGAATTTTATATTCTCCACATGAAAGGGGGAGGGAAGGGGAGAGAGAGAGGGAGAGAGGGAGAGAGAGAGAGAGAGAGAGAGAGAGAGAGAGAGAGAAACATACAGACAAACAGACAGAGTAACTACCTTTATGGCCCAACCTAATAATCAGATGATGAAAAGGTCCTCTGCTCAGGACAGTCTACGCCACCATTTACTTTTCAACTGTTTAAATAGCCTGAGAATCTTTCGCTTGTCTTTGCCACTTGGATTGATGAGAGAAATGCAGGCCTTTCCTGTGGGCACAGCCTATTAGCAGGCTGCAGAAGGGGTGCCCTTTGGCCGTTCCCACCTCTTCTTCCAGAAGCCAAGGGATGTGGTGAGCCAGGGAGCACTGGCTCTGACAGTAATGGGCTATAATTGAGTTCTAGGTTTGTTTTAACTGCCCGGGTGTGATCGTCTGTGAAAGTGGCTTGATTTTATGCTCTTTGTGCAGCTGCGTCAAGCTCCATTTGAAATAACAAGAGCCTTCCCTTCCCTCGCTCCTGCTCAACTAGGAAGAAGTGAGGAGACAGGGGGAGGGACAGCGAGGTTTTCAAGAGAATGTGCTAGGGAAGGATGGTGAGTGTGAGCAGAGGCCAGCAGCAGATGGGGTCGTAATGCTGCCAGACTGCCTTCAGGTAACCCGAGGCCTTGATGAGTGACAGGTGGTATACACATCTGGAATTTTCCAAATGCATGCTCCAACCAACATTTATTTTATTTATTTATTTATTTATTTATTTATTTATTTATTTATTTATTTTGCTACAGAGTCTCCCTTTGTAATCCTGAACTTACTACATAGCCCAGACTGGCCTCTAATTCAAGACAATCCTCTTGCGTCAGCCTTCTGAGTACTAGGATTCCATGTGTGGACAATCATATCTGGCTTATGTGTTGCTGGTGAATCAAACTCAGGGCCTTGTGTGTGCTAGGCAAGCTCTCTAACCGCTGTGCTATTCCTCCAACAACATTTCTGTGATGCCTGATCAGGCAAGGACTAGATCTGCTTCATTTCCATCACAATAACTTCATTTTCCCTAATATTTATTAGTATACACACACACACACACACACACACGCAATATACAGTGGTTGCACTGAGCTTGAGGATTTTATGTGCATACATATCATGACAACATTACAATCCCTTCCTCTCTCCTCATGCCCACTCCCAGCTTCCACTATCACACTTATTTGGTTCTACAAAATGCCTGTATTCTAGGTTTCTAATATTAGAAAAACCATGCGATATTTTACCTTGTGAGTATCTTTTGACTCACTTTTCTAGGCATGATGGTCTCAAGTTACTTTCAAAAAGCCTCAAATTCATCTGTCTTTATGAAGAGTAGTGTTCCATTGTGAACATATACCACAATTTTTGTATCCATTGGTCTGTTGGTGGGTATTTCAACACAGTCCACATTTTAGTCATTGCTAGTTGTGCTGCTATAAATATGGGTATACAAGTATCTCTGTTATACGTTGCTTATAACTCCTTTGGAAAGGTACCCAAAGGATGTATTGCTGGATCAAATGGAATATTTGTTTTAGCCTTTTGATAAACCTTCGCATGGCTTTCCATAGTGGTTGTATCACTTTACAGTCCCACCAGCCATATGAAAGTGTTCTCTTTCTCACAGAACTTGAAAAAAAAAACAATCCTTAAATTCACAGGGAACCAAAAGAGATCTTGAAAAGCCAAAACAACCTTAAGTAACAATAAAAAAGCAGGTGACATTATGATTCCAGACATCAAGTTATATTACAAAGCAACAGTGACAAAACCACATGGTACTGATACAAAAACAGACAGGTCAGCAGGTGGAACAGCACTGAGGATGCAGAGACAATTCCAAGTACCTTCAGCTACCTGATGTTTGACACAGGGGCCCAAAACATAGACTCTAAAAAGGATTCTTTCTCTTTAGCAAATGGTGCCAAGAAAACTGGTTATTTCCATGCATAAGAATGGTAATGGTCTCATAAGGGTAAAGTTGAAGAGATCAGAGCTGAGACATGCAACCCAGGGTACTGTAGAACCCACTGGAGAAGCTTCTCCCACCTTATCCTGGCTGTTTTCACATAGGCGGAGCTCAGAGGTGGGGCACCCACTTAGACGTCAGCCCTGTGAACCACTGAGCACTCAACATGGGTCTGACGTCAGCCCTGTGAACCACTGAGCACTCAACATGGGTCTGCCTTGAAATGTACTACAAGGATGAAACATGACTGATTTCAAGATCTATTATAAGATCACAGAACGTTCACTATTTCATTACTAACATCTTGTTTAGATTTCATCCTGAAACGATAGTATTTTGGAAACATTGGGTTAAGTAATACATCTTTTAAAAATTATTTTCCCATGTTTGTATTTTATTGAAAGTAAAATTACCAGAAAATTTAAAATTACATGTTTGGCTTACACTCGCTTTTATCAGACAGTATGAATCTAAAAAGACTTTCCAAATTTGTTATCCTCCCATAGCCAGTGGCATAGATAAAAGAGGCAAATGTTTATACACAATTTTACTGACTGGATTTCCACCCCTTCCCCTTGCCCTAAAGAAAGCATATTGCAGTGCAAGAGAATGAGGATTTCATTGTTACAGAAATCACATTAAACTTATGTAATGTTTCAGAAGAGTAAACCACGTAACATGTTGTATTTTTGTTGTTGAAGGTGGTACAAGTATTAGTGAAGCCGCCTCTTAGCCGTTGAGATTCAAGCTAATTTTGCTTCGATGGCTTCTAATCCCCTTGCCCATGGTGACCCTTCAGTGAGTTTTCAGCCTTTGCTTTTGGGATAGCGACATATCTTTGATCTCTGTTGTTCTGTGGCTTCCATGGTCTTGATCAACTACTCAGCCTCTCCAGCATGCAGACAACCATAGCGGATGTTCCTGCTTCTGCTGCCGTGAGTCTACCTAATAGTTCTGTTTTCATACTCACATAGTCATACTCATTTACTCCACTGCTTCTGTTCTTCTAGAGAACCCAATTACAAGACCCCCACAGATGTAAAGTTATAGCACATAGTCATACTCATTTACTCCACTGCTTCTGTTCTTCTAGAGAACCCAATTACAAGACCCCCACAGATGTAAAGTTATAGCACAAGATTGGCATGAGTGAAAAGTGTTGCCTTTCCAGGGCGGAATGGGAGATCTTAGGTGTCCAGAGAATTCCCAGAAAAGTATTTAAAACTGTAATAAGATATGGATTTTCAAGGTATCCGTTGTGGGCTTAAAGAGCCTCCCTTATCATTGTTACTTAATAACCACTAGGTACAGCTAAGATACAGAGGGGACCATTTTTGAGAATATCTGTGTTTAGAGTTACTGAATTCGAAGAATCACAGCCAAGAAGATAAGAAAATGAGGATGAGAAGAAGAGAGAAGAAATTGGAGAGAAGAAAGAGAAGGAACAGGAAGAGTAGGAAAGGGAGAAGAGGAGGAAGGGAGAGAGAAAGAGAGAAATTCTGCTATCTCGGAGTCTTTTACTCTCAGTCACAGGACAAAGGAGTAATAGTGCCTATGACACATAAAGCAAAGGGGCATGCAGTATCTTCATTTTCTTTTTCTCTCCCTCCTTTATTCTTCCCTTTGCCCTTTCCTGTCTTCCTTCCTTCCAAGAAACTAGCAGAGATAATCCTGTGCAAGTGGATGGTGAGAGGGCAAGAGAACAGCTTCACTGAATGTTGTTGACAGTGACCTTACCCTGCACGAATGTCTTCTTGGTTGGTGCTGTAGGAACAACATCTAGGACAGCCCAGCAAGTTTCCAGCTCACTTCCTCAGATGACCCATAGGAAGAGCAGGGGAAGGTAACCAGATGTCAAGTGAATTTATAGTTCGGGTCACACAGTGCTGGAACAGAAATGAGCACTTGAAATCAGACCATCAAACTCCACATTTCACGTGAGAGGATACTGTGAATCAGAGGGGGGTGTGGTCGCTGATGGGACTGATGAGGCCAGAGCACACGCTGGGAGGATCCCGCCCACCTCCTGTCACGGTGGTGTCCTTGCTGGCCTCCTGCCCCCAGCTGGAGAGTTATGAGCACAGCATTCTGCACACCTGCTGCCTTCAGTGTTCGCCATGTGCCAACACTCTAGCAACCTTAAGTGTAGCTCACTTTGTTGTTGTGTCATAGGGATGGATTTAGGAGCCATTAGTTGCTGTAGTAAAGAATTTTAAAAAGCTTGTGATTCTAACTGAAAAACAGTGATAGCTACAGGAAATGGTGTGAGTGGGACTGAACAAAAATACTTAAGATAAAAAGGTTACGAAACTACTTGTTGTCTCGACTGTCCACTTAGTGGCTGCCCTTGGCTTTTCCCTCCCTTTCTCTTCTCTCTCTCTCTCTCTCTTTCTCTGGCTTTTTATTGTCACCTTTAGTTACATGTACTAATATGACTGCATAGTTCTCAAACACTGCAAGTGCCTATAATCATCACAACATTCTTATGTGGTAGTTCTTCTTGACACTCTTGAAAAAGTGAAGAAACTGTGGCTCAAAATGCCAGAGACATGTGTTTGAGACCATGCAGCCAGTAAGCAGCAAAACAGGATGAAAAATCCAGACATTTTTAATCCAATGCCAGGGCTAACTCAAGTCCCGCAGTCTGTTTTAATAAAGCCATCTGAGGCCGCGTGTTCTCACGCCTGTGCTGGGCTCCCTGGTACTCAGTCCGAGAGGCCCGGGGCTTTATGCTTCAAAAAAAGCAAAGGTACAAGACAAGGAAACGAGAAGTTTTTGTTTTTGTTGTGGGTTTCCTGTTGTAAAAATATCTTTTGCCATCTTTGTTGACTTGACAATTCCTCCCTTTCGCATTCAAGGTTTTGTCTGTGTTATGCAGTCATTTATGAACCGCACAAGCAGAAGACAGGGACTTATTACCTTGCTGCTCACTGGGGGTCTTGTTACTGATGCCCAATTAGGGAGGCTGAGGGACAGCCTTGCAGACAGCACACTCAGGAAAGGGAAGTGCTTGACACCCTTACAGCACGGCCGCCGCCTTCCTGGGCTCCTACGTCCCAGATACTCACCTCTGGTTCCAGCTGGCTTCATCGCCCCGCCCTTTGTCCTGTGTGTTGCCTCTCCTTAGTGTGACACCTCACTTTGACGCTTCTAGTGTCACTTTCTTGGGCAAGTCCTGGTGTACTTCAGCTCGCTTGGCCAGCTTCAGTGCCATCCTCTGCGGGATGTCTGCTCTGGTCCTGCTCAGTAAAACCTGATCTCTTCCTGGGTCTGTCCCTTGTCATCTAGATAACTGCTATTAATTTTGCACTACAATGGTGACTCATACTTCTCACCCCCCCACCAGAATTTGAAGGAGTAATATGCATAATAGTAGCTATGTGGGCTGTGGAGGCAGAGACTTGAGGCCAGATGCTAATTCTACCACTTACCTCTTCCATAATCATACTAATATTGATAGATAAGTGATATGAACTCTCCAACCCTCGGCTTCTTTATCTCTCAAATGAATGAAATGATATTTATGTCACAGGTGTTGTGGATGGTGAAGTAAGGAAGGACCTTATCACACTTTCTGGAACATAAATGACTAGTAAATAGTAGGCGTTACTACCTTTTCTATTAAATAAATATGTGTTTGAGTCCAAGCTCTACCTGTTGCTAATCATTTGACTTTAGGTGACTCCTCAAATTCAAATTAAAAATAAAATCCTTACACTAGTAATACCAATGTTTATCTAAGAGGGTTGAGAATACATGATGCCAGACGACAAGCACACAGCACAAATTAAAGTACAATAAGCCGTTTAATTATCATATTATCTAAATTCAAGTATTTTAAAGGGGTGCCTGATGACTCTATGAGGTCAGCATAACCCTCTGCAAGGCTCATCTGATATAGGATTCAAGAAACCTAAACTTTACATGATATTACCATGTATCAGGTGAAGAGTTCAGGTTTTTGTTTTTAATTGTTTAAGTGACATAAAGGCTGCTCAAACTAGTTTAAGACAAAAGGGACCTTTTGGTTCATACAACTTGGATGAACATAGGAGCTCTCTGAGAAAAAGAAAGAAAAACTCCAAATTCTGTGTTATCCAGATACCTTGACTCTACCCATTAAAGTTCCATCTGTTAAAGTTTGCATATAAAATGTCAACTTAAATGTCATTTCTTTTCATTCTCTTTCTTTTCCCTAGGAAACACTGTTTCACCCTCAAATTCCCTTTAATACTCTATTCCTGCAAAATACAGCCACCTTTCTCCTTATATTGCAGTCACTATATTTCCGTTCACATATATAGACTCAGCCTGCGGTGTGTATTGGGTGTCACATGTACTTTCTGAATAGGGTAGAAGGTGGACTGACAGGCATGTGGATAAGTGAGTGGGAGGAAGTTAAAAAAAATAGGTTGGTGGGTAAGTAGATGGATGGGTGGATAGAAAAAAACATTGATAGATGGAATCATGATTGGGTAAATGGTCTGAGGGGTGGGCGGATAAGTAGATGAATCAAATGAAAGTTTGTAGATGATAAGACTAGTGGGTAGTTGACTGAATTGGGAGATGGATCAGTGAAAGAATAGGTGTCTGAAGAGAAGCGTTGATGAGGGACTCCAACTCTGCATTTGAAGAGCCCTTTTTCATCTGTTTGGAAGAAAGTTCTAGCTCCTTCTAGAATGAGCAAAGACACAGCTGGAGCTTATTCTCTTGAGTTTTCATTTTTCTATGATCATAGCCTCAGTATTGAGAAAAAGTTGCTATCTTCTTTAGACAAAGGCTGAAGGAATGGAAGTGACAGGTCTAGCCGTTGTGGTTTTTATATTACATGTTGTAATGCATTTGAGCAAGATTTCGTATAAATGTGTGACAGTCCGTTAATCTTGACTTGCATCCTTCTTAGCCTCTGAGAAAAATTCCACCGCCCACATTGGCTAGGGAGAGAAGAACCAGGTTGCAGATGAATGGAGCAGGAAGGTGAACTGATTAATCACTAGCACTTATGAGCTAAACAACACCCTGTGAAGGAAGTCCTGCTCTGTCCCTCTCGCCCTCCCGCACTCCTGCACTCAGGGCTCAGCTGCTCTCTCCACTTTGGAATGAGCAGGAACAAAATCAAATGCCGAGCCAAGTCAGGCAGAAAAGTCACATAAGCCCCGGTACTAAATGTGTCACCTTTTTGTCTAACTAAATTGAAACTAAATTGAAATAGAGTGGAGCCATCACTGCCTTGGTGTTAGATGTAATATGGTTCAGAAATTGCTTAATTCGAACTGTTAAAAGCCATTGGAGGTGGGCAAATTTAGGTGTGTTCTCAAATTCTTTTCTTATTTTTCTTAAGTGAAGAAATTTTGCTTCCAGCAGACATGGGGTAAAAAAAAACAAACCCAAAAACACAGACAGGTGCTTTCTCTCAGAAACATTCCCTCCCTAATATTCTTACTAAAAAACAAGTGTCAATGCTGGATAAAAACATTTTTATATCCTTTTGTGTGTTTCTTTCAGCTGACAAGAAGGTAAGTGGTACGCGAGACCTTGAAGTGCAAAGCTAAAGCTACCTTGGGTCCAAAGGGCATTTTCTGATCTTTAGGAAACTTAAATGCACATTTTTACAGTTTTCCAGGCTCAGAGATCTACCCAAGGAAAGGGGGTGTCTAGCGTGGGATGTAATATCCTCAGTGTACGGAAGAGTTTCACATGCAGTTATACTGGAGGACACAAAGAAGTTTGTCCATCGCAGAGACTTGGCAGTGAGTGGGGAAGAAAAGGTACCCGTGAGAAATTGTGAATCCTGTCTACTCAATGAGCAAATTGCTGTCAGAACTTACTCTTTCTTTGGAAGAGGAGAACAGTGGGAGGAATCGAAGAAAGGAAGGGGAATGCACTGCTTCGGATGTGTGCCCCCAAAGCTGTCTACGTTAAAGGCCTGGTTCACCAGATTGTAGTGCCTCAGGGAGGTGAAGGGACCTTTAAGAGGTGGGGACTAAGAGGAAGAAAGTTAGGTCATAAGGCTGTTCTTTTGAAGGAAGTATTGGAACTGTGCCCCTTTACCCTCTCCTTCCTGGTCGCCGTGAGGCGAATAGGCCTCCTCTATGAAGCACTACACTATGCTTCCACAGACCCAAAGCAACAGAGTCAAGTGACCGCGGACTACAACCTCTGGAACCATGAGCCAAAATAAATCTTTTTCTCTTTTTTAAGGTGCTTATCTCAGATACTTGTCACAGTAACAGATAACTGATTATCATAGGAGAAAAATGATTCTGATATGCATACAGAAACATGTTTATATAGCTATTATGGCCTTGCTGACATTAGATGTGACCAGTTTTGATTAATATAATCATACTGAAAAGAGTATCTTTACATTCACATACTTGACTTCCTCACTTCTGTTTCCTAGGGATAACTTTTAAAACTAGAAAAGCCGGACTGAAGTAAGTAAATATCTATATGCTTCCTTATTCTCAATGAGATAATTTACTCACCAGAAAACAAGTCTTGGTGACTTTTCTTTGTATTTTATAGCCCGAGAAATAAATGTGATAATTCCTCCTCATATCCCATTTTATAGACACAGAAAATTTTCAAGACAAAGAGGTTAAAAAATGTTCTTATATTTATTGGTTTTGCTACATATTAGCATCAGGAGGGCTTTGTGCATGTCATCCTAATTACACCACATAGGAACTAACACAGCACCGTGAGGTTGCAGAGAGATGTGAGATTCAGAATCAGGTCACCTGCCTCTGGAAAGCTCTGAGATTTTTGTGGTGCTTCTCTTTCCTCATTCATAAAGTGTTTCACCAATTTCATGGGGTTATTGTGAGCAGAAAAGAAGCTATGAACCTAAGAGCTCTTGGCAAGTTCTAATTTGTTATACAAATCTAGCTATACTTTTATAGCTATGCCCTCAGGGGAATAAAGTCTCCAATACCTGAAGTTTCTGGGCTTCCAAGTTTATCTTTCTCTGCATAGTTAATTTGCCTGACTTTGGAGGACAGGATCATTAATATTAATATTCAGGCCTCATGAATTATGAACCAAGGCATTTTGTTCTGCCATTCCCATACTACACCTCACAGGCCCAATGAGCCTTCAGTCACTTTTAGAAAAACTATCACAAATTAAAGACAAGATGCTTCCTTGGAAGGGCAGACGTGTAGCCAGCCCCACCCCAAGCACCTCCAAGGCAAGCTGAACGACTGGGTGCATGCACATGCTAGCAGGCATTTGTACTTTCCAATACTGGAGTCTTTATAAAAGGACATTTTTCACTACTTACTGGCCCGTGGTAGAAGCTAGGTTGCATGCTGCTCAGCCAGTGGCACGTCTACAAGATAGCGAGCTGAGAAGATATCTAAGATATTATTGTAAGGGGAGAGAAGGGAGAATATATATGCACGTCTTTAGTAAATGATGCTATAATATTTCAATAGATGCCCGTGGAGATTGAAAAGGTGCCTATGGTATACAGAATAATCCCTACTTCTTTCCTTGCCAAGGATTCCCAGATGATTTTAATGTCATAAAACTGTTATAAGAAGTTTCCTTGTATGGCAAAGTAGAATTAAGATGGTAAATAGAATGAAGTTTGCTGATTAGCTGCCTTTGAGAAGGCTCAAGTATCTGGACTATTCATGTGGGTTCATGATGATCACAGACATTTCTATATGATAAAGATGGAGGCAGAAGAGAGTATCAGTGTGACGTGATGGGGCACAGACCCCACTGGGCATGGGAGGGGGCAAGCGCCAGGAGATGTGGGCAGCCTTGGAGAGTTAGAAATTGATGCTCCCAGAGAGCCTCTGGAAAAGAATTAAGCCCACCAACACTTTGATTTTATCCCAGTGAAACTCACCTTGGACTCCTGACTTCCAGAATCCTAAGACAGTAAGTTGGTGTTATTTTACATCGCTAAGTTTGTGGTATTTGTTACAGGAGCAACAAGAAATGAATACAGCCTCAAAACTCTGGATATCACCCAAATTTCTGATTAGAGATTCTTGTTCATTACTTTAAAAACAAAAGCACTGAGCTGCTACATCATCCAAGATTCTAGATGACAGACAATATCCCTACCCCAAACCAAGGAGATTAAAGATTAAAGGTTCCACTCCAAACCTCTACTTCTTTCCCCTTAAGAACATTGGATGTCATGTTTTAATGTTTTTCTACAGATCTGTAACCAAAGACTCTACCAACGCTTGACCTTCATCACTGACAACTACCATCTTGACAAGAATGGACCCACTCTTGCAAGAAGATGGGGACCAACAAGGACACTGCTTGCAGGGAGAATGGATGGATACCTGAGGCATTCCAGAATGTGGCTGCATCTGATACGCTGCATAGTAAGGCCCCCCGACACAGCAGTTTCAAGCAACAAATGCTTATTGTCTCACAGATCATGTAGTAAAGGCTCTGGGCATGTGAGAGCTGGGTGCCTGCTGGTCAGGACCTCACTCAAAGCTGCAATAAAGGTGTTGAGGGCAGCAGGTATAGCGATACCTGTGGATGGCCATCCAGTTGCCAGATTCACTCACAGTGCTGTTGGTGGGTTGCAGGTCCTTGCTAAGCTCTGGCTGCAGATTACCTATGTTACCATATGTCCCTTTCATACAGCAACTCACACCAGGGAAGCCAGCTTCCTTTACGGTGAGCCAGTCACAGTCTTTCTTGGATCTAATATCTGAAGTGACATCCAATCTACCTCCTGTATTCTGTTCACTAGAAGCAAAATAGTAAGTCGAGCTCATACTCAGTGGGAGGAAATGACACAAAAGTATAAATACGGAGAGGTACGGCTCCCTGGGAGCATCTTAGAAGCTACACACCTCAGCTGTACTGTGAAACACATAGAATGGGGAATTGGTGAATATCCTCAACTATAATGGAAGATAATGAGTTTGATTCATTGATGAGAAAGAACATCATATTTACAGTGCTTGGTTAGACCAAAAAATAATAGATGATCTAAGGGGCCTGACACCATGTCTTTCAATCCCCTGAGACTTTCTGCCTTCATCTTGGCCTGGATGAAGATGGCAGAGTTTCCCCACATGGTTTGTACAACTGCCATCATCTCACACATACATGATTGCAATGGCTCCTTAATGGTCTACTGCCTCTACTGCCTTTTAATCTTGCTCCTTCTCAACTGATTGCTATGAAGTAGCAAGAATACCTTTAAAATAAATAATGCTACTCTCTCGGTCGTGGGAATTCAATGACTCACAGGCCCTGAAGACAAAGCCTGAACCTTTCACGAGCCTACAAGACAGTTCTGACCTCAGGGCTGCCTGTTTCTGCAGTCTTGTTTTTTGCTTTCACTCCCCCTCCATCCCTGCTCTCTGACCCACCCCCCCTTCTTTAAGACCATTGAACCTGCAGATTTCTTTCTTTCCCTGGAGCCTTCACACGTCTTATTGTTTCTGATACATGCTTCTCTGAACTCTACCCTGCTTATTTCTAATTAGTTCCAGTGTCATATCTTCAAGTAATATAATTTGTAATTACATAAATTTGTGATTTTCTTGTTTGGAATCCATCTCCTTTTTGACCGTGAGTTACACAGGTGTAGCTGGAGCAGAGCTCAGGGGTTGAAGCACTTGCCCAGCAAATGCAAGGCCCTGGATTCCATTCCCCAGCACCATATAAGCCAGGTGTGTTGGTACACTCTTGTAATCCTGGAACTCAGGAGGCTGATGCAGAAGGATTGCTTGAGTTTGAGGCCAGCCTGGGCTATGTAGTGAGTTTAAGACCAGTCTAGACTACAGAGTGAGATCTGTCTCAAAAAAAAAAAGTTTTTAGAGGTGACACACCATATCTCACATGCTCACCAGCGCATACTAGCATCTTTGGAAAGTGTTCAGAACTTAGAACAGTAATTATTAAGTAAGTTAAGGGAACCCCAAGAATATCCAAATCTTAGATTGCACAAGATTTTCCATCCTATAGGTCTTAGAAAAGCAATACAGACAAAGAAAGATGAACAAGGCAGAGACATTGCATTACAGTTAAGAATAAGCAACAACATGCAGCTACAAGCAGAATGCTATTGCTACTATATTTGTTAGCTGTAAATATTTCTTTTAATCAATCGAGCCGTTGATCTGCAACACTGGTTTCCCATTGATCAAGGAAGAAGAATGCTTGCCAAGCTTTCTTAGGCTACCCACAAGTTGTTCAGTCCAGGGCAATATCCATGAGAGAAAAAGACAGCAGTCAAGAAGGAAAGAAAAAGAAGGAAGAAAACAAACAAAGACAGAAATAAAGAAGTGAGGGTGTATCATCACTGACATTGGGAATAAAGGCAAAAAGGATACGCAGACCAAGCCTTTATGCCCTTGGCAGCTCCACCCGTTGGGATCAAGGTCTCACAGAGTTTCCTAGAATCAGGACCTAAGTCAATAAAGCGTCGAGGGCGGCAGGTATAGCAACACCTGCTGATGCACATCCACTGCTTTTGGTGGGTTGCAAGTCCTTGCAGATTAGCTATGTTACCATCTCTCCCTTTCATACAGCAACTCACACCAGGGAAGCCAGCTCCCTTTAGAGCGAGCAAGTCCCAGTCAAGGCAGTTCAAGTCAGCCTCCTTCCAGGACCTCCTCCTTGATGGTGAGATGCTAGGTCCAAAGACGGAACAGGAAGAAAAATGACTTGGAGCCCTGAATTCTATTTCCCAGGGACTAGCAATTTCAGCTATTGGAACAAAATATATAAAAAATGCAGATGTTATCCTGAGTATTTAATTCTTTCTCCTTAGATCTTTAAAGGGTAGCTTTATGCTTAACAGGTTTTTTTTTTTTTTTTTTTTTTGTTGTTGTTGTTGTTGTTGTCCCTTCAAGTATATCTACAACATTGGAATTGGCAGGACTAAAATCGCATTTGAAAGAGGAAGTCATAGGCTTAGGATTTCAAAGCATTCCCTAGATGAGAATATTCTCGAATCAAGATTTTCTTTTAAATGGTATCTTTAAAAAGTATTCAAAGATCCAGGCTTTAAACAATGATATGCACATATTTGTGAAAACACTGAGTTTGATTATTGAAGACAAATGTTTTTCTCAAACATTCTTCAATTATTTTCTCTCTTCCCCATCTCTCACTTTGATGTCTTTTTCCTGAATAATTCTGTGCTGACTGCTAGGTAGTGAAGAAAAGGTAGGCATCTGTACCTTCAAGAGAAAGCTGCTGGACCAAGAGTCAAAATCAGTCACGCTCCGGAAGGTGAGAGGACCGCCTTGAGTGGAGACACCTGAGTGTATCCCGACAAAGAGGGCAAGGCACTATGAAACATCAGAGCCTTGAGCATGTGGGGAAGTTATGTCAGGGGAGAGTCACCCAGATGGAAAAGGGAGGACATTGGCTAAAAAGAGCAACTGTCAGGGAGCGAACGAGATGATAAGGGGATCTATTTAGGAGGCCTTGATGGTGGTGGAGCTGTCCATCATGAGAAGTCAGAATTTAGCTGGATGAGACTGTATAAAAGGGCACTCTGAGAGAGGCATCAAGGCCTACAATGGCAAGGGTGAAGTGGGTGGAGGGGTCAATGTACACATGAGCTTCAGATGTGGCAAAGTGAGGAGGGGTAGATGGTAGGGGGTTCTAAATCCCATGCAGGAGCACAAGAGGATCTCCAGGCAAGGGGCAAGGCCAGTGTCCAAGGCCCAACAGGGTGAAGATAGTAACCACAGAGTATGGGGTCCCGCATTGAGTGCTGGAATCCAAACGGGGAGAAGAATTAGTTGGTTAAGAAGAGTGATGTCTGTGGAAACAGACTGGTCCTATATAGGATATAGATATATAGAGGGAAGAGCTGAATTTGTAAATAAAGTAGGAATAGTGAGAGCCACTTGAAGGCGGGAAGCAGGAACCAGAACAAAAATAAGTGTTGGATTACAATTACAGCAAATTTGTGATTTTTCATATAGCTGTAAATTTATATGTGATATACACACATATACAGGTACCTACTCTGTCTGCTGGGAACATCTGTGTGTAGTGGCACCGTGCTCCTATCTGTGTTTCTTAAGACCATTCTTTACTAAGAAACACCGGAGATTCTTGAGAAATGACTGGGAAAGCATAGATGATGCTGTAGTGTCTTGGGAAGAAATAATGAGGGGATATTTAGGGTACCCAAACCAGATTAAATGGTGCCCCACTTGCCAGATTGGCGACAATATGAGCATCATAATAAATAACCGTATTAACACAGGAAACCACAAATCCATGTGTTAGATTCATTTGTAACTAAAAGTTCAACGGCAAAGGCATATTTACATGGTTCCAGCCAAAATACATTGCCATAAAGTACTTAATAGTTGCAAAAGAATGGGGAGTGATTTATAACATAGAAATCTGGTAGACACCACCTCAATAAAGAGATCAAATGAAACCAATGGAATCACCTACCATCTGATGAACTGTGATAACAAGAACATAGCTTCACTTCTGCTGTATATCTGCCAGTAATACACAGCTCAAATCTCTCTCTCTCTCTCTCTCTCTCTCTCTCTCTCTCTCTCTCTCTCTCACAGATAAAACAAAACCAAGAGTCATTCTGCAAAATAAATGACCTGAATTCTTCAAAAGTGGCAACATCTGGAAAGTCAAAGAAAGACTGAGGAATATCTTAGGTTGAATGAGAAAAATAATTACATAAAACTGGGTACAAAACATGATTTAAGTATTGGAGAAATGGAGAAACTCAAATGGGTGTATGGAGTGGATGGCGTTGACATATTAATGCAAGCTTTCTGGCTCCAGGGATGTGTTGTGGTTATGGAGGGGAGTGTCACTGTAGGAAAAGCACACTAAGGCAGTCTGGTGACAAAACATCAAATTGGGGAATTATTCCTAAATGGTTTAGGAGAAACAGTTTTTTGGCACTGTATTTGCAATTTGACTCAAATGCTTCAGGTTGCTTCAAAGTTTTCAAGAAGGGAAATGGAGGAGCAATGTTTGGGGGTTAACAAAAGTACTAAGTGTGTTTGCTTTGGGTATGGAATTAGTGTGATAACATTGCTGGTTAATGCTCTGCTAATCACAATGCTAATTTGCAGCTGGGAATGTCTTTGATTCATTTAAATGAAAGGAAATGAGAAAGGGAGGGGGAAATTAAGCTTTCTCACACAGTCGGACTGACCACATTCTTCCAATCTAGGGAATTCTTGGTTGTCTTAGTTACTTTTTCATTGCTGTGACTCAATACCCGACACCCACAAACTTAGGAAAGGAAAGGTTTATTTTAGGTCACAGACTCGAAGGTCACAGTCCATTCAGGGGTGGCCAGCAACAATGGAAGTACATGGCAGAGAGAGAGGTGGAGGCAGCTTCCCCGGACCAACAGGAAGACAAGCTGAGGCTAGTTGAGACTAGCTTCCCATCCTCCAAGAAGGCAGCTTATGTATCCTTTCAGGTCTCCACCCAATAATTAGTCCCTTCTGCATCCAGGTGTGGCCACTGCACACCATTAATCCTAACTCACACACCTTTAGTCTTAACTGTAATCCACCCCTCCAGACTAGATCCCAATCCACGAACATCACATGGTTCCATAGACAATTTATAATATTAAGATACACGAGACTTTTGGGGGACATTCCAGATCCTAACCACAACACTGGTAGAAACACCGGTAGAAAAATAAAAAACAAAGGACTTAGTGATAGAAACAGATTGCAGTTTTTATGACTTTTCTACATCCTAAGTGTTATTTTGTATGTTTCCTGTTTATTAGTTCAGCCAGACATATCCTACAACCCTGTAAGACAGGTTTAATTTAATGGACAAAGGCATATACCTGTTAAATAGCAGAGCCAGGATCAAGACCAGGCATTTTGACACCTGTATTCAGAATTGCTATATTATTAGTAATAAATACTTGGCCATCCATAGTTAATACTTTATGAAGTCTGATCAAAAATACAGTGGCTGGCACTGGCTGCCAAGTGCCATCTACTGGAAAGGCAGGTTCATAAAGCACATTATGTTGTGTCCTCACCCACCCTCACCACACACCTGGAAATGCATGACTTAGGTCTTCCCTAAAGTTAAAAGGATCATGAAAGGTAAATTTTTTTTTGATCAGTTTAAGATACGCATCTGTAAGGTCCAACAGCATGGAGGTTTTCACAGGCAAATGGAAGAAACTTGAGAACATCATGCTTAGTGAAGTGAGTCAGAAGCAGAAGGTGAAACATCGGACGGTCTCTCTGATATGAGAGACCCAGACCACAACCATCTCATGGAACTTTAAACGAAAGACAAAGCGAAAGAGGGGGACGGGTGGGGGTTGGAGGGAAGGGAGGGCAGGGGGATGGACAAAAGGAGAGCGGGAAAGCCCTTGTCACTTTGACAAGAAACGTATGTGCCCAAAATGCTCAACTCCATTGTAAACCTTAAATTCTGCACTTGTACATGTCAATAAAGTGGGAAAAAAAAATCAAGGCAGCCCTGACAGACTGACTGAGGACTCTCACAAAAGAAGACGTCTAGAACTGTTTTGTAAGACAGCAAAAAGGTTGAGATAAGTATGATCAAAGTAAAAGGGGAGTAGTTTGAGGAAGATTAATGTCCGTGTGTCTTTAATAGTTTCTTTTTAAATTAAACATTCACTATAGTTTTTGATCATGTCCTACAGCACTAACTTTTTTCACAAATGTTCATGTAAAACCTATGAATTAAAGATTTCACATGAGGAAAACTTGGTGAATGATACTCAGTAAGAAAGAAATCAGGAACGTAAGCCTGGGCCTGTTTGGCCCCCAAACCAGTGTTTGAGGGGCAGGAGCTTACTGGTGGAAAAGTGAAGGCTCCTGAAGTTTTATACCGTGCCTCTCTGCTTCTCAAGAGGCACCGAGGTTAGACTTCATCAATATCATTTTTAAAAGTAGACACAAGATTTGATCTTTGTGAAGTTTTGTCAACAGCTGTCATGTGTAAACGATCCCATCCTGTGGGTGGCTGGTCCGTTTGTCAATCTATATTTGACTTTTTTCTTGCAGAAAACTGGCTGTGAAGGTCTCCCTCCCCGCAGTGACCTCACACTAACTGCTCTTGTCATCCGTCTTTTTCAAAGGCCAAGCTGATTAAAACCTTCTAACAGGCAGCCTGGTGGCCTCCTCAATCTTGATCTAATAAGCTCAGAAGCAGGTGTACTTTGCAGATTGGTGCTGTCAGTTCTGAAATAGAATGCCTGCGAAGGCAAACCTTGATCAACAATTGTAAATAAGTGAAAATGACTGTCTCAGGAAACCCTTTCTGTGATTTCAAGTTTCAGCAAAGACACCTACCCCCCAAAGACCTGGAATAGTGGTAGAGATCCCTCATTCTAAAAGGAAGTGCCAGATCCCCTATAGGAGGCATAAAGAGGACATAATAAAACTGAGAGCCTGCCAGGAAAATTACTGACTTTCAGTTTGTAAAAATATTTAATTGGAAGTAATTATGTAGAGGAGACACAGGAGGATGCTGTTGGAGTGCTGATATTCTTTCCTTTATCCTCAAGATGAACAAAAGGGGATACGTATCTTGACGCTAAATTAAAGAAGGTTAATGGAACCACAGAAAGACTCAACTCATGTCCCTGAGGCTTGAGGGACTTTTCGGACCAAGGTGAGAGGCTGTGATTTAACCCTTAACAGGATTCTATGAGGTGAGAGCCATCTATACCTGGTAGTGAAGTAGAGGTGAACGTTTTCTTGGTGGGAATATCAACCACACCTAAGTGTGCTTTCCTGAAGCACTGTGAAAAGTTTCTGTGTATGAGGATGATCAGAGGCACACAGCAAGCGGATGGACCACAGGAGCCCAGGGACTGATGAAGGAATGCAGGTTGTCTTTCAAAAAATGTATGGATTTCAGTAAGAGAATTGCCCTACTGGAAGCTCTCACGGAAAACACATATATGATCCACAAGTTAAAAGTACATTTTACCTGTTCGCTAAGCCTCAACCTCTAATATTAGCTTTCAGCAGTACTGGTCACTTAAAAGTACACCCTTCTTCTTGACCCCACGCCCATTTGGAAAGCCTCTCAAAGGTGAGAGAAGTTACTGTTTGACAGTAGAGGAATTAGGCAAGAGTAGGAAGAACTACGGGCTATGGTACAACCTCAAGAAAGTCGCAGAAGTCCCAGACCAAAGGCAACTCGTTAGAAGAGTCTTGCCACAGGCAGGGATGGGCTGGTCACTCCCCTCCACGTGCTGGACGCTTGGTTGGAAACAGCTCAGTGAGTGTTTGATCTCCACATAAATGCTGTGATGGATTCTGAAGCGATGGATGCTGGGGCTCACTCCCGTCTCTATGAAAGCTGAGTGGCATTCTCCCACGGCTACACACTTCCTTTGCATGTGGGTTACCTAAGTCCAGGGAAGCTGGTGCTTTTCTCAAGATTACTCAAAAAGTACGATCTAATTGAATTCTATAGAAAACCAAACCATTTTTAAAATGCAAGGACAAAAAGAAAGCAATGTGATCTAGAGGATGGCATCTCTGAAGTTCACTCCCTATTTCCCATGGTTCCGTTTCCTCATGCATTGTGCCCTGGCTGCCTGGTGCCTCCTTCCTCCTTCAAGTCCCGGTCACACAGATTCTCAGACATGTGAGCGTCCCGAGGTGCTTTCCCTCTCCACCAGTCGACACATGCCTTTGCTCTGCCTGAAATACCCCTTTTACTTTCATCACCAATTAGGATTTTGAGCTGCTTATTATTTGTTACTCATATGCACGTCTGTATTCTTCACTTGGCTGACTGTCTTAAGTTCAGTAGCCTGTAAATGAGTCGCCCTTGTGCCTACATCCCCTGGCTTGCCACCAAACACACTGAAAGGGCCTGAAGAATGTTTTGGGAATGAATGAATGAACACGTACAGGAATGAGTCATTATTACCACTGTCAGGAACGGCCCTGGGCCTCTGGCCTTGCTTCTTGTCCTTTCTCTGTGCGACCAGGTAAAGATTAATGGTTTGCTCAAGCAGTTTCATTAGGCTGTTGGGGCAGACATTTCTGCTGTTTATCAATTCTCAGGTCATCTCTGCTTTGCGACATACAGAAATAACTGTCCTGCTCTGCTGCCTTTATGGTAGCACTGGCCAGTAAGTCTTAGCTGGAATGATGAGGAGTAAGCAGAGGTGGGATGTGTGATTTCTTGGTGGAAATGTTTCATGGCCAGGCCACTTGGCCCTTTCCAGAGGGCATCCCAGGAGCACACGTTGCTATGGAGTACCATAGATCAAGCCAGCTAGGGATAAGGAGTTGTCACGTGGAGTATAGCTGCTCTGAAGGGGGACCCACCTGACGACAGATGTTACATAAAAAGGTAGTACACTTATGCTATATTAAGGTGTGCAAAAAAATGTGATTAGCTGGTTACCCTACCTGCTGCACTCAACAGGTACCATGTTGGAGTGTGGTACATATCAAATGTAAGCTCAGTCAACTACAGAGTCCCAGCCTTCATTCAGAGATGGAAGATTCTTAGCCTGGGTTTCGGGTGTAGGAATCTGTGTTGTTACTGCCCTGTGGTGACCAGTCACATCTGCGTGCATTCTTGGGAACCATCACTTTGTATAGTATTAAATAGAAAGAGAATTTTTCACAATAAAAGGTGTTATCACTTGGGAAAAGGGACTTGCTCAAGGTTAGCCCGCTGGTTCTGGCAGTCTGGACTGACACTCAATATCTGTAACTTCCCATTCTGCCAAATGACTGAGTCGAGGCTCCACCCCTTATTCGCTGTGTGATAATGGACAAGTCACTTTCTCTCTCTGCGCCTGCTTCCTGTGCACTAGACAATAAGGGCGCCTGTGCTGGGTTTGTCGGGTGAACTCAGAGGATCCTGGTACATTAGAGACACTCAAGGAATGGTGCCTGTCATGAAGACACAGCAGCTCACCATCATCCAGCAAGTTGTGGCAGCCGAGGACACAGAAAGAATACATGATGTTTGTGCCTCCCCAGGTGCCTGTCTGTGTGAGCTGGGGTGGTCCAGCAAGTAAGACAGAGATCTAAGTGAGGCAGGGAGAGCTGAGGGCCAGGTCGGCTCTGTGGGACATCGGGACAAGGCTGGCTGGCTGCCTGGCACATGGGTTCCTGGGTACCTGGTACTAAGTGAAAGCCTGCAGCCAGCCAGCAGGAGTGCAATCTCCCTGCAATTAAAAAACTAATGGCTTTTAAATGGAGTTGCTTCTTAAGCTGGCAAAAGCCAAGCCACCTCCATGTAGTAATGTAAGAAGAGTGGGAGTAAAGTGAGATGTTAAGCTTAATCCTTGAGCATTCACTTAAAACCACCTGAACTCTTCCAGCCAGCCATGGGCCAATGTCCTCTCTAAAGGGCGAGTTAGCAGTTCCATGGGAACTCAGATGACTGAGAATTGGACCAGTTTGAGCTACAGGAGCTCAGACTACTAGGGTTTGGACCAGTTTGCCTGCTGCCTTTTAATACCTAACCAGTTCCTCTGGGGCCTTCTTCCTGGGTTCAGTGGTCCATCATTTACTTGACATACATATATGGGTCTGTGTGTTAAGGGCTGGGTTAGGACTTGTGTGTAGGCCATGATGTTCTGTGACGCTGCTCAGAGACTTTTCAGCTGAGAATTGGACACCAAAGATCTGGTCCCAGTTCTGCTTCTCACTAGTTGTCTGGCTTTAGAATAGTTGATTCCTTTCTGCCTCTTGCTCTACAAAATAATACAGAGGCTTTGGGTTGGATCAGGCAGTAAATGTAGACAACATTTATTGTGTACTTATTATATCTTGGGTGTTGGTCTAAAGGCCTTACACTTAGAGACCTACTTAATTTTGAAAACAAACCTATCTTGTCATTCCTCGTTTACAGATGAGGAAACTGAGGCATGAGGCACCTGGATGGCTTTCTGCAGGCATATTTGTTAAACACAAGATCTTCATAGTTTTAACTTTCATGGTTTGTTTCCAACAATGGCTTATCAACATTGCCTTCTTTTGGATCCCTGAGCTGCCCCTGTTTAGTGTCTTTTGAAGAAGAGCTGGGTACCTAAGCTCAAAGGTTTCTTTCTTTGTAGAGAAAAAAAAATAACCATCACCACAAAGGTAACACTGAACAGAATGTCCTGAAACAGACTTTGAGAGTCCAGAGAAGGAGAGAGTGACTTGGGAAGGTTTCCACTGGCCCAGGAAGGCTTTCTGTGTGTGTTGTCCTAGCCAGAGAACGAGGCTGGGTAGGTCGCCATTCCTGTTTGGGAATCATCTGTTCCCTTGGATAACCACATCATTCTTCGTTGCTTAACTCCAGGATTATCTCCTTTCTACCCTTTCATGGTTACATTTCATACAGCACCAACTTGTCCACTGCCATCTCCTAATAACCTGGTCTCTTTCACCAGACTTCAAGCTCCTTGAGATTAGAGATGAGCTCTCCGTTCATCTCTATGTCCTCGTGTCATACAGCCTCACATAGTGTGGCAAGCATGAAGTGATGAACTCAAATGAGAGATAATGTTTGTGCCAAGTGTGATTGAGGCGGGTGAGCCATGACCAGCCATCAGAAGAGTCTGGGTTTGATCTGGATATAGACAGAGGGGTTGGATTATCTGGGGTAGACGTGATCGCTTGAAGTTTAAAGTTTCATAACTTCTATTTCCCTGATCAATACTTAGGGTGGACCAATAATCTTGGCCCTTCCTATATTGTTTTCAGCACAGAAAAGCAGGGACAGATAGTTAGTACTCCGTACCTTCACTTTCCTGTCGATAAGGGTGGAAATGGTGGTGATGATGGTGTTGAGGATGGTGATGGCCCGATTTCATCCTTTGCTACTCTGAGATTTCTTTCCTCTACACCAGAAATTAAGTGTATTTATTTCATCTTAATATTTCTGTCACCTCCCAATCCAGTTCAGATTCTAGAGCCATGCCTTTCATACAATATGGTTTTTTTTAAAAAAGAAAATTGAGAACAGTCTCTTTTACAATGTCCACACTTAGTAAAGTTTAGGTCAAACTATGTAATTAAAGATTTCTAAGAAAAGATATATCATAAATTATCTAGAGAGCCTATTTCACTATTATACCACTTTGAAATGCAATAATTCTTTGTAATTAATTAACCTCCCTCCAGCTACCTCAGAGGTACAGGAGAAAGGAAGAAAGATGGATTCTAAACCTAAAAGCCCAGAAGGGCTCACAGTATCTTTTCTCTTAAAAAGTGAAAACAAATAAAAGTAAAGATAAATTAGAAGGAAGAACTCTGAGGCCATCCCAATAAGAAGAAGCCAGCAGCTGCTCCAATTTTAGGGCAACTCAAGAGGATAAGCGGGTATTCTGATCTCTTACCAAAGAAACTGGAAAGGCAAGCTAGATAACAATTATTTGGAAATAATTAGAAAGAAAATGAGGCTGCTCAGTTGGAGAAACAGAACTGGTGAACTTTTAGAACATAACCAACCGTGTCTTAAAGAGAGTGCCTTGAGGACTTGAGAATGGAAGCCTCAGCTCTCTGAAGGGAAATCTCTCTCTCTCTTTCTCTTACACACACACACACACACCCACCATGCACAAAAATACACACCACATCGTGTAACTGCTGCAGGCAATCGAGTCCTCCCAGACTTGAGGATCTCCCACATTGCAACCCCTCTTGTCGCCACGCAGGAAGACCTGCTTCTTATTTGAGAGGCCCCTCAAGAACACAGAATTTATCTTCCCTAGTTCCACCTGTGCTTTATGGGACAATTTTGGCCTCAGAGATCCAGCTGTCGAGAGAATTCCTCAGTAGAAAGACACAATACAGCATCAGGACTCTGAAACCAGAGAGAGTTAGTGTCTGACAACGTACACCTTAGTGACTCAAGGGAGATGGTGAAAAGCGAATGACATTTTTTTCAGACACTGATGCACCTCTTTCCTCTCCTTCACCACTGACTACACCCACCCCGGACTCATGTTCACACAGCATAGAAGCACACATGTAAAGCCTATCACCTCTACCCCACCTCACCCTGCCCCCTACTGACTAACCAAGAACAAGATCCCAATCTTATGTACACCATTGTGATAAGTTCCCATCATCATTTTACATATACTCACGTGCACAGGCACCCCACAGACACATCGCCCCACATTTGTTCCTATATTCATGTCATGTGCCGTTCTCAAAATTGAGGGGTCACTATTATGACCAGTAATCATGCTCTGTCAACTTGAATGAATTATATAATGCCTATCAGATCAGTAAGATACAGTTTTGGGGGTGTCTATGGGTGACTGGCATGTAGGCCAACAACCGAGGGAAGACGACTCACCTAGGTTGTGGGTGACACCAACCAACAGACTTGCACTCTGAGCAGAATAAAGAGGGAAAGAAATGCTCCCCTTTTGTTTTGGAAGAGCTTCCAGTCTCGGGGTCACCCCTGGGCACTGGTCTTCAGCACAGACTCCCACTGCAATTCTGGAGGGAGCTTCCAGGCCTTCAGTCTTGGCCTGACATGGTGTCCACCTCTTATTCTGTAAGGCTACTTAATAAGCACCTCCCCCCGCCCCCACCACCACCACACACACTTCTGCTTTTCTAGAGGACCCTAAGTAATATACATGTATAGGGCAGATGTGGGTCCTGCTCTTATGGGCCTTACATTTCAGTAGGAAGATGGTAAACAAGTAAGAAATTATAAATATAAGTTGGGGTTGGGAAGCAGTAAGTGTAAAGAAGACATTTAAATCGAGTAGTATGAGAGAGAGAGAGAGAGAGAGAGAGAGAGAGAGAGAGAGAGAGAGAGAGAGAGAGAGAGAGAGAACGAGCCATGGAACTGAGTGTCCACCAAACACCAAGGCCTACCTTCTACCAGTCATGTGTATTATACCCCAAACCCTCTACCACAAAGAGTCCCATACACATAACATACACTTGTCACAGCTACCAAATGTCATCAAGTAGCTATGCACCCACATTTCACTTACTCCTACACACACATAGGAGCTCACATAACTCCTCACCACCATGCTCTATCACATGCACACTCATCTGTTTTTGTCTCACACGCCCTTGTCACAGTTACACACACATGCTGTCCCCAGCACAGCTATCTTATTCTGTCAGCCCTCCCAACACACCTCAACTTCACCAACATGCAACATAACTCCATACATGCCATTCTGATATTTTCTAGTATCATTTATACACAGACACACATTTTATTCACACAGAGAAATTTTTACCTTTAGCTTCATATCACTACATGTATGTAACAATTTCCTTTTTCAGAAGTACAACTCCCATCTCTAACTACCTCCAAGGATCATTTATGTAGTCTGTTCTATTAAGAAAGACAAGACACGGGGTGAATAGTTCAAAACCTAACCTATTTGTGCATGGAAATGTTACAGTAGAACCTATTAATTTATAATTAATAATCAAATTGAATACTTAGTACTTATAATAGATATTAACAAGGAAATGAGAGTTTACTCTGATCCCAGATCAGGTGGTCTCTAAAAACAGTGATCTCTTAAATTTATTTATTTATTTTATTTTTCTGAAACCTGGCTAGGAATTTTCCCTCCATATCCTTAGAAGTCAACACTATGCTTCTTCCTTCTTCCCGTCTTAGAGTTTGCAGTCTCACAGTTGGAAGCAAACTCAACTCTCAACAGAGATTTCCTGGTGCCAAATGTGTGGGGATGTGGTTAACTGTAAGTGAAATGCTTTGTGGTTCCTCTGCGTATTGAGCTAATGGGGTGGGATGATTCAAGGGGACACAGCAGAGGTCATTACCATGGGGCATATTGGTTTTCTATTGCTCAGCACCTTAGCAAAACATCTATTTATGGATGGATTGCAGATCTGAAAGTCATGAGTGCTCACATAGGATAACTAGGTTCTCTGTTCTGAGTCTCAAAGGCTGAAATCAAGGAACTGGGCAAGCTAAGCTCTCATTTGGAGCTTCTAGGGATGGATCTTCTTCCAGATCTGTCTGGACTTGAAACTGATCCCTTGTTGGCTGCCAGGCAGGAGCCGTTCTCGGCTCACAGAATGACCCCTTCCCCCAAACACATCGGTGCCTTATAGACTCCTCTGTCTGCCCCCCGCCCCAAGAAATCCTCTCACACTGCAGACCTCTAACCTCCATGTCCAGATCTAAAGGCCTCCTGTGATTAGACCATGCCCCTCAAGATAGCCTTTCTCTTACTTAGGTCCACTGGTTTGCGAGTTGGTCGTATTTTCAAAATCTCTTGCAATGATACCCAGATTAGGGTTGGATTGAATATGGAGAAATAAGTATGTTTATGCCATGAGTTGGAAATCTTGGAGCTGTCTTAAAATCCTGCCTGCCACCCACTAGCAGCTGGTACCTGGGCTGCACATGCCTCTAAAGCTTCTTTCAGCCTTTATGTCTCCATTTCCACTTTGATGTCAGCCCCTGGCTTGATTCCATACTTGACTAGTCACTGTGCTGAGGCCCCACAGAGCTCTCTCCTTTGCATATTCAGCCTCCAAATATTTGGCCCTGATCAACACATCCTGTCATTCAGCGTTTAGTCTCGTCTCACAAAGTCAGTTCTTTCAGGTTTTTTTTTTTTTTCTTCTCTCACAAAGGTGTCTTGACATAGGAGTTGTGATCTGGGTCTCTCATATCAGACAGACTATTCAATGTTTCACCTTCTGCTTCTGACTTACTTCACTAAGCATGATGTTCTCAAGTTTCTTCCATTTGTCTGTAAAAGCCTCCACGCTGTTGGACTTTATTGATGCATAGTATTCCATTGTGTATAAATACCACAGTTTGTGTAGCCACTGGTCTGTTGATGGGTAATTTGGTGACTTCGATATTTTAGCTATTGTTAGTTGTGCTGCTATGAACATGGGTATACATACATCTCTGTTGTGTGTTGTTTTGGCCTCTTTTGTATATATTCCCAGGAGGGGTGTCGCCGGGTCAAAGGGAATACTTATTTCTAGTCTTTTGAGAGATCTCCATACTCCTTTTCAGAGTGGTTGTAGGAATTTACACTCCCACCAGCAGTGCAGAAGGGTTCCTTTCTCCCCACAGCCTAGGCAGTATTGATTACTATTTGACTTGTTGATGTAGGCCATTCTTTCTGGGGTGAGATGGTATCTTACTGTTGTTTTGATTTGCATTTCTCTTATGGCTAGAGATGTTGAACATCTTTTCATGTATGTATTGGCCTTTTGCATTTCTTTGTGAGTGAACTGTCTCTTCATTTCATTTGCCCACTTTTCAATAGGATCCTCTATTTTCGTTGGTTTACTTTTCTTCAACTCCTTGTATATTCTAGTTATAAGCTTCTTACCTGAGAGGTTGGTGGTAAATATTTTTTCCCAGTCTGTTGGATCTCTTTTTAATAGTTTAACAATTAACTATTAACAATGTGAATAGTTTCCTTTGCTGTGCAGAAACTTTTTAGTTTGACAAGATCCCATTTGTTAATAATGGGGATAATTTCTTTTGCTCTTGGTGTCTTGTTGAGGAAGTCTTTGCCTACCCCTATGTCTCTTAGATATTTGCCTAACTTGTCTTCTAGGAGGTTCAGTGTTTCACTTTTAATGTCTAGGTCTTTGATCCACTTTGATTTCATTCTGGTGCATGGTGATAAGTGTGTGACTAGATTCATTCTTCTGCATGTGGATGTCCAGTTTTCCCAGCACCATTTGTTGAATAGGCTGTCCTTTTTCCACTGTATGCATTTGACCCCTTTGTCAAAGATTAAGTAATTGAGGGTATTTGGGTTTGTCTCTGCATCTTCAGTTCTGTTCCACTGGTCTATCTGTCTATTTTTGCACAGAGCTTCTTGTGGCAGACACTAAGGATGCTGCTGGACATCCTATGACGTGCTCTACAATGTCCCTCAACCCACCCGTGTCAACTGTGACCCAGCCCCTGCCCTAATCTGGGAAGATTCTGTTTCCCTCAATGTTGCCTCATGTGCGCTCATGAACATTTTCTCGGCATCTCGGTAGAAGCACTACTTTGTTGTCCCTGGCTTGTTTCCTAGTCAAGACCCAAAGCCTGTGGAGCTGCAAGAAGACACTTTATCTGTGACTCTGTTTCCCGGTACCAAGTGCTCCTCCACTGAACACTGTTACAGCTTCTTTTATGTGGTTGATTCGTAGCAATCCTTGAGGTTCCAAAGTGGTTCTTTGATCCCCACGTTCACAAAAACACAACGCCAGTGAATGTCCTATTGATGCTCCCTCTCCCCAGCTTGCAATTTTATATGGTCATTTCAGCCCCAAATCTAGTCTACTAATGTCTCAAGTAATGTTAATAACAATAGTGGAAACACCCTTAGCTTTCGTTCTCATCATTCTTATTTATATGATCTAGATGCCACCTGGGTTTAAAGAACGGTCTCTGCGATGGACGGTTTACGTCCCCTGACCTTTTCCCTCTTACTTGTGCACTAGCTGTATTTATTTTACCAGAGGCCTTCAACAAGTTTATTTATGGAAGTTTCCCGCTGGGATGTCCACTCTCCAGCCCTTCACAGTCCTCCTACTAGAGGTAGCTCGGGCTGAATCTCGGCTGTCTGATCCATAGCAAAGTGAAAACTGAGGCTCAGACTTGAATTAGAAAATAAAAAATAAATACTAGAGTTCAGATTTTGTCTAGCTGGGAAACTTGCCCTAAGGGCATCTACCTCTTTCTACAGAAAGAAAAAAAAATCAAACTGCCCACCTCCTCTCTGGATGTGTGAGAACAGCATGTCCCTATCCTAATGGTCTACCCGTCAACGATGAGACTTCTTCTAAAACCACACTGTATGAAATTAATAGCTAAGAGGATTCTAGCATCTCTCTTTTTCAACATCTATTTATCTCATTTTAGTTAACATTTATTTGCTTCATGTTTTTATCATCAAGTGTGAGTTATATAAA
The DNA here is from genome assembly GCA_004027205.1 of Ctenodactylus gundi. NCBI lineage: Eukaryota > Metazoa > Chordata > Mammalia > Rodentia > Ctenodactylidae > Ctenodactylus > Ctenodactylus gundi. Next base: position 29,172 of record PVKB01002043.1, read on the forward strand.
GAAAAAAAGCCAGTTGATATAAGTTTGCTCAATGACAGGGCAAGCCCTTTTCACATGTGTGTTAACCCATGCTGTTTATCAGACTTTTCTGACGTTCTTTCATTTTAATCTTTCCTTCAGGAAATCAGTAATCTGTCATCCATTAAGAGCCAGCCTATCTTTCCTCTCTCTCTGTTTCCAGGGTTCTAACTGCTGCCCCACTGTTTCTCTGGCCTCTGTTGAGCCCAGCCCTGGTACTTCCTTCTGACAAGGTCCTCTGGGCTTCCTCTCTTCATTCAGAGGGACCTTTCCTGGCCAGTCGTCATGGGAACCATGATCCACGTTGCTGGAGAGAGGCCAAGGGGGAGGAGGCTTTCTGTGCTTTATAGCATTAAGATTCCTCTGTGACAAGCTGTCACGGCACACAATAGCCCCAGTCTCTGCCCTCTGAGCTCCCTCCTTCTAACCTAGTGCCACCTGCCAAACTCTGCATTAGAATCACTTGACTGGAGTAGAGTTTCTTTAGTCAGAAGTAAGACCCAGCAATTGGCATTTTCAATGATTTTTATTATTCAGGTGACTTTTCTGCCCAGCCAAGCTTGGGAACTACTGTTGTAACCAATTAGCAATCCTGCCACGACATCCCAGACCTGAGAGTCTCACTTCTCAACCGTGGCATCCCACTAATGAAGGTCAGGGCCAAGCTGAGTAGTGCCATTGCCAGGGCAAATGCCACCCCGTTTCCAATCTTCCCCTCATGCCTGTTAAGGGCTGATCATGAGCCAGATTCTTCTTTCAGAAAATATGGGTCATTGAGAGACAATGGTCGTCATAAGAAGTTAAGCGCAAGGGCTCTCTGTCCCTGCTCCCACTCACCCTGGACCACAGCATTCAGTGCAGGTTTACACAGCCAAACAAAGAAAAGTGAAAATCTCTAAAAGGATTTGGAGTTTAGTTGCTGCATGTGCAGTGGGAGCACTGGACCAGTACCTGTAGAGGTGAATTCAGTGTCAGTGTTTCAGCGGAGGAGTATGGTCAGTAATACAAGAGTAAACGCAAGGACACGGGGCTACTCGTGGATGCACGATGATAGTGTCCCATGAACAGGAGATTGATAACCAGCCTAATTCTCATCAACTACGATCTGTTAGGAAAAGCAATCATGAGTTTTTTAATAATCACAAAAGGGTTTTTGAGAATTACTCAACACCTATTTTGGAGAAAGAGCTAAATGCAATTTGTTCTATATCCTTGCACGTTACGTACCCACCACAAGGCCAGTGGTGCTATTTTTAAAGTCATTCTTTCGGGAATTCTTAAATGTTATCAGTGACATGTTTGTAGTAGAAAAGAAGTTAGATAGCATGTCAAATAAAGGCATTGTACATAATGTAGAAAATGCAGAAAGCATAAACAAGATTATTAAAATGACCTTTAATTCTGCTATCTGCTACAGCCATTGTTAACATTTTGGTGTATGTATTTTCCTAAGTCTCTGTCTGTGTTAAAATTTATTGGCTATATTTTTAAATTTAACACTCTCTAGGGAATTTTTTCCCTGTCTAATTTTTTAAACAATATGCAAATAATATGTATTGATATTTGAGTGCGAGTTATGTGCTTCACAGTAGGTATGACTCTGGGGAACGGAAGGAGACACTACAGACACCGTCCCCCATGGAACATAATGTAGAATCTGATAGAATTTATCTCAGGATGACATGAATAAACACAGGCAGAAAGCTTTCAGTGAAGCTATGAAAGAAACATCATGGTTACAAAGTAGCCAAGTAGCAAGTAGTGGTATTGGGAAGCACAGTGGCCAGGGGAGAACAGTATGGGCGTTGTAGTGGGTGGAAGTGAGTCCACGCCCTTCAAATAAACTTATATGTCCAATTTCTAATCTCAGCATCTATGAAAGTGATGATATTTAGAAAAGGGATCTTGGTGGATATGACTAAGTTAAGGATCTCAAGCTGCAGTTAGAGTATGCCCTACATCGAATGACTGGTGTTCTTATAAAAGAGAAGGAAGTAAAATGAGAATCCTAGAGACACAGAGAATAAGGTAACACAGTGCCGGAAGCAGAGACTGGAGTTAGGAAGCCCCAAGCTGAGGAACACTAGGAGTGACCTGTAGCCACCGAAAGGCACCCGAGAGGCAGGGAGAGGTCTCTCCCTCAGAACCTTCAGAAGGAGCTAACCTTGCTGACACTCTGATTTGTATTTCTTGTCTCTAGAACTGTGAGAGAAGAAATGTTCATGGTGTTAAGCCACCCATTTTATGATGGCTCAGTATAGCAGTCCTAATAAATTAGTGCAGGGATCGCCTGAGGGAATGGCTCATTTTAGGCGTCTGGAGCGTGAGAACACATTGTAGAGGAAGCATTCCAGGAAGAGAAACCAGTGGATTCAGGCGATCTAGTAAGAGACAGGTGAGCACATCAGAAATCGAAGGAAGTCACTGTAGCTGAAGCGTAGAGTGTGGGAGTGAGACTCGGGAGGAGCCCGAGAGCTTGGGACACGCGTAAGTTCATGCTTAGTCTTCTTGGGGTTTTTATCTGAAGATCCATGAGATGCCCGAGAAGTTCTGAAACAAGAAGGCTGGAGTGCCGATAATGGCTGTCAGGATTAAATGCAAGTACCTGAGCCGGCCACCGTGGAGGAGCCAGGGACGTGGCAATAGTTAATCCAGATTGAGCCAGAAACTCTACTGTAAACAGTTACATGGAGTCTTACATCTTGCACCAACCTTAAATAGCAGGTGCAATTATTGCTCTCTCTGATGAGAAAACTGACACACAGAGAGCCCACTTAACTTTCCAAGAGTTATATTCCTAATGAACGATATACCAGAGCTTAAATCCATGGGGTCTCACTCCAGGGCTCAGCTTCATAATTATTATTATAAGTAAGATGACTGGGCAGTTGGATATCAATGGGCAGAATTTTCAGGCACAGCACAGTCACTTTCATTAGCTTGGGGCTACACAAGCGATTAAAGCACAGTTCTGTGTACGCATGCATGGTCCATAACCTTGGAGTCTATTTCTAACCCTTGTTCCTTCCCCTCTGGCTCGGCTTCCTTCCTCCGCTTCTCAGATGCCATGGGCTGAGTGCCTTTCCTCGCCACACCTTTCTGATATGCTTTTGCCATGGACTCAGGCAACCATTGACTGAGTCTCCTGAAACCATGAGCCAAATTAAACCTCTTCTCCTTCAACAGTGAGGGTTGAGTATTATGTTTCAGTGATAAGAAAGCTAATACAATTTTGAATATTAACTCACTTTTGGATATATAACTGGAAAATCTATTCTCCCATTTTATGACCTACAGATTCAATGCAATTTATATGAAATTCCAAGGCAATTTTTTACAGAAATGGAGAAAATTTCCTAAGATTTATATAGGCATACAAAGACTTAATAGCCAAAGGGAATTTGGAAAGAAGAACATTATACTTGATTATTTCAAAATGCATTACAAAGATAGAATAGTTAAAATGGTGGTGCTATTATAAAAGAAAAGACACATAGACCAATGGAACAGAATAGACAACCCAGAAATTAACTCACACATAGATGGCCAACTGAGCTCTGACAAGTATGCCAAGAATACACAATAGAAAAAGTCTCTTCAATAAATGGCACTGGGAGAATTGAGAATATACTTCCAAAACAATGAATTTGGATCGTATCTTAACCATACATAGATGTCAACTCAAAAGGGATTAAGGAATCTAATGCCTAAAACTGTAAGGCTCCTAGAAGAAAACATAAAGGAGACATTTCATGACGATGATTTCTTGGCTATGTCACAAACAACACAGACAAAAAAAGAAAAGTCATATCAAACTAAAAAGCTTCTGCACAGCAGAGTGAACAATCAATGGAGTGGAGAGGAACCTACATTAGAATTCGCAGTGCGGCTGCTTCCATGAAACATCCGCGGTCAGCGCAGCATGCCAGGTAGGAAGAATAAGAATAAACTGAGATCCCAGAAGCCACGGGTGACATTGACCTCCCTTCTTCTCAGGTAAAATGTCTCTCCTTCATTCTTTCATTGTCCCTTTCTGTGTCACTGAAGAAAAGGGCCAGATTTACCAGACGGCAGAGGTTGAGCCAGAAAGCTGAGCAACAGGCTCACACTCACAAATCTCAAAGCTCAAGGCATTTGGGCTTCCAGAAAAACAGGAGTCGATGGCAGGATAGATCAAGACTCACACACCAGATATTTTCTGAGATTTATTCACAGCCCTTTTCCCTAGAAAGTCTTCCCTCTGTGGTCCTCTGTGTGAAGTCTCTGGGTAGGGTGGAATGAAACCAGGTCTAGGGACTGCTGGGTCTCCCATGGAGAGCTTCTTAGAGTCACATGGCTGAAAGAGGCCAGCACAGCCATCTAATACAAATCCTTCATTTGCAGATGTGGACGATGAGGCTGAACAAAAGAGATTTTCCTATGACCTTTCAGTATGGGGCAGAATTTATTTTGAGTTGCTTAAGTTTAGCTAGCAACACACTGTAGAATCCGAGTCCAAAATCCTGAGTAAATTTCTTTAAGCTCCTCAAGAAAGTATCTATATGTGAGGTGCTGATACTTATCTAACAGAATTATAAATTTTGGCTAGATTTTAGACTATAGAGTTGTTTTCCTGTTAGTGTGAGAGTTTCTGGGGGTCAGAGATGTTCTTTTTATCCTTCTAGTCTAATACCCAGCATGGCATGGAAACTGTAAGTGATAGACAGGTGGGTGGATGGTTGGAAGGACAGATTAGGATGGGTGGATCAGGCAGGTGCTTTCTCTATTCTATCTCTTTCTCAAAAAAATGATCTACCTCTGGGATTATCCTATTGCATTCAAAGGTGCTAAAAAGTTTCTAGGATTAAACTAGAGAAAATTGCAAAATCAAATGAACTTACTTGTGACACCTTTTCTTGGCAGGTCTCTCTCAAACAAGTCACACTCTTTCACCTCTATGGTTGTTAGAAAACTTCCACTAGTCACCTCTACTTTCTTTTTTTCTGCTGATTATATTCCAGATCTCTGATGAAAGCCTAGTTTTTGTTGAAGCACACTTGTCCTTTCTCTCCACTAGTCATCAAAGTCTTTGCACTTCCCAGTGAGTAGATAATATGCAAACTGAGGGTCACCTGGGATTCTTGTATTAATTTCAACAGTCAAGTTGGTGTTAACTTCATTGCTTCTTCCTTCACATCATCTATCTCTCTAGTTATGTGTTGTTTTCTGTCTCTTACGCTGTTGACCTTTTTGAGACCCTCATTCCTTTCCTCCTTTCATTACAGTGAACACCAAAGTAGCATTATTCCCTTGCCTCCCTTTCATTATCTTCATCATCACTAAAGTAAATATTTTTCTGGTTCTATTATCCACTCCCACTTATACACATGCATATTGACATACACACGTCCTTACACTCACACAAATGTGCACATTTAATGATATTTTCTTCTCCTAGTCTCAGTTTCACTATTACAAGATATGATTATTAGTAAATAGTTCTCACTGTTCTGGTGCCATAAAAATGAAACAATGATATGTGTTGCTATTTATTAAGTATTTAATGAGAGGGAGGCACTGTACTTTGAACTTTAGAGTATTATGCCATCAATTAATCTTTTATTTTATAAATGAAGACCCTGAGGAATACAGCAGTTAACTAAGCTGTTTGAGTTCACAAAATACATTCTGAATTTAAACCTGAGCCAAATTGGAGTAGCTTGCAGCAGGACAATAGCAACAATAAAACCTGCTGTTAGATGACATTGGGGACTGCTCCAACCAGCGAGGACAGGGGGTGCTGAGGTCCTGGAGAGAAGAAAAGTGTGCCAGAGGAACCCAATGACCTGGATTGCTTCTGTGTCAAAGAACTTGCAGATTCGTTTGTCATGGGAGGAGAAAGGTGATAAGCAGTCTTGAAGGCCTGGAGAGACACTCGGTGAAGTTCATGGCTCCCAAGTCAGCCAGCACTTGAGGGGCCAGGATCTTCTCACTGTCAGTGCCCAATTTCATACGTCCAAGACTTTGTTGAGCTCGGACCCCATGGGATCAGCCGTGTCCACTTGTGCTTCCATTGCAGGGATGATTTGTCACAGATAAGAGCAACTTAGGGAAGAACTTTCCCTCCCTGTCTCTCCCCCCACATGCTATGCTTCTATGCATCTCCAATTCTAGTTGCTTCTTGCTCCTTAGTACCTCTCTAATCCATTTCTTTCTATCTTCTTAACCCAAGGCCACTGCCTTGAGTTGCTCAGGTCTTCCTACTCCTTCCCTGGGCTACTAGGCCATTTCCCTGCCCCAACTTTCCTTGTTCCTTGTACTGATGCTAAACCCATCTCATAGCTGATACTTTCATTTAAACCTGTCTGTAGCTTCCCTCTGATCTCAAGAGAAAGAAGAAAAAGCCAGTCTTGTTAGCCTAAGCCCAGAGTCCATTCATGCCCTTGTCTCTGTAAGCTTTTTAGCTTTCTTCTGTTTCCGTCCTTCCCTTTTCATGTCTTAACCTATAACTCTCTCCACACATTTCCACACAACATCCCCTCTTTTAAAGCCCCATTCTTTTCTTCCTGTCCTCTCCAAGTATCTTAGACATTTTTCTGTCTCTGGGATAAAATACCTGGTAGCCACAACTTAAAGAAAGAGAAACTTAATTTGGCTCATGGTTTCAATCTATAGTCAGCTGTGTTTAAGGTGGAGACGACAGAACAGATGGGCATGGCAGAGAAAGGATTTTCACTCAGTGGCAGCCAGAAAGCAGAGAGAGAAAAGAGGCGAGGACAAGAATACGCTCTCTCAGGTCACACTCCCAGGGACCTACCTTCAACCAGGCACCATCTCCAAATAGCACGTAAGCTCACTAATGGATTCATCCGTTGAGTACAGTGCCCTCATGATTCAATCACCTTTCCAACACAGGAAACTTTGGGGGGCATTGTAGAGCTAACTTATAATATCTGGCTAGTTCCTATCAGGTGTCTAGGTTCATGCATGCATATCTGACACTGGCAGAAAACTGTTCTTGTGTGACCTCCCACTCTTGCAGCTGGATCCGGTGACCTCTCTCGTGTTGTCACAGCATCTTCATCACAATTGCTACCAGGCTGAAGGGAACTGGCTAGCAACTTATCACTTCCCATTCTGCCTGACTACACTTTCAAAGGGTAGAGCCCGTGTAGTTTGTCTGAACAACTCACATGTGCAGCCCAGCTCTTGCCAGCCACCTGTGACGCTTTGAACACATAAAAATAAAAGAGGTACCAGCATAATAATATGTACCGCCTGCTGCCAGCTGCTTTCAACTAAGCTAGACTGAGGCCAGAGGCAAAACAACAGACACACCCTTCCTGCAGGTCTCAAAGGTGGAGGAAGATGGTTTATCATGGAGCAAGGTTTTACTCAGAGCTCTGATTACAAGGCACACAGGCCCAACTCAAACTGCCTTAGGCAAAGGGAAGGAAGTACCGGTTCACACTGACTTCCGAGCAAGGACGGCCTGAAGGCTCAGCAGCAGAGTCACCCTCTTGCTTTTCAACCCCTCTCTGCCTTCTAGTCTTGTTCTTGTAGATCAAGTTTTCCATTGCCCAGAAAGTTGGGCCATGGTAGCTAATCCTAACCTTGAAACCCTTCTTTGTAGCTTGGGAGGAAACTTCTTTTACTGCCCCTCAGTTATGGGGGTTGCAAAGCTCCAGGAAGGACTCTAGTGATGCATGTGCCTGTCTCCTGCAGTCGAGCAGTCATTGATGTCTGGGAAGCTCATTTTGTCCAGATTGGGCCACATGCTCACGTGTAGCAGGAAATGGGTTGCGGTCAATAGGGAGATGGCAACTCTCTCCCAGGGCCGCACGGCTAGAGAAAGAAGATGAGGTGAAGCACTTCCTGTGGTTGCCACCATCATGGCTGCTGGGGGCACCAGTGGAGGGACAAAACCAAGCCAATTTATATCAATGAAATGGAGCTCTGGAGGAAGATTTGGAGAAGTATGCAAGGGAGCTGTATCAATTTAGCTGTTGACACAGGAAACAACATTCAAATGTAATAGAATCATTTAGTTAACACATAATTTCTGCAGGTTGACAATTAGACTTGGCTCAGTTGAAAGTTTTTTTCTAGCCTTGGCTGGGTACCTCCTTCATCTGCAGTCAGCTGCCAATCAATTAGTAACTCAACTTCTGGAGGCTGACTAGTTTAGCTAGAGTGCCAGAGATGACAGGACCTCATCCTTCTGATTGTCCATCTGGATAGCCTGGGGTTGCTGACGTAGATGAAAGCAGGATTTCAGGAGAATGAGAAGAAACAGACAAGACCTCTTCGGGGGCCGGGCTCAGAACTGGCACTAGGTCACCTTTGCTGTGTTTTGTCTTCAAGGAAAGTCATAGAGTAGTCCAGATTCAAAGGGGGAGGATAAACAGATTCTAACGTTCGATGGAAAAAGCCGTAAAGTACACGAAGGATGAGGAATTGTGGCCATTTCTGCAAACAACAGCTACCATCTAAGGAAAGAAATGGAACAGCGAGAGGAAGCAGAGGAAGCGAGAGGCAGGTGGGACGGCAGGAAGAGAGTGGGGGGCCAGAGGAACTGGAATTCTGGGCGTTGTCCCGGGATGCTAGGAAAGTGCAGCGTGTTGGAATTTCAAAGCTACAAAGTCAAGGGCTGGTGCCTCCTCTGGTGGCCCTGATAGTAGATTTCAGAGGACAAATGTACCATGGACTCAGCTTTAGGTACCCAAACACTACGGCAACTTTGCAATTTCATCAACTTATTTTAATTGACCCTCTGCTAAGATTTCAAGACTCTGCCTTAGTCAAGAATAAGGAAGCAGAATCAGCCAGAGAGGACTGGGAAGCATTTCAAAACTCGATCTCTTTGGTTCTCTCCTTTGGCTTATACATTTTGTTTTATAAAAATTAAAAAGATAAAAGGAAGGCAGGCCCTATGTTCCACTAAAACTGGCTGTTAGGGGACTCCGGAGGCGAATTAGCAATCGTGTGCTATGATCATGGCATCTAGTTAAGCTCGCAAAATGGTTCCTCTGACTCCATCCCTGGAACTGGTGGGTGGGAGCTCTCACAATACCCGAGAAAGCCAAGGATTTGTTCCTGACAGCCAAGTTAAGCTGCAATACGGAGATGCTCCTCACTTGGGGCTTCTGCATGCAGGGAACAGACGAGAAGCTTCTTGGAGGAGTGGGTGGGAAGAAGATTGAGAGGGGTTCCCTGGAGACAGCTCATGGGTTGGCAGCAGAAAACTTGGATCTGTGAGAAGTTCTTTCTGCCACTTTCCAGCGGGATGATCTACAAGCCAATCTCTGAACCTCAGTCCCCACATCTACACAATAAGTATAATAATAATAATATAGTACGAACATCAGTGGAAAGTGTTAATGATTCAGTGGGAGAAGGATGTAGTAATGTAAAAAGTTTAGAAACATATAACATAGAAAGTTGTTGCTATTTGGGGGAAGGTGAAATTGGGGAAAGTTAATTTGTGCCACAAATTAGAGATAAGATGCTGAATGAATGATAAAATTTTTTCTCTGACCTATAAAAATATTTTTCCTATTCCAGTTTTAAATAAGTTAGACTTTTTCAATTGAAAATTGAAACAAGAAGATAAAGCATGAATACTTAGAAACGTTACCTTGAATTAGTGGTTTTAGTCTGGGTTAATTTTGGCCACACAATGACTCACTGCATGATATATGGGTTGGGCTTGGGTTGTTTTGTGGCCACTGGACCAGTCAGGGCCTCTGCCCCGGCCTCCAGGCTTCCTGACCTCTCACTCCATCAGTGTAAGCTTTGGAAAATGCGCCTTGAGCGGAGGAGGCATGGGCCAGGGATGGACACACTTATTTACACTTACGCCAATTCAAGTAAAGAAAAAGTAAGTAGTGTCTGCATGTTAAAAAAATTAATTATGTCTTTAAAAACTGTAAAACCGGGGGATGCAATAAGTACAGCTGCACTTAATACCTGCGAACTAGTTCTCTGTCAATGAAGTCAGTGTTTGTGTGTGCATGTATGCAAATGCCAGTAATACATATTGCAGTCTTTAACTGTAACACACACACACATCCTTGAGCACCTTTTGTATGCATATTCTACTTGTTGCAAGCTCTCGATGTCACTTCCTGTTAGTGTAGGAACCTGAGTCTGAGAATTCCATGGCAGCTGCTTTTCTGGGCTGAACTCTGAAGCTGTGCAGAGCTACTGGGGCTGATCAGCTCAGTGAGGCTTTCAGCTGGTACTCTTTTCAGTCTAATTGTTAGTGTCTGAATTTGGAATGCTGATTTTTGTAGTTTTTGCATTTAAATTGGGATGGAGTAAAGTTGATGGAAGCCATGTTTATTCACCAAGTGTTTATAAGCACCTACTATTTTTCTCAGCTCCGTTTTAGGCTGTGGGGACATGATAACAACAACAACAATAATATAATAGAAAGAAAGAGGAGAAGAGGAGGGTGGGGAGTAGAGAAGACGCAGGAGAAGAGGAAGAGGAAGAGGAGGAGGAGGAGGAGGAGGAAGAACAACAACAACAGCAACGCAGCTATGGAAGCCAGTCAGAGACTTAAGGAAACCAAACAAGTGAAATATTATGTAATGAGTGCTTTGGAGAGAAAAATAAAGTAAGGAAATAATGGTTAGATGAGGGAGAATGTTTTTAATTAGGACAGTTAGAGGTAGATGGTCAAATTTTGGGGAGCAGAAGAAAGCACTCAGGGACCCAGTGAGCATTTTCTTTTAGAAGGATAGAAAAAGGACTGAGGAACTTATGTGCAATTTCTCCATCTCAACTTAGCAATTAAAAGAACTCACCTTCTGCTGTTGTAAAGATGGATGTGGGAACTGAGAGGCTAGGAAGCATGACACTAATTTCTATTTCTACCCATAGAAAGAGCCACAAGATAATATCAGGAAGGAGATGTTTTGGTCTGAGAAAGATTAAAGGAGGGGAAACCCACGCAGGGCTGCCTCCCAGAAAATGGAGCTTTTACTCCTTCATCTTTTGTTTCTAAGTAAAGACCGGTTGTTGCCTTCATCTATGGTGTCTTTCTTTGACATTATGGGACACACACTCCACACACACACACACACACACACACACACACACACACACACACACACAGAGAGAGAGATTAAATGAGAGGTTCCATGTAAAACATGTAAGAGACAATCTGATCCGTAGCAGGAAACCAGCGAGCGTAATTATATGCACAGCAACAATAACAGCAAAGGTAGCCATGAGCACGACTAAGGGTGCAGTGTGTGTCGGGAAGGACAGTTGGCCCTTTGCATGTGTATTCTCACTTTATCCGTGGACAACCCAGGAGGCTCGAGTAATTATTAGTTTGATTCACACAGAAGCGCCAGTCTTGTACTCTTCAATCCAACATGATTTCTACTTGACATACAGAAAAACATGCCTGTTTGTTGATATTTTGTTGTGATTCCTGCTGCCAGTGTTCACCATCAATATTTAAGCTAAAGCCCATCAAAACTAGAACACAATGTATAACCAACACATTAGCGGTATTTTTTCTTGTCTTATGGGCTGAGTCTGCACTGGGTCATCTTTCCCGTTACACTGTGGTCCTCCTTGAGCCTTGAATTGTATTTCCGAATGTTGAGAGGTCTTCAGCGTTGTCGTGGGTGCTCAGCCTAGGTTCTACTCCATCAATGTATAGAATCCACAGTATGCGTGAAGATATCACAAAAAAGAATGTGTTGATATCATGTTATAAAAGAGATATCGATAGATGAGGAAGTATAATTCAAAAACTCTAGTGGAGAGATTCCCAAACTTAAATTCAGTAGGGATAAAGTTCATCACGCTTACACATACTGTTGTACTCAAAAGCTAATTACTAGGTGCCCACCATATTGTCTAACATTGTGCTCAGTGCTGGAAGTTCAGAGATGGACACGCAAAGACATTATCTCTTCTTGCACTGTTGAACTCACACTTTTAGTTCAGGAGAGCTACCATAAGTGAGGACATCAGTGAGGTAACTGTCAACTGTGGTAAGTGTGACAGGATGGAATGAAATGTGGTCACAGAGGAAGGAGCAAATGTACTTTTAGGGGTTAGTGGTTCAGGGCTCAGGATTGTCCTGCGCTGTGAGAAGGCAGTGGATGAGAGGCACTGTAGATGGGAGAAGTTCCTGGTTAAGGCACTACTACTGTGTGTCAAGTTTCTGAGCTGAGGGTGGCTTTGGTGAGTTGCAGGAATGAGAAATTAGTAGGACTGGGGTGGAAGGTGTGACAGAAGGAGATGAGAAGTGAACAGGGACCAGGAGCTTGGGAAGGAAAATGGTGTTTATTTCTTGTGATTAAATGTGTATAGATCTCTTCAGCTTCAACAATTACCTGCTCAAGTACTAGACAGGGAGAACTGGGAGAGACGATGAACTTTCTTAATGGCCTAATGACAGAACCATGCCTCCAGTCAGCAGAGCAACTGCCAATGAGTCTGTGGAGACCCCGCACTTATTGGTACTGTAGTAGCAGAGCGCAATCACTTGTTGTGAAGGTCGTAAACATCCTGGTCCCTCTGAGATACTCAGAGCACACCTGCCATCCTGGGTTGAGACCAGAGCATCATGTTTCTCAAGCCTCATCAATAAACTGGAGCTCATTAGCATGAAAGACAGAAATCTGTTGAGCTTGTAAATAAAAATATTATGAACAGAAGATCCAGTGAGGGAAATATGGGGGCTCAGATTGAAGAAAATCAGATTTAGGGTTATAATCATTGCCTTTGTGTGAAGTAGTGTGAAGCATTCTTGTGTGGTAGAAAACAGCATCGGCTGAGATATTAAGATGACCCTGACGAGGTGCTGTATTGTAAAGTCATTGTCTCATCAGATATGCCCATAACCCTTAGAATGAGTGGGACATTATCTTCACTTTTATTTTTCACATAAATAAAGTGAAACTCAGGGAAAGACTTTGCGTACAATTGTAGAACTGATCAGCAAGGTGACATTTGAATTCAGGACTAAGTTTTTTTTTTTTCTTTTATTCCTGTATCACTCTACCCTTCAGTCAGGGTCACTTACTCACCGCGAGGCTAAAGAACAGAGCAAAGTGAAGTTACCCCGTGACAGAACCGGGGACATGTGCACTATACAGCAACCGAGCAATCTAACCTCATCCCGGACGCGCATTTGATCTAAGGCCAGAGGAACTTGGTGACAAAGCTGTCATGGGATCCCACGCGTGGGGGAAGGGCAGGTAGCTTGAATTAAAAGCCATTTTGAGCAACTGTATGTTTCTTTGATTGTGTCCTTGAAGAGTTTTCCTCTATGCAGAACTGGTGTATTCAGGACGCTTTGGGAGATGATATGAAATCGAGAGTCCACAAGCAAACCTGTCTATCTTGACCAGTTGATTTTTAACAAGAATGCATAATAAAGAGATTATGTAGTAGGACTCATCACCCTTGTCTCTGACTGACGCTGAGGACTGAGCCCCACACTGTGTCAGCCCTCACAGCTCTGCCCACGTCCATCTAACACGGAGCAGAATGAGCTCAAGAGCTCTGATTTGACTCCTGGCTCTTTTTTCAAGACGATGGCTTAGGGATTGCACAAATCCTTTGCCACACCAAACTCAAATTCAATGACAGATCCATCTAGCAAATGCAAGATAGATCTTACTCTGAGCTCTGTTTTCACAAGAAGAGAAAGTCTGAAATAGGAATTTTACTCTCTTACTGAAGAATTAACCAGTTCAAATTAAGAGGAAAATCCCTGCACACAGATTGCTGTAAGCATGATTACACTTCATGCAAGTACACTGCATTACTCAGGCTCACAGTACATGTCAAATTACCAAATACATACATGCAACTTAGAGTCTACACAAAAGTATATACAAAATCACAGCATGTGACACATTGATTGCATACACATATGTACCTGTACATATGTCTTAAACCTCCATCTCATGCACAATCATAGACATTCAATGCATACGCACTTTAAGGCTCACATACATACACTTAAATGCATACAAATGTATATGCACACACAGCACAGGAATATTTATCAGTGTCGCCACATAGTGTACTGTCTGTCTTAGTCACTTTCTTCTTCCTGGGACAAAAACACCTGAGAACGACAGTCTGAAGGAGATAAGATTTATTTAGCTCACTGTGTCAAGAGGTCTCCCACAGTCCATTCATAGGCAGAGAGCGACAGTGGAAGCACATGGCAGAAGCTGGAGATCTGTTCTTAGTATTGCAGACAGAAGCCAAATGCAGGACCCTTCCCAGGAGGAAGCTGTAACAACGTTTCCTCCTCCTTCCTTCACTTAGTTCAAGCTGCCAGTTGGGCCTCCCACACCCAGGGTGGGTGCCCCTCTCTCACTCCCTGTCCTACAAATCAACAACACACAACTGAAACCTCTGCCCAAGGCAATCCCCCTAATCTTGTCAATTTGACACAGTCCCTCCAAATTCATTCCCAGATACCAACCGCTTCCAGCCAGTATTCACCTTCCAATGGCACCTGTTTCATAGTTATGCCGCTGCATCCAAACACATGAGGCTTCTGAGTGACACTCCAGATGCAAACCACAGCATTGTCATTGTTAGAAAGCTGTCCCAGGCTGCCTGAGTTTTCTCTTAATTCAGTTATAATAGGAAGAGACTTGTCCATCCTCCCCTACTCTTGTGCCTGGGAGCAGATGTGAAGATGGCCTGTGCCTATCAGGGGAGCTGTGTGCTCTCTGCCTTTGCACAACCCCATCTATAAATAAATGCAACATCGCACCCCCTGGGCCCACCAGACAAGGGCTTTGTTAGGAACTTTGGTTAGTAATGTCTCATTAGTAATGACTCCCATCTCCAAAACTGGACGCCAGGTATTCTCAGATAGCTGAAGAAGTAAGTGCAAAGTGACCTCCCTCTTTGCCTTGAACAAAATTAACTCTTTCTTCAAAGCCTCTTGGACAGAAAAGCAGGATGTAGGAAACAAATGGAAGATTACTAATCTCTCTTAAGAGAATATCTTTTTTTTTTTTTTGTTTCCTAGGGAAAAAACTATTGGAATTGTAAATCAGTGCAAAGACTCATGAAAGAGAGGAAAAATAATGAACTAGTCACAGAGATTTCAGACTTAAGACCTGATTTGCCCTTTGCCCTCAGGTCTGTTTCCCTGTCAACGGAGTAAAATGGACTCATTCTAGAAGTTTCTTGGTTTCATTTCACGCCTAATGCCTTATGTGAGCTAGTTTTGTGTCACAATAAATGTCAGACTAATCTAGATTCAAACTCTAGCAACTTTAAGAAAAATAGTTTCATCAGACTTCAGACTTTTATTCTATAGAGTGGGAAAGAGGATTCAGATGGAAGGATTGTTGGAGAATTCAATGAAATAATGCTCACTAGGAAGAAAAATTCCCGGCGAAACACAGTAAATCCAAGAGTATTGATTACTGATAACTGAGTGAACTATCTCAATGACTAATTTTTCACGCCAGTAGAAGAAGAAAATTGTGCAAAATAAGTGAATGTTAGAAGCAGTGTCGCACAAAGAAGAAAAAGCGTTATGTTCACCCATTTCTAATGTGGCAAGATTAGGGTCTTAGTATACAGTTAATATCACATGCATTATATTTATGCAATCTTTTTCATAAAGGGTCTTATCCTGCAGCATCATACACAATCTAGCTCCTTGAATACACCAGAGATTAAATACTGGATTCTGCCTTAAAATTGGTGCAATATACTAAGCTAGGGCCATGGAGGCAGAGATACAGTTGTAGGTTGGGACCAACACCTGGGTTATTTGAGTGAGTCATCATCAGAATCCCAGGCTCTTATTGGTGCTATTGCTTTCTTAGCTGTCCACTCCATAGAACTATTGTGAAGCCGAAATAGAACAACCATCGAGAAAGCACTTTGAAAGGTAGTTATCAATCAAGCTTTTGTCTGGGTCAGCAGATATTGCCCAAGAAAGTGCTTGGCTAAGGCACTTAGCTAATGTACCACTATGACCCCTTGGATAATCTAGTTGAGGACACCAACATCTTTTCTCAGCAGCTAATAAAAATGCTAGATTGGAAATTGCTAAAGACGTAGAAGATCTGAACAGCACAATCAACAGCAGAATGTAATGGATATCAGGAAACAACAGCAATATGCACTTTAGTTCAGGTGGCCACGGATCACTCACCGAGATGCTGGACTCCAGCCATAAAATACATCCCTAAATTTAAGAGTGCAAGAAACAAAAAAGTATCTTCTCTGACCATACTGATATTTAACCAGAAATCAGTAGCAGAGAAGCAACTGAAAAACTCCTAAACATGAGAAAACTAAAATATTATATGTTTATGTAGTTCATGGACAATGAGGCAGTCTCAATATAAAGCCTTTATTAAATTCACAGAACCAAATGTAAATGAACACACAGGTATTAATCTATTCAAAGTGCAGCTAAACTATACCAAGAGAGGAATTAATAACACTGAATATGTACGTTAGAAATGAGAAAATAAATCAATAACTTAAGCTCTTACTTCAAAAGGGTAGAAAACTAAGAGAAAAATATGCCCGAAGTAAACAAAAGGAAGGGGTCAATAATGCTAAAAGAAGAATTCAATAAAGGTAAAATAGGAAAGGGGTAGAAAAAAATTAATGAAATAAAAGCCTTTTCTCTGAAAAAAAATCAACAAGATGTGTGGACCTTCAACAACATGGACAAAGGTAAAGACAGAAGAGAAAGCATCAGAATCAGAAAGAAAATGAGTTATCAAAGCAGGCTCTGCAGCCACTAGAAGATGGATAAGGGGACAGTACAAACAACACGGTGCTCACAAATACAGCAGCGTAGGAAAAAAGCCTTATAGAACCAAATGGGTGTGATAAGTGGAGTTGGGCGGGAGGGGCGGTGATGGGGAACTGGGCGGGTCAAAAAGGAGGGAGGGGAAGCGATTGTAATGTTGATGTGATATATATGTGCACAAAATATTCAAGCTCAATGTACCCATTATATGTTGCATATGTATGATAATAAAATGGGGACAGGGAGGCACACATACGTACATACATATATACGTACATACATTCATAAATACATATGACCATCAGAGACCAGCATGAGGGACCCTTGTGGTGTCGGGGCTCTGAACTTGTTGACAGTGACAGTGGTGGATGCGTGAGTCTACACAGGATAAAACTGTAAAACACTTAGGAAACACAAAAATAAGCACAAGGACAACTGGAGAAATCTGAGTAAGATCCGTGAGCTTCATCAATGCCAATGTGTTGACTGAGATACTGCACTACCCTTTTTCAAAATGTCATTATTATTGAGGAAAATGGCAACTGTACAAGAAACGTATTGATTTCTCACAATCGTATACGAATCTATTTTTAATTAAAAAAAGAAAAACAGATAGCAGGCCACACTGGGTCTGACAACCCTAGGTTTTAACCCCACTTAATCCGTCTAGACCATTTTTTTTCAATCATGGAAGAATATTAAAATTACAGAGGAACTTTTTAAAAGTAGGGAATCCTGGCCTCTTCCTCAGAGAGTGTGATTTCACTTAGGGCCTAGGTATGCGCAGTTTTCCAGTATTCCCTAGGGCATTCTAGTACGCAAAAGGTTGGAGAACCATGACCTTTTAAACATTAAATGTCAATACCTTTATCTGCTTTCCCCCCTTATCTTACACTCAGTCAGGTATTAAACACTGAGACATATATCTACAGAGAACTAGTAAGTCTTTCCCTCCCTCCTGTAAGGATAACCCCGGCCTTAGTGCACACCTTCAACTCTCTTCAACAGAACTGCTACAACAGACTGCTTGGCTCGTGTCTCCTGCTTCCCCTTGAGATGACCTCTAACCATACTTCCATACACTATCAGTTTGACGGTGGTATCATTTTGCATAAAATCTTTTGAAAGTTTCATTTTGTTTTACGGAACTGATCTGCCCCATCATTACGCCTCTGTAGCTTAGTCCTTACCTGCACCCCCTCGGGGCTTGTCTTCCTGCCACACACCTCCATTTCTCTCCTACAGAACTTCCCCTCCTGTACTCGAGACTCGTCTGTTTCTCATTTTCACACTAGTGTACATGTCAGACCTAAAAGCAACTTTTTAAGCAATTTCTTTACTGGAAAATTTCCCGCTATCAATTCTCAGCCCTCACAAGGAAGCCTCACCCAGCAAGGGCATCTCCTCAGTTCTTCAGTCCCTGGCCTTGCATTTTGCTCCATCATCTACTCTCCATAATTTTTATTAGTTATGTATATGCAATATACAATGGCTGCATTAAACACGAGAATTTTGTGCACATACAAATCACAACAACTTCACATTCCCACCCACTCCCTCTTCCTCATCCCCCCACCTTCTCTCGTAACCCCCCAACTCCAACATCTCACCCAATTGGTTCTTATCTATTTATACTCTGGGCTTCTCATACTAGAAAAACCAGATGATATTTAATCTTCTGAGTCTGATTCACTTTGCTAAGCTTATTGGTTCCAAATGATTCAAATCAATCTGTCCTAATGGCAGAGAACCACTTCATTGAATATATATACCATATTTTATCATCTGTTGGCCTATTCATGGATATTAAGGTAACTTGTATGATTTAGTTATTACTAGTTATAATGCTATAAACATGGGTGGCCTGTATCTCTAATGTTATATTGTGCTTTTAACTCTTTTGAAAAGATACCCAGAAGAGGTATATGCTGGGTCAAATGACATTCTCTATTTTCAGCTTTTTGAGGAATGTCCATGCTGCTTTCCATGGCGGCTGGACCAGTTTGTGGTCCCACCAGCAATGGAAAAGAGTTCGTTTCCCCCTGCATCCTTCCCAGTATCTAATGCTGTTTGATTTTTAGATATAAGCCATTCTTACTGGGGAAAAATGCTATCTTAGTGTTTGTGACCTTTGGAGGGATTGTATCAAATTGCTGCAATTGGGAAAAGTCCAGGAAATAGCTTTCAGATGTGGGTTGTGGACTCAAGGGTCAGAAAGCAGGAGAGAGGAGCCCACCCTGGGTGTGCATGATTCAACTGGCAGCTTGAGCTGAGTAAAGGAGGGAAGAAGGAGTATTGCTGCAGCCTCTTTCTGAGAGAGCTCTGGCCTCGCCTCGGGTCTAGAGACTTTGGCTGCTCCTGCCCTGCTCTGGTCTTCACTTTTCAGCTCTCCATCGCAGATCCGCATCAGCCTCTGGTCTTCACCTTGCTTTTTGGACAACAGTCTGAAGCAGGCTTGCACCAGGCTGTTGGGAAGTCTTGGAGTGGTGTCCTTTTGGCACAAGTCCGAGCAGCTGCTAGACCGTCCAGTTCTCCCACATGTGTGGCCAATTTGGACTGCCTCTCTCCTCAGGCTTGTATACACTCCAAAAGAAATCCCATTATCCCTTTAAATTCCATTAACTCTGCATCTCTTAGAACTCTAACCAATATAGTGTTGTTTTGATTTGCAGTTTCCTAATGGCTAAGGACGTTGAACATTTTTTTTTTTTCATGTATCTGCAGGGCATTTGGATTTCTTCTTCTGAGAATCATCTATTCATATCAATTGCCTGATTTTTAATTATGACTTTGATTTTGAGGGGTCTGTTTTTCTTTAGTTCTGTGTATAATCTAATTATTACCCCCCTTTGGAGATGTAGGTGATAAAATTTTTTCCCATCCTGTTGGTTCTGTATTCATTCTGTTAATTGTTTGTTATGCCTTGCAGAAGCTTTTTAATTTATATAATCCTTTTTGTTAATTCTAAGGGTTCTTTTGTGCCAAGTGTCCTATTGAGAAAGTCTTTGCTCACGCCTATTATCTTCAAGAGTTTTCAAACCTATTTTGTCTTCCGGGAGGGTTAGTATTTCTGTTTTAATATGAAGGTCTTTGACCCATTTTGATTTGATTTTAGTACATGGTGATAGGTGTTGGTCTAGGTTTATTCTTCTGCATGTGGATAACCAGTTCTCCCAGGACCATTTATTGAAGAGGCTACCCTCTCAGCAGTGTATGTTTTTGGGCCCTTTGTCAGGGGCCAGATAGCTGAGGGTACTTGCGGTTGTCTCTGTATCCTCAGTTCTATTTCAGTGGTCAACCTGTCTGTTTTGTGACAATACCATATGTTTTCTGTCATGTCGCTTTGTACTATAACTCGATGTCTGTAATTGCAATGCCATCTGCTTTTGTCTTGCCGATCAAGGTTGCTTTGGCTACTCTGGGTCTCTTCAGGTTCCATATAAATATATGAATTTTAGCATTGATTTTCAAGTCCTGTGGAAAATGTAGTTGGTATTCTGATGGGATTGCATTGAATCTGTATATCAGTTTTGGTTATGTAGCTGTCGCTGCCCCCTGCACCACTCCCCAAGGCCAAAGTTGAAGAATGTGAAGGATGAAGTTCTGAGTGACAGAACAAACGATAGGACTCCAAGCAAGTCACCTCTTGAAGTGCCCAAGTCTGGGACTCAGGACCATTTACTGAACTATTTCAATGAACCACAAAGCTCAGCATGTTAAAGCAATAATTATACATTATCTGGTAAAATAGAAGGAAACTCAATCAGAAGGAAATGTGCTTCAGCTAACAGTACAAATAACCCTATATTAAGTAGCCATGTCAACCCTTCACTGGTCAGGTAGTCCAAGGAGGGAAGCACAGGACAAACTGCTACTTCTTACTCAAGCAAGGCCCTGATGATTCTGATAAGGGGTACAGGTACCCTGCACAACATATTTTTCTCAGAAGAAGTCAGGAGAAAGTGGAGGAGGTAGTGGTGGTTTTTAAAGTGACCTCATCAAGCCGTTTTGATAATATTACGCTGCCTCTTCAGGAACAGGAGATGTCCTTCTATTTTCTAGTGCTCTCCTTAAATTCTTTTTTTTTCAGCATAATACAGTTTTCATTGTAGAGGTCTTCATTTCTTTGGTTACATTTATTCCTAGCTATTTATTTTTTTAAAGAGATGTTGAAAATGGAATTATTCTTCCCAACTTTTTAAATATAACATATATTGGTGTCACTTATAGAAAAAATGTTCCTACACCAGATGTGCATGACCACATTGTTCAATAGAACATTCCTGGGGTGAACACACACCCTGACCCAACTGTTACACAGTGTTTAAGATAGCCAATTCCTCCTTTCCTGCCCACCCCAGGATGAGCGTAACTGCTAATGAAAAGCAGTGCACAGTCACTTGGGTTGCCAGTGTAGAAGAATGAAGTTGATTTTTGTATTAGTTTTTATCCTGCATCGTGGCTGAAGTTGTTAATTAGTTCTCAGAGCCTACTGGGGGAGTCTTGGGGGTTTTCTATCTACACCTTCATGTCATCTACAAATAAGGATAGCTTACTTACTTCCTTTCAGTACATCTTTCCTTTATTTTATTTTCTGGCCTGATTGCTGTGGGAGTGATGAGAGCGGACAGCATTGTCATGTTTCTGATTTAAGGTGAAATGCTTTTAAATTTTTTCTCATTTTATAGATGTTGGAAGTAGATGTCACATAAATGGCTTCCACCAGTTTGAGATAAGGTCCTTCTACACCTATTTTCCTCAGAATTTTTATTATGAATGGAGGAGGTTGGTTTGTAGCTTTCTCTTCTAGTTAAATCTTTGTCTGGTTTTGGTATCAGAATGCACTAGCATCCAGAAACGAGTCTGGCAATATTCCTTCTCTTTCAATTTCATGGAACAGTGTGAGGAGCACTGGTGATAGCTCTCCGCTGAAGCGCTGGTTTAATTCTATAGTGAATTCATCCAGTCTTGGACTTTTCTTTGTAGGCAGAGACTTTATTACTGCCTCAATTTCCACTCTTATTATGGGTCTATTCAGGGTTTTTATATCTTCTTGGTATCTTGTATGTGTCTACAATTTTTTTCCATTTTCTCCAAATTCTCCAATTTGTTGGAGTATAGGTTTTCAAAACAGTTCTTTATAATTCTCTGATTTTCAGCTGTGTCTGCTGTAATTTCATTTATTCATTTCTAATTCATTGATATGGGTCTTTCTTTCCTTCTTTTTGTTAGTTTAGCTAGAAGTTTGTCAATCTTGTTTATGTTTTGAAGAACCAACTCTTCAATTTCTTGATCTCTGTATTTTTAAAATTTCTATTTTATCAATTTTTGTCCTGATCTTTATAGTTTCTTTTCATCATTTGACTCAAGGAAATCCCCCCACACTTGTTTCTCCTGTCTTTGTTTGTTAAACACTATATTGTTTAGTGTCCATGTACTTGTGTTATTTCTAGAGTTTATTTTGCTACAGATTTCTAGTTTTACTTCACCGTGATCTGGAAGTATATAAGGAATTATTTCAAGTCTTTTATATGGCCTATCATCACGTTGTCTATTATGGGGAATGTCCTGTGTATGGCTGAGAAAAAAAAATGCTTTCTGTTAATGTTGGATGGAACAGTCTATAAATAACAATTAAGTCCAGTTGTTACATAGTATGGGTCAACTCTAATTTTTTGTTAATTGTCTAGTTGACCTGCCTATTTGTGATGGTGAGTATTGAAGTACCATACTATAATTGCATTGGGTCTTTAAATACCCAGTAGTAGTTGTTTCACAAACTAGGTGCTCCAATGTTGAGTGCATGTATATTAATAATTGTGATTTCTTCCTGACAGATTGTTCCCTTAATCATTATATAATTGTTCATCTATATTCTTTTGATCTGTTTTGGCTCAAAATCTACTGTATGTGAGCATAGTATAGCCACTCTTGCTTGTTTTCTGCATCTGGTTACATGCAGTATTATTTTCTGTCCGTCCGTTTTCAGTCCATGTGTTTCTTTACGGGCAAAGTGCATCTCTTGCAAGCAACATATGGTAGGGTTTTGTTTTTTGATCCACTGTGCCAGTCTGCACCTTCTGTTTGGAGAGTAGAGGCCAGTAACATTCCGGATTATTACAGTAGTGTACTTGCTACATCCTGTCATCTCTGTGATTCTTCCGTGTTGTTTGTATCACACTATTGTTAGATCATTTGCCTCTTTCTGTTGTTTTCTTTCCTCTGAGATCTGTCTCTGTCTAACATTACTTTGAGCATTTTCTGCAATGCTAGTTAGTGATCATGAATTTTGTTAAGTTTCATCTATCATGAAAATTTTAACTTTTTCCTCAATTTTAAAGGATAATTTTGCTGGGTATAACAGTGTGGGTAGGCACCTATTTTCTATTAGTACTTAAATGATGTTTGTCCGTGACCTCTTGCACTTTAGGGTTTGTGTTGAGAAATTCTACATGGGTTTGGCTTTGTATGTTACTTTCCATTTTTGTCTTCTCTGTGTTGAGGTCTACAATTTTGGTCATAATGTGTAATGGAGAGACTCTTTTTTTTTAATTTAAATTTTTCCTGAACTCACTATGTAGCCCAGGCTATCCTTGAACTCGGGACAATCCTCCTGCCTCAGCCTACTGATGCTAAGATTACAGGCATGTGCCACCATGCCCAGCTTTATGTGGTGCTGAGGAATTGAACTCTGGGCCTTTTGCTTGCAAGGCAAGCACTTTGACCACGGTGTCATTCCTCCAACACCAATGGAGAGGCTCTTTTCTAGTTAAAGTTACTTGATATTCTACATGCCTGCAGTAGCACAATGTTTATTTCTTTTCCTAGATTGGAGAAATTTTCTTCTATAATTTTTTTGATCATAGTCATTATACCTTCTCTCCCTTTTCTCTTGCAGTCCCATAATTCTGAGGTTGTTTCTCTCTGAGTTTTCCATCAACTGCTGCAATTAATCTTTCTCTTGTATTTCAGTTTTTCTAACATCAACGACTGTATGACTCAGGGTCATACTTATTCAAATTCTGATACTCTGTCCTCAGTAGCCCAATTTCCCATGCTTTCATGTGAATTTTTCATATCCTAGATATCAGCTTAAAATCTTTTCAGGTTTTTTATTTCTCCACTGAAATATTTCTTCATTTATTGTACTGCCTGGCTTATTCTTTTATCTGTATCTTTTTATATTCATTAGCTTTGTTTCTAAATAGTTTCTGCTACTTCTGGGTTTATGATATCAATTTCTGGGAATTTAGGCATTTTTGTAGGTAATTTATTGCCTTGTTTTCCCATGGTTTTATTGCTATGTATTGTGAATCATGTAGTATCTATGGACTCGGTCTCTACTATGAAGATTTGTTCTGTTAGTTTATTTCTTTCTTTGGAATTTCTTTGAGTTCATTCAGATTTTAAAATTTATTCCTGTTCTTAGCCTACTCAGCTACTAATTTTGGGAGTATTCTCATTGATCAACCTTCTGCTCGTTAGCTAATCTCTTTTCACCAAAATAAAAATAGATTACAGTACTGTGTATGGTCTAAGAACAAGGTAAGTATTATCATATTTTGGAACATCTAGGCCACCATCTATAACATCAATAAAAATCTACAATAATATTAGAATCTAAAACTATGACATAACTTAACAACTTGTTTAATGCTAAAACTATTCTACCCTTAGCATTAAAATACACAGTTTACATCATAAGTGTATCTATTTAAATAATTCTAAAATTGACACATTAAAATGTTCCTTTAATGTCAATGCCATGTCACCATCCCATCAATCATAGAATAGACCTCTACTCTGCTTACCTAGGCTAACCCAAATCACCAGACAGTATCAACCCTTAGTAAGTTCTAACTGCAATCATCTCCTTAATAGTGAGATAGATATCAATATTGATGGTAAAACTTAATACATACTAGCTATGACATAGCACAGCAAGTTATCAGCTCATATGGCCATTCCACTCTTAACATAGAATTGTGATCTACATTACTAATGCAGGCATCTATACAAATTGTCTAGTAACTTAATAGAAGAGTTTGTTAAAGACAACAACATATTATTGTTGATGATATAGAAGAAAATTACCTTAATGACCTATGTCTAACTAAATAAGATTATTGATTCCCAACAGGCCAAATCAAATGACTGTGTGTTACTAATACTTAACTGTACCATTAAGAAGAGTGGTAGGGTGTGGAGGGAGCAGACTGAGACTGAGAGTCAGCTTTGGGAGTGGGATAGAAAACAGAGAGAGTATAGGTAGGATAGAGAAAAGCAAGACAGAGCTGCAACCCAACATCAGAAGAAAGCAGATAAACGTAAGCAATAGAAACAAAGGTAAGAAGAAACAGAGTTATGAGTGAAATGGAGAGAGTGTGCCTCCAGAATCTAGGCTTTCCAGAAAAGGCATAAAGAGTTACTTGAGTTCAGGACCAGCCTAGGCTATAAAGTGAGACCCTGTTTCAAAAAAAAAAGTTACTTGAGTGAGAAAGAAATGCAAAATTAAGAGATACCAAAAAACAAAGAAGGAAAGGGGAAAAAAGAAGAGAAAAAATTAAAAACCCACAAATCAAAATTAGAAAAATCACACGTTCAATAAACCTACAAGAAACCATTGAGGTGAGCCCAAAATCCAAAATAAAAAATAATTATCTTCCTATGTTATTTGAATAGCAAATCTCTAGATCCAAGACTATCAATCTTGCCCACCAAGGGGAAGAATGGGGCCAGTTCTCTCACTTCCTGTGTCTCAGTCTGCAAAGATGTGCCGTTTCAACGTGCCCCTTGAAGTTCCTATGAAGGTGGTTTGACCAAGGGCAGAATGTTCAAAGGTCCTTACACCCATCTCCCTCTGAGCAAACCACACTAAGGTGAGGTGGCTCTTCCTCCGCCTGTGCTGTCGGGGGTGACGGCATGAGAACTCTGCTTTCTGAGACCTGATCTTGCTGGGTTCAGATCTTTCAGGAGCACCACAGTCTTTCTTCTCTCTGCTGCCAGCAAGGAGGGTCCTCAAATTCCCTGGAATGTGACTTGTTGATAGTCGGCCTCCTGGGAGAGCTCACAAGGCACTTCCAAACTGCCTTCTTGGATTTTGTTTCTCCCCATTTTATTGATATGTATATATGGATAAATAATGTTTACGTTGAACTTGACTATTTTGTGCACATATATATCGCATCAAAATTATAAACCCTTCTCCCCCTCCCCACTACTTTCCACTCTCCACCCCTATTTAGTTTTACAAAATGAGTGTATTCTGGGTTTCTCATATTAGACAAACCATTTGATATTTAACCATCTGAACCTGGCTCCGTTCACTGAACACGATGGTTTCAAGTTGTGTCAATGTACCTACAGAAGCCTTAAACTTACCTGTCTTGCCTCTGGGCTTGCCTAGTACTGAGCTTTCAGTCTGCCGTCCTTAAGCTCAGAGGCCTCATACCCGCTGGTGCTCTCCCTGTTTAACCAAATGACTCACTATTCCTGCATGCTGTGACCAAGGGTCATTTTTTTTTTTCTGTCATGGATAGCCACAAGATTGTCCAGCTCCTTCTAGGCTGCTTTCTGGCTGTAATTCTCCCATGGCATTTGCCACTTGCCATTCATGTACTGGCTAGGTGTGTGCCCAGGCCCCATGGCCCCATGGCCCCAGGTCCTGCCTTCCTGGCCTGGCTTCAGGACTTATACTCGTCTGGGCAGTCCCATTCACCCGGCTAGTAATTGTTACTGCTTTCCTATAAGTCCTGTGGTCATCACTCGGGTTCAGTTGCTTCTCTGCTGTCCTAAGCTGAGCTGTAGAGAAATTTCCTTTGCTAGATCCCAGGCTTCCATCTGAATTCCCGCAGAGCCACTGCTAGTGATCCTGCACCGTCACCATCTGGACTCTGCACCTCTCCCAACGACATGTCCTATTTGAAAGCCAAATCACGGAACCATCTTGTCGCCCTCATTTTGCTCACAATGTGAAGAAGTGTCAGCGCCTGACCAACCTGCTTTGCTAGGAGTTGGCTGTGACATCCCTGTGCCCGCTGGACTCACAGTTCTCAACGGGCTCAATGGTTACTGGCCTATTTACCCTATTACGGAACAGCCTTTTGTGTGGCGGCTGGGAGGATTTGAACTGAATTTGAGGGATCCTGAGAGAGAACACCTTCAAAAGATGGGATGTTTTAATCTATGCTGTGTATTAGGGTTTGAACCTGGAATGTCCCCCAAAAGCCTCATGTATTTGGAGTTTGGGGGATTCCTATGGAACCATGTGCTGTTAAAAGGTGGGGTCTGGTAAGAAGTGGGGGATTATGAGTGTGTGGTGATTAGGGGATTATTAGATTACGGGCCTCTGGCACATTGCTGGGTTTGTGACCTAGAAGGGGCAAATCACGTGGGCTTATCCGGACGGGGCTGAACACTGAGGCTTGGCCTGGAAGGGGTAGGTTACTAGGACAGGATCTGGAAGGGTACAGGCTGGTTCTACTCATCCTCTCTCACTGGGCTTCCTGTCCATCATGCTGTGAGTAGCTCTCTAGCTATCATGTGCTTCCATCATTGCCAGCTGTCCCTGAATGGACTCAGACCTCCTGAAACTGTGAGCTAAAATAAACCTTTCCTCCCTTAAAATGTGGATGTTGGGTGTTCAGTGCCAACAATAAGAAAATAAATAAGACAACAAGGAAGTTGAGTTTGGGTTGAAATATAAATTCTGCTTGCCTAAGTCGATGGCACTGAGTGACATGAATATATGTTAGTTTATACATTAGTTTTATAGCGTTACTGTAAAATATGGTGACACAGTGGAGCTCACCCCTTGTGCTGAGAGGGTTCCAGTCCACAACACAGCAGGAATAGGAGTTCTTTATTCTTGTACTCAGCGAAGGAGGGGGTTGCTGATCTAAGAATACGTTCGTTGTCTCAGGGAGAGGACACTAGATGAGCACAAAACAGCATTTTTGATTTAAAAAAGGAGTATGCGGTTTGGGGGAAGAAATCACTTTGCATTTTGTCAGCTCCTTCCACAGAAGGAGGTGGCACTGGGGAGCCACACGTTCATTTATTGTCACAGCCACAGAAGAGCAGGAACTTCTCGCTCCTCACTCTGTTTTTGTAAGGAAGGAAGATGGTACCTGAGTTTGGATGGGAAAACGGAGCAAGGACCAGAATGTGGCGGGCATTCTTCTTGGAACCACCAGGGTTGTAAAGGGACAGCACTGATGAAAGAGACAGAAAACCAGTCTAGCTGCAAAGACATACACTGAGTTCACTTAGAAGTGACTAAACTTGCTTGGAATACTGAACCTAAATAAACAGCTGCTAAATTTTTCAAAAGACTGGACTCTTATGTTAAACACATTTTGAACATGGATCGTGATACATATATCTTTCTCTCTCCTTTGCCTTTTATGGAGAAACTCTGAGTCTCATGAAGACTAATATTATCCCTCATTCAATTCTGTACCTAAAAAACCAGAGTAGTACCTGGGGCACAGTGAGTGCTCTGAAAGCATTTGCTGAATGAAGTAACAAACTCATGAATAAATATATGTATATTTATTTATGAATTATTTTCACGTACTCAAACAAACTAATGTATATTCATGTAGTAAAGTATTATGCAAAGCTTAATGCATACTGGAGAAAAGACAACTCTAAAGAAAGAGATACAAATAAATATGAATAGCAGTTCTCATGACTTTCCAACCATATGCCCCAAAATATTACCATGTACTGGATATAAAATTATTTTTAAACTTCAGGGCAAATATGAATCATCAAGGGAAGCTTTTTAAAAATGCATATTTTTATAAAACTCCCTTCTCTTTTCCTCCAACCTTTGCCTTCAAATTCTGATTTAATAGGTCTGGTTATGCAAGGCATAGAAATTATAGTTTTAACGAGCTCTGTGTAATTGTGATGGGGGTAGACTTGGAGCTACAGTTTGTAGAGAAAGTGTTGACTACCTGTGGCATAGGTCACTACAGGTATAAGCTCCTGGAGCAAGACAGCTCTTGCTATCTTTCTTCCAGGGTGATGCAGTTCTTTGGAGTCTGGCTTTCCAGATCCTTCCTTCCTTCCTTCCTTCCTTCCTTCCTTCCTTCCTTCCTTCCTTCCTTTCCTTTTTCTTTTCTTTTCTTTTCTTTCTTACTTTCTTTTTCTCTCTCTCTCTTTCTCTCTCTCTCTCTTCTTTCTTCACTCCTTCCTCCCTTCCCTCTCTCAACAGTGCTTGATTCCCTAAGAGTCATATTCAAAGCAATTACAGTCAACAACATAAAGAAAGACAATCTAGAATCACTACATTTCCTTGGCTAGATTGGAAGGTGGGGCGTTCTCGGCATTATGGACAGCTCCTCTGGGTTTCCAGAGAGCCCAATTCTGAGTTTTGTAGGGTTTATTCTCAGTTGTCTGCTGCCCCCTGTCAGGACAGTGCAATGCTGTGCACGTGCCTGTGAGGCACTGGAGCTGGGCCCTTGCTCCTTAAGTCCCAACAACACCTGAAGGATGCTATGGTAGCCTCTCAGTCCCCGTGACCATTTATTCTTCAGTGAGTCCTTCTCCCGCGTGCTCATGGAACTGAGAAGCAGCTCCCATCATTACATACCGAGTAATTCATGGCTACACAAAACATCACAAAATGTAAAAATCAAGTAACATGGGGAAGAGAGAAGACAAACCTAAATTGGGAAACTGGCTGGTGAAGATTATGGTGGCCAAAGAATTCTACAAGCATATACTAAATTCCTAGTCTATGCCAGATAGTATGGAGAAAATGGTAGATCAAGTGTCTTAGCTTGTCTTTTTTCTAAACATCTTAATTTTAACTGATATGTAAAACAAAAATTTTCCATTAGTTGGAGTGCTATGTGATACTTTGATACAAGTGTACATTGTGTAATATTTAAGTCAAACACATGTTTTTCCCCAAACATAGCCTTACAAAGAAACTACATAAACAGAAAAAGTATCTATATTCTAATGTTAACAGCTCACTTAATCATGATGCGATTATCAAAGGAGAAATACAGTAACTATTCAACTCTGGTTATCAGTTCCCTTAAGTCTTTTTCTTGATCCCAAATCATGTCTCATATATTTGCCTTATTTCCTTAGTTATTATTGTGGTTCGGCTCTGGAGTGTCCCCCAAAAGTCTCTTGTATTTTAATGTTAAGGATTGTCTATGGAACCATGTGATGTTGGTGAACTGGGGTCTAGTCTGGATGTGCATATTACAGTTAAGTTAGGATTAAAGGCGTGTGAGTTAAGACTAAAGGCATGTAAGTTAGGATTAACAGTGTGTAGTGGCCACACCTTCCACACATGGATGCAGGAGGGGCTGATCACTGGGCGGAGACCTTGAAGGATATA
Source organism: Ctenodactylus gundi (assembly GCA_004027205.1). Classification (NCBI taxonomy): domain Eukaryota; kingdom Metazoa; phylum Chordata; class Mammalia; order Rodentia; family Ctenodactylidae; genus Ctenodactylus; species Ctenodactylus gundi. Next base: position 59,321 of record PVKB01002043.1, read on the forward strand.
TAAGCTGCCTTCCTAGGACTGGGACTTGGACTGCTCTCAACTTGTCTTGACTCAGCTTCCTGTTTGTGATGTTGTGAGAAGCTGCCTCCACCTCTGTCTCTGCCATGCACTTCCATTGCTGCCGGCCGCCCCTGAATGGACTGGGACCTTCTGAAAATGTGAGCTAAAATAAATCTTTCCTTCCTAAATATGCAGGTGTCAGGTACTGAGTCACAGCAATGACAGAGTAACTAAGACAGTTATCTTGAATTCGAAACAATGCCTTGTTATTTTGCCTTCCATAGCCTGGATTTTTCACTAGAAATTATTTATTTATTTTTATAGTTTATGACACATTATTAGCAGTTATCCCATCACTGATCTTATGCAGTCTACTGACTACACATGATATTCCCTCTTCAGATTTTTATAGTCCATATATATTTCTATGGTAGTGACAATAAGTATATATAAAAGGATAATGAATTCCTTTTCAAATTTTCTTTTCAAATAAAAGTTGTCCATATTTATGGTGATATAACCTGATGCTTGGTAAGGTATGCACTATATGTAATGGCTGAATGAACTTAATTAACATATTCATTGCCCCAAGACTTTTTTTATGTTGAGAACACTTTAAAATCTACTCTCTTGGCAAATTAGCATGATTTTGATAGTTCTGATCACCATTAATCAGTTATTTTGAGGATCGTTCCTCAATTTGGCTTGTCTGATATTTTCTCAAGATGAGGTTGAGGCTATGCTCTTCTGACAAGTATACCCCAAAAGCAACAGACACATATTGATGCATTATATCGGGTTGCCAGGCATAAATGTTTCTTATTGTTGAATATTAAATCTAATCCTGTGGATAAGGTGGAGTCTAACGGGTGTTGCCAATACAAGATAATTTGAAACTGATAAGTATCTTGAGAAAGGCGATTTGAGGATGTAAAAACAGATTGCTTATTCTGAAATTTTACCCACTGAATTCTTTATTTTTTGCTAGATCTTGTCTGTGATAATTATTACTGCTTTGTTTGCTTAAAGGTGATTTTTTAACTTCCCCATTCCTTCTCCATTATTAATTAAAACTTCTATGTAAGAGCTATTAAATTTATCTTATTTGTTTATTCAACTATTTATCTATAAAACTATGAATTTAGGGACAACAACTTTGGCCTCTTGAAAAATGCTTAGAGTTAGCTCCAGTGTCTTTTCAACACACTCTTCTTTTTTGAGCCTGTTTTTATATTCCGGCATCACAAGAAAGATATTCCAGGAATAGCTTAAAAAGTTCTTGCCTCAGACCTGGAATAAGCCACTCCTCCAAAAAGTCTTGATTATTTTTAGCTAAGAATGGCATTTAGAAAACACATTCTGAGTACGAAATGTGGTCACTGCCACTTGGGTAACGTAGCTTAAGTTCTTTCAGGAGCCAGAGCTAGGAAATATATACATGCATGCTTATCTAGATTATCTACGTTGATTTTTTACATCTATCTACACACGATTTGGAGCCAGGTATTCATGTTAATATCTGCAATTCCAATACAATTCACTAAAATTGTTGTAGCTTTCCACCTTTCTTTGTCCCTAACCTTTTGGTCTACAATTTCTTTTTGAGACAGTGGAGCAATCTGACTTTCGTTATCTACAACCCATTCACTCGTTAGCTCACCAGGTGTGCACGCACCGCGACGGGACCGCAAGCATACCGGACGGGAATACAGCATTCGTGCGCCGCGCTGTTCTTCTGTTGCTAACGTCTCATTGTGGTATTAAAAGATACTGTTTTCTAATGGGGAGCATCTTTGATGTAACTAACGGTGTATGCACATTTCTGAGTGTGTGTGTTTTATTCAGTGCCGCCTGTGATTTAAATGCTTCAACACTTCTTATTCCCCAAATGGATGTAAAACCAAAGCCCGTAGAAACAGCTGCACCTGTGTAGGTGACTACAGTCGACGGGGGGACAATATGACTCTCAGAGAAGTTTCTCTGCTTCAGACACCAGCTCCCTCCTTACTCCAGCCTGATCATTTATCAGAATGTTACATAAGCCACAAGCAGACCTTCTCTGGACACCTTTTCCCGAAGTCTGTGCTTCCACAGATGCACGCACTTTCTCCTTCCATGATGTTTGCTCCTCTACATTACAAACGTCTGTTTTTACCTTTCTATTCTTATCCCTAACCAGCTCAGATGCTAAGTCCTCATGCACACACTTTCCATCTAAGGTTTATCTCTGGCTCTAGGGCCCACAGTAGAATGGACACTCTATAAACATTTCTAAAATAACTAAATTAACACGCATCATAATGAGGCAGGTTTACTTAAACTGTGCCTTTAGCTCACCTTCAGAGAAGAATCCAACTGTACTTGCTAAAGTGTCAACCCAGGCCTTCCTTGAAAGTTTGAAGATTCAATAGGTTGGAACAATTCTCAGGGTTTTATATATATATATATATATATATATATATATTGCAGAAAAATTGGGAACTTTTGTTCGCTCTTATATTTCCTAACTAAACACACAGCATCTGATCCATCATCAACAATAATCACAGTGAAGAGGAAAGATCTTGGTGAAATGGGATAACTAAGAAAGTCTTGATGGAGGAGAAGACGGTTTCTAAGTCTCTTAAGATGAATCCGATCAACCAAAGAAGAGGTCAATGTACGTGGACCACAAGAGGCCAACAACAGCTATTTCATGCCTCCATCAGTGGCCTGGGAGAGTGATCAAGACCTTAGAAATTATTCTTACAGGGCCACCTTCTTTCTTATGAGCATGGCTAATGTTTATATAAAATTGCAGAGGATGTGTGCTCTGTATCTAGCTATGGTTAAATGTTTGAATAAGCTTGAGAAATAGTAATAACACTCCAACCCTACTGCAAACATTACTAATTATTAGTAATTGCTAGCATTTGTTAAGACGATGACACAGGATATTGTTATTACATACTAAACATTTAAAATATCCAATGCATAATTCTAAACATATTCATGTGTCTCCAAACATTAAACTTAGAGGTAGTTATATCAGAATTTATTACACTATTTCACAAGGCTATTCAGATGAAGATTCGGCTGCTTTCCGAATGTTGTGCAATAAGCAATTTCCTCACCTGGAAACTTGGAAAAACATCACACATCACCTCCTTCAGAGGCTATGATGAGTTTCAAATTGTGAGTTTCTGGGAAGCTGTTTGTGAACTGCAAAAATCAACAACAACAAAAAGAAACCATGGACAGTGGCAACTGTAAGAAGAAAGGATGAGAAGCAGATTAATTTAGTACCTCGTGAAAATTTTTGTTGACTTCCATTATAATAATAAAAAAGTAAGCCAAAAAATAGAGAGACAAAGCAGCAACTGAAAATGTCAGGAGACTGCTGTCACTCTTAGGTTGGAGGGACAAAGAGAAAGAACAGAGTCACCAGATTCTGGGATCAGAATCATCCTTGAGGCCAAATTCAGGAGCCAGGGTCATACTGGAAGAAGAAGATGTTAGTAAAAGAGACCTGAAGAGCGATAGTTGGGAGTAGAAACAAGATAGAGTCATTGGGTTGCTTAATTTTAAAAAAGAGCTTGCTTTCTTTTCCCAGTAGGTAGAGTAGAGGTTCCCACTTCACTGATGTAGGACTTGATTGCATAGTTTTCTCAGGCCAAGAGACACTAGTGGACATAACAAGACCAGAGAGAGGGACTATGAGGGAAGTTAAGGGGGAGGAGAACAGCATGTGAAGTTGTTGCAATATATATGTGCTCAGAATTCTCAAGTCAAATATAGCCATTTTATTTTATTGCGCATACATACCAAAAAATGGGGAAAAACTAAAGTTGTGACATTTTCCTCCTGGGGAAGAAACTGCAGAGCCTCACAACATGCTGTAATAGTAAGGCTTTTCCACTGAGAGTTTGCCAGTGCTATGCAAAGAATATGCCATGGGTAGACAGCTAATCCGAGAGAAATAAGAGACATGTGGAATACAGATGCCCTGTTGACTTGCAGAACCAAAGCATGAAGCCTGTTTTTTTCCAGCTCCAACAGCTCTAAAAAAATAACCCTAGCATTTCCATTGACTTGAACTCCAGAAGTATGTGCTTAGCACATAATGCTGCTGAGTTTGAGGGTCATTTGTTACATACCAAGAGCTCACTGATGTACCTACCTTTTCCCTTCCTCCTGCCTTCTAGACTTCCACTCATAGCTAGACAATGGCAGAACCCAACCATATTCCAGTTGATACTGGGTCCTGGAAAAGTTCTTTATGACACAGAACTAAACACAGAAGAGCAAGAAATGAATCAGAGTACAATCATAGAGGAGAGTACCAGGTACAGACTTATCATAGGAAATTACTGTCTAAGAGTATGACATGAAATAGTTGTCTAACCAATGGAGACTTGTTGTGTTGGAAAAATTACTGGGAGAAATAGTACTCACCACAGGGCTCAAGGTCACTTTGCAAGACGGTGTCCTCAGGTTCTAGTTGGAGAAGAACCCCTGCAAAGTAAAAAAAAAACCATGCATGAGAGGGAACTGGGTGCTGAGGAAGATGACAACAATGACATCTGTCACAAGTGAAATGCATCAAGAATTCATCGCAATGGCGTGTGTGACCATTAAAGTCACCATGTCAACTTGTTGAAGTTAGGAAATGGCCAGGGAAGAGCTTTCAGGTGTGTGGGATGGACTTGTGGGCCAGGAAATGAGGGAAGACCACCCACTATGTATTGGGTGCCCCACTGGCAGCTTGAACAAGGTAAAGAGGCGGAAGAAGAAACATTGCTACTGCTTTTCGGAGGAAAACTCTGGCCTTTGCCTTAGTCAGTAGACATCAACTCACTCCTGCCTTCACATCACAGATCCCTCCGCTTGGCTCCAATCTTTAGTTCACCTTACTTTTTGGACAACAATAGCAGCAGGCTCATATGGGCTGTCCTGCGGTCTTGAACTGGTGTCCTTCTGCCTGAGTCTGAGCAGCCACTGGACACTTCAGCTCTCGTATATGCATGTGGCTGCTTTGGACTATCCCTCTCCTCATATTTGCAAGCCCTCAAATCCCCCTTATCTCCTGTTCTCCCCATTTTATTAGTGTCTGTATGCTACACACAATGGTTACACTGAGCTGGGGAATATTTGTGCACATATAAATATGCATGTGTGTATCAGATCAACTTTGTATTTCCTTCCCTTCCCCCCCTTTTATCTCCCTCCTCACTCCCCTATGCTCTCTGAATCCCAACATCTCCTCCGTTTGATTCTACTATTTATTTGCATTCTGAGCTTCTCATGTTAGAGAAATCACGCTACACTTAGCCTTCTGGGTCTGACTCACTTCACTAGGCGTGATGCTCTCAAGTTGCATCTGTTTACCTACAAATGCCTCAAATCTCTTTGTCGTTAGGGCAGTGCAGTACTCCATGATGTATATAAAGGCAGAGCAGTACTCCATGATGTATATATGCCACATTTTTGTATCCGTTGTTAAATTGGTGGGTATTACATCATATTACGTAATTTAGCTATTGTTAGCTCTGCTGCTATAAACATGAGTATGCAGGTATCTTTGTTATGTGCTACTTCTAATTCTTTTGTAAAGATAATCAGAAGCAGTATTGCTGGATCAAATGGAATATCTATTGTTCAATTTTCTGCTTTCCATAGTGGTTGTACTAGTTTACAGCCCTATGGTGATGTAAGAGGGTTTTTTTTCTCCCTGCAACCTCGCCATGATCTACTGCTATTTGAGTTCTTGATATACTTCATTCTCACTGGGGTAAAATGGCACCTTAATGCTGTTTGGATTAAAATCCCCTGTATTTGTATGAATCCTATTAACAGCCTTCCTTAGACCCCTAAGCAATAAAAAACATCGAACACATGTCGGACACTTACATACTAAAAACGCAGTTTTAAACTCTTTACCAGTGGGATTTTATTTGCAGAACAACCTTTTGAAGTTCTAGAGAAAAAACTAAGGCACAAAGCCATGTGTCAGATCCCACGGTAAATGTCAAAGACAGCGCCCGGACACAGACAACCTGGCCGTGGAATTCACGCCTGGACCCCTTCCATATACTCAGGGAAATCTTGTGTTTTAGACAACGTTACTTAGGGGGTATAAGCAAGGGAGGGAAGGAGGGAGGGAGTGTGTGTGTGTGTGTGTGTGTGCGCGCGCGATGGATGGAGGAAGGCGGCGCTCCTAAAGCTTAATCATAAGCTCTGTGAATTTACAAGCTTTCCCTTCCTAGGAAAGATGAATTGGGAAGAGGGGGCTCAGTGAGGCCACGGAATTTTGCAGCCAGGTTGATGAAGTTGAAGCCGTAAATCTTTCTACAGGAAGTGCGCTCTTCCTCATGAGGGATTGCAGCTGACACTGCCAGGGACATGAGGGACAGTGTCACCAGCACTGTGAATATGACTGACAGGGGCCTTCTTTGTAAATCCAGATACCTCAGGGACAGAGGCTCGTATGTATGACAGGAGTCGCCTTGTGTTCTCTTCTCAGGAGAAGGACAGACAAGGCCAGGGATGATGCCATCATTTCCGTAAGACAGTCAGCTTCAGAATTAAGGAAATCCAGGCCTAAGTCTGGGTTCTTTTGGTGCAATATATTGTGAACCAATCTCCCAAGAAGAATAATACTATACTAATAAAATAAATAAAGCTGCATCTTGGCTCTTCCTCTTAGCTGCTCGGTACTCTGGGGAAATCATTTGAAGTCTTTCAACCGACCCACCACAGACATGGGCGATTTCCCAGATGAAAAGTAGTTGATAAATTTTATTAATATTTCTAGGAAGTTTTTCAGTAAGAATCAGTAAGATAATGCTTATTGAAATGCCAGCTGAATCCCCAGCATCTGGCATTTTACCTAATGGTTGTAATGAAACCACTAGTGGCAGTCAGTGGCTTACCTATAGTGTTATTCCAGACATTATGGCGGCACATTTTGCTGGAAATAGTTAAAAGGAAGGAGCTACGTCAGGTGTTGGGGCTGGTGTAGCCAAGGAACAGCGCGCATGGGATTTGGCATGTGTTACCTGAGTTCTAAAACCAACACAACTACTTACTCGCTATGTTCTGTAGTAAACTAGGTAGCATCTTAAGCTGTAATTTCCTTAGCTGTGAAAGGGGTGATAATTGTGCCTCCATCACTGGGGTGTTAGGAAATCTAATTTCCCACACTTATGACAGTTCTTGATGCAGCATAAATTCTTGATGCACGTTATGGTAGGATTCATACGGTACATGACGTAGACCTAGGATGGACGTCATCCTGGCTCTCGCACTTACTATTGTGTAGTAAGTGGCTCTGACCTATGGCCCCATCTCCCTGAGTCTCAACATGCCCACCGGGAACCTGGTGGCAACGGTGACCTTCCTTAAGTAAATCACTGTGAAAATTAACTGAGCACTTGCAAAACACCGAAAGTAAAGTGGACTTAAAGAAAGATTCAAGATCTGTGACATTTTCTTAACTTCTAGTAAAATACCTACTACAAGGGAAAGGGCAGAGGGAATTGCAACAAGTCACATGCTGCTGCATGTTCACACAGAGTTCAGGCCATCAGGGGTGGGAAGCAGAGGGGGTCAAATGAGACGCCGATGAAACACGTACAAGGAAGAGATTTCAAACAGGCAGGAGCTACTCATTTAAAATGAAGTCTAAACTAGTCGCTAAGATCTTTGCCAAGGACAAATCACACAAATAATCGATTCCTGATCTTTACATCACATAAAATGTATTTTTACATCATATATATATATATATATATATATATATACATATCTTTGTGTATACGTATATATACAAATATATATACATATTTTGTGTATATGTATATATACAAATACATACACACTGTATTCATATGTGTATACATATATGTGTGTATATGTATATATATGTATGTATGTGTGCATATGTGTGGTGTGTTGTTACTTGTTGAAATTCCTTCTGCTGCTCCTTCCCTTGTAGTAAATCTATCTATCTATCTATCTATCCATCCATCCATCCATCCACGTATACATACATACATATTCTGTAGTTTGGATCTTGAGTGTCCCCCAAGAGCCTCATGAATGTGGAACTGTGTGTTATTGGGAGGTCGGGTTGGCTGGAAGGGGCAGGTAGTTTGAACTGGAAAGATTGTGTCAACTTGTTGAAGCTGAGGAGCACCCAGGGCAGAGTGTTCAGGTGTGTGTTGTGGGCTTGTGGGCCAGAAGGTGCGAGAGGGGCATAGCAGCTCGAACTAAGGAAAGGAAGGAGGAGGAAATGCTGTCACAGCTTCTTCCTGGGAAATCTCAGGCCTTGCCCGAGTCTGCAGACATCGCCCGGCTCCTGCCTTACTTGGCTTCTGCGTGCAATGCTGTGAGCGGCTGTCCAGTCTCTGCCATGTGCTTCCACTGTTGTTGGCTTTCTGTGACTGGACACTGTGCAACCTTTTGAAACTGTGAGCTAAATAAATTCTCCTTCCCTTAAATTGTGGGTACTGAATATTCTCACCCCCCGATCACCGGCAGCCTTGTTCCTTTCTTCGTTTTTCTCAATACATCCTCCGTTAAATAGGTATGGTTCTGGTGAACTCAATTTATCTTTTAATTCATATCTAAATTATTATTAAATTATTCACTATAAACTCTTTTTAGAAGTACTTTTATTCCTTATTCTCATATAATTTTACACAAATGTTTTTCTGTTGCTCCACCACATGTGTTGTGGTAATCTAACTTACTCTATCTTCCTTTCACCCTCGGAGCACATAGGGCAAGGGTGAGTGCCTGTGGATGTTTCTCTTGTATTGGTAGAAAAAGGAACAAATGAATGAATGAATGATATATTCAATTTTTACATGGACTGTGACGTCTTCCATAAAAACTCCTCTACTCTGCTCTGCTCTGACTATTGCTGGAGTGTTGACCACATCACTCTTCTGTTCTTCCTAATCCTTAATCATTCATATCTTACCTCCTTTTTTTTTTTAATGCTAGTCTCAACAGTATCCGTTCATCCTCCACTGCCTTCTATGTCTCTGATCTGTTTATTGTTTCCTAATATTCCACTTCTTTATCTGGATCTGAGTCTGTGCACCCTCCACCTGCATGGCTCTCCTATCCAACGCTCAGAACTTGCGTCTGACATCACCACCTCCAGCAACCCTTCCTGTATGACAAACCCAAGCTCTTTGGAAGAGCTACTTAGGATTCAATGCAAACTAAACTGGAGCTCTAAAACTAGGAAGAACTACCTCACCGCCCAAACATTTGTGTATATTAATTTCCACTTGATGCATCTGCAATGCACCTGGAAATCTTCCCACAGTTCTGGCTTCGCTTCCAGGCTGCATGCTGTGACACAGGGAGTTCTGTGTCGAACTTGCAATTAACTAACTACTGTACTTAAGCTAATCTCTGCCTAATTAATGGCTGCTGTAAGCCACTGGTGCTGATCAAGCAGGACCGTGGCTGCTCTGGGGGCCTGGCTGCCTCTAGACTCAACCATGCAAGGAGGAGGATGTGGCATCCAGCCAGCCTCCATCAGAGCCTGGGGAGTTTTCAGTTCAATCACAAGGGATTGAGCACAAAGTTGAATTTGCATGTGCTAGGCTTCTATGGCCCTTGGGAAGTGCTGTCCTGGGGTCCCGCAGCCCGTCATCTCAACCTCCCTTACAGGGTGCCCAGGAGCCTGCAGAACCGAGTGACCGATTGGCTAGGGTAAATCTGCTAACACTTGGATAAGCTAGCGTTGTGCCCGCAAAAACTTTTCAAACTTTTCTTCCCATTTCAAGCTAACAGAAAAATCAGTGATCCAGGACACATAAGCATATGGCAAAAATGTAGACAATTAAATTTTCTATTAATAAAATATTTCCTGGTGGTCACAAATTTAAGAAATACACAGAAGAGCAAAAAGAATTACATTGCTCTAAGGCAATTCCTTAAATAATTTTGATGCAGTTCCCTCTAGCTCTTTTCTACGCAGCTATTTTTATTCTCAATGGTTGCATAGTTTTGATCATTCCATATCTTGTGATTTTGAATCTTGATAGTTCATTAACATTTCCTCTTGTGTTTGCTATGGGTACCAAAAGGCAACATGAATAAAACATAAAAATAGCTTCAACTGAACATTTACCACAGGTCCATAGCATGTATCACTGCGTTACATGCATATTCCCCAGATTTGAATTTGTCCGCCAAACTGAGAGGTGGATCCCCACTTAACCATCAAGACGTGGGGTCAGAGAAGTACAATAACCCTCCAAGCCTACAAAGTGGGAACAGTAAAGGGACTGTCTGAATGTAGACTTTCTAGATCCTAATTTCAGCACTTGTAGTCACTAAAAATCCTTCCCAAAGTCACTGAAACTGTCCTTTATTTTGTTAGTTTTGAACATATTTGTGCACATTTGAAAGAAAAAAAATGTCAGTTTTCCTCTTAAATAGAACTGTATTCTACCGAGTTCAAGCAGATTCAGTTCAAGCTTTATTCTTGTTTTGTGAACGGTACTGAGTCAATTGCAATGCACCAGATAAGGCAGAATCAAAGAGAAAGGAATGCTCTGTCTAGCTTTCCTTTTGTCATCGATTTAAATCTCATTTCTGAGTTTACCTTGCCCTTCTCTGACTCTTACGATTGTGATCCTGGAAACCTCGTGGCTATTGACACAACGTAGGCTGGGAATACAGAGATTTCTATTTTGAATGTTAACGCTGCCATATCTTGTTCTCATGGCCTTGAACAAGTTACAGATCTTCTGGGACCCTCAGTTTTCTCATCCACAATACAGATATTTTAGTATCTATCCTAAGGGGGATGCCTGACTGAATCTTGAATGAGAATAAATAGGCCAATAGTTGAAAAAGCATTTCATTCTGTTCTTGACGATTGGTGTAACAAAGTAGATCCTCTAAAAACTAGTAGAGTCCATCCTTGACAATTAATATAACAAATGTAGGTGTTATATAAATAAAAAATACATCCTATACATGCCTGAAAACATAATATGGTTTTTAACTTCCCTGACAGTGTAGCATTCGTGCAGTCTTAATTTCTGCTTTTTGCTAAATTTTGATTTTGAGCAGGCTTTGAACTAAGTCTGAGAGACGTGAAGTTCAGAAGTTTTGGCCCACTTAGACATTTGTGTCTGTCCCCTGTGACAAGTCTAGATGCTACTGCCTAATATGGGTGCAATCAGGGTGCTGCTGGGAGCCTCAATGTCTGCACGAAGATTCTCTGAAAGTTCGTGTCATTCTTTATATCATTCGAACTATAGAATCCATGGTTTCCACAAAAACTCCCTAAAATTGTTTGTTTATGTAACTCCTTTGCGCAGGGCTCATATGCCTTTTCTGCTGAGCCCTTTGATCATATAAATCCTGGTGAAATGCCTCCCTAAACCCACTTCTAAAACAAAGCTTTTTTTTTTTTTTGAGAAAGAGTCTCGCTCTGTAGCCCAGGCTGGTCCAGAACACACCATGGAGCCCAGGCTGGCCTTGGACTCATGGCAGCTCCCCTGCCTCATCCTCCCAAGTGCTGGGATTACGGGCGTGCACCACCACGCCCCACTTAACGTGGTGCTGGGGAATCGAACTCTAGTAGTTAGTGCTTGACTTGGCTTGCCAGGCAAGTGCTGTAATGGCTGAGCCGTTCCTTCCACCCTGGTGCCTGATTTGACCGCGATTTATTTCATCAACCTATGAATGGGCTTGTTACTTCGGCGTCCTTATTGCAGGGTGGGACTCATTACCAAGGCACAGCTTTGTTACATCTTTATCTCCTGTTTCATTTGGGCAAAGTCCATATACATGCACAGCTGATCTCACAAGAATGTAAATCTACAACATGTTTTTCTTCCTTATTTTCTGGTGCTCCATCTGCCTCTACACTTTTTTCTCCCCATATTCATTCATGTATCTTCTTCTATTTCCATTAACTAATATTGACAATGTTTCCTCATCTGATATAAAACATTTCTCTTGTGATCAATGCTGACTATTCAGCACAATTTACTGCATAACAGAAAGAACAGACAAAAAATCAAATTGAGAAAAATTATTAGGTAAATGGCCTTACATCAGCAAAGTATATACAAGTTACAACAGAGATGATCCACATATCTATTGGTCCTAAAGTACAGAATACAAGAAGGGAAGAAGAGAGAGGAGGAAGAGGGAGAGAGAGAGAGAAAACGAAGGAAATCATACCACACAAGGCCAACATATGTGCAAAGGCATAAAGGACTGGAACAAGAGATCAAGAAACCGTTAGGTTCTTCAATGGGGCTAGAACTTAGGGAGTGAGGCATTGACAGATTGAAAGTGTGAATGGAAAGTGATCTTGTAACTAGACCAACAATGGCTGCAGGATTCCACAGAGCTTCCAAGAGACATATAGTAAACATGGAAACTATAATTAGTAAGTTTTAATATGCAAGACATCAAGCAAAAATAGAAATCCGAATACCATCTTCATTGTTGTCTGAACCACTATAATATAGATTCTTTATATGAAAAGGCATGTAAGGAATTAGAACGTGAGGCTAGGTTCACAGCTGATGCAGTATGCTGTGGGGGACCCGGGTTGGGTCAAAGCCCATTTAGCATGTGTCCAGGACAATACGGTGTAAGCAGGTTTCGCCGCAAAAATGGCGCCTGAGGCAGGCCTCCCGACCCCCGGTCTACTGACAAACTGCTGATCGGTGGCCCCACCCTCTTTGCTTTGCCTCCTTCCTCCTTCTGGGCGACCCCACTGGTTAAGGACATATAAGGAAAGGTTTTCAGTCTCCCTCACTGATTGGGCCACGGTGACTTCCGTGTTGTTGTAGTCTATATAAGCTCGGTACTTGCTTAATAAATCAAGTTGTGTTCACTGGAGCGAGTCTCTGGAGTGGCTTCTCCATTGTCTGACCCCTCCTCAGCCGTTCTGGGGGTCCCCAAAGGATGGAGAGCCCAACAGTATCCCCAACTTCTTCTTTCATATCTCTGACCTCACACTCACCACCTTGCATCTGAGATGCTTAGACCCGCTGCAGGCTCTTAGACAAAAGCATGTAGGCCTCATCTACATCTAAGGCACAAAGACGAGTTGGCACCTGTCTAGATGCTGGGTGGGAGTGATACTTGAGAGAAAGAATGAATGAGATTTATCCATGGAAAGCGACCTGGAGGAGGGGGAGAAGACTAAGCTGCCTGGCATGGGCCCTCCCGCACAAGTGGCAGTGCGAAGCATTCCACAGCTCACCCTTCGTGGTTCTCCCATGCAGAAGCTCAGCTGATCTGGTCTTTTCACATTTTGAAAGTGTCCCCCAGATATCAGAGCACCTTGTGTCTGCTTGGTTTTTTTATGTATGTTGAACCCTGAGACGATGTGCCTGCATCCCTCCCCCGCCTCCCCAAGCTTATTATCACCTTCCATTGGCGAGTTAACTAATTTTTCTTCATTCTTCATTAGATGTTCCTCAAGGCCTCGCTCGTGCTCAGCTATCTTAGTCCAGTGGCGACCGCCTCACACAGAGCAGATCCCTCCTGGGCTTCTGTTGCTCTTGGCGGAGCCCTAGGCAGCCGATATTTCTGTACATTCTATTTGCATCTCCACTGACCAACAAATATCTGGCACACAGATATTTGGAGGAAAATGAATCAGTGACTATCACACATAGGCTTTATGAACTTAAATGTTCTTGTATATAAAAAAGAATGGAAAGTCTTATATCAGTGGATGTAAATGTGACAATAAAGGTAAATTGGTTTTTTAAGCTGCAAATACAATATGTATATAAAAGGAAAGATTTTTTTCTTCTTAGTAGCATGGCTATTCTCCAAGCTAGCACACAGGAAATCACTTCTGGGGAGAAGGTGATACTGGCTATGGCAAATAGGAAGTGAAACGTTACTTCAAAGAACACAGGAGTAGAACAAGGTGCCAGGATGGGACCTGCCTGGGCAGGAAAGCAAAAGGCCAGAAACACAACCCAAACTCCAGATCCCAACTCACAGTCCAAATTTCTACTTAGGATAAAGCCTCAGAACATTCTTCAGAACCCAGGCCAGAACAAAAAATTGAACATAAACTACTAGATAAAGACATGATTAACACTGCAACGATCAACCACTAGGTCACAGGTGAAAGGTCTTGTTGCTTCTAGTTGCATTATGGAAAAATGCTCTCAGATTAATTTAGAGAATGTAAAGATAAAACAGAATGGGATGAGGATTCAACAGATGAAGCAGCTAGTGGCAGGCAGTATGACAGATCATTCTAGCACATGGGAAAATCACAAATAGGCCCAGTGACAACAGGTGAGTTTTGACAAGTGGTTTAACATGAAAGCTATAAAACTGGTCAGAATGTCAAGGCCCTGTGTTTGAGTGCCAGCCTCTGCTTGAAATATGGTAAGCACACATAGAACTTTGAAAAAAAAAATAACTTCTGGCTCCATATTTTAAAATATTTGAGCAAAAAGGTCCACTTTCTGAAGAATTTCTCTCTAAAATCTTACACAAGAAAAGTTCTAAACGAGTTGGAAATGAATGTTTCCAACATAGTTTTAAACTTGTCAGGTCCTAGCCTGTCTTGCAACAAATTACCTCTAAAACTGTGAAACCAGCCACCCTCTGGCTCTACAAGGTCTCTGAAAAACATAGATCTACAGACAGTGGAGATGGAGGGAAAATATGAATGAACTGTCTGACCTGAAGCAGACTCTGATCAATGGGCTCTTGAATGTCCAGGAAGGACCAGAAGTAAACAACATCAACCTTGAGGCTGATGTCTGGGTGGCACCCTCGACAGAGGAACAGCCCAATTTTGAACCAATCAGAAAGGCACAGACTTCATATTGTACAAATTCGAGCACCAGATCAATAACGAGTCTGGGCCAAGATAGGTGACGGAGCTGAATGAGAGTTACTCGATTTCAAGGTCATCGGCCTGAATTTTAAAAATTACATATAATATGTTAAGAAAACTTTGTAGTTCACTGAATTAAGTTGGTTTCCACAAAGGATTTTTTTCAATACCACTCATGCAACTTAATGGCTGTGGATGTTTATAGATTTACAAGCCCTCAATGATGTTTTTGTCAAATAGAAACTAAGATAATTTAGGTACCAATGAGAGAAATCCAATATAAATGAAAGGAAAAAGGAAATCATTATCTCACACTATTTAAAACTCAAGAAAAACACAAAAGTTAGGCAAGACCAGATCTTGGAGTTCAATCCAAATAGAGAGATTCTATCACTCTCCAGTTCTTAAAGTTTATTTTTTCATGTGAAGAAAAAACATGGCAGAAACCTTATTAAAATAAACATGTCTGTAGAATTACTTTGAAACCCTAAAAACTGTATGCAAACGTCAGAGGGAACAGGAAGAGTTTGAATGCCAGGTTCTAGGTCAAAGCATATAAACAAAGTGCCAGGCAGCGGGGAGTTGAGATTTCTTTTTCCAGCTTCAGGTAGAAAAGTCAATGAGCTAGAACACCCTGAAGTAGGGGAAACCTGGAGCAGTCATCGATGTCAGGAGCTTTCTTCTAGTACTTCAAGAAACAGGAGTGATCGGACTTAGCTCAACAGGCCATCATGGCTTGTCTACATGTTGCATATCTTAGCATACCAAGACATGTCCTTAACTGGGGATGGCAGGGGAGAGAAGGGTCTAGAACAGCTTATCTAAAGAGGATAAATGTCTTTTACACAGACTTTTGGATTTAGTCTTACTGGGTGATTTCTCCCCAAGACTAGAGGAAGAACAGCCTTTTATTTAGTCAATTAATTTATTGATCCTGTTATAATACTTTAATTTTTTACTCTCTTGCATTCCATAGTCTTGTTCAATGGTTTCCTATTAAAATTCATTGAGCTCCTACTTACCAGGGCCTGTACTGGAATCTGAGGGTGTGAAGGTGGGTGATACATTGTGTCTGTCATTCTGAGCAGCCACGCAGGTAACTGAAGTGCAGCAAAACATGCTGACCACTATGACAAGGTAAGGCCCAGGAAAATCGAAGGAATAAAAGACGATACGAAGCCCTTCCCAGTGGACATCCCAAGAAGGCGTCGTGAAGAAAGAAGTCGCTAACTTAGTTGGCATTATCGGAGAAAAGATATGGAAAGGTCATTTTGTGGTTTAAAAAAATAAGAGAAGCAACACAATATGTGTACTGATTACAAATAAGTTTGTTTACCAGAGAGTAAAGTGTGAGATAGAAATAAAGTGTTTGAGAGTCACTTTCTTGATGGCTTATGGTGTGTGTTAAGGAAAGACCTTGTCCCATCACTGAGGGAGTCACTGAAAGCCCACAATGAAGCAGTGCAGTCTCGTTTTATTTCAGGAAGAGCTCATAATGCCTGCACGGATGATGTACTAGAGGTAGACTTGGGTATATGAGATGGAAATCTAAAGCAGTGATTCCAGAGAATGATAATGGGGTTTTAAATAAAGGCAGATCACTAGTAGGGATAAGAAAAGAGAATTAATTACAACACATTCATTAGGTAAATTGGCCAGATAGGCAAATGAACTCAAAGCACAGCTGAAGGAGAGCACAGAAGCAAGACCAGCTGCTATAAAGCTACTGACTCCAAAGGTCCGAGTGTCGTCGAATGAGCTAGTAGAATTTAGAGAGGCCGGTTGTAATGGTGAAGGTGGCTAATTTGGTTTAGAATATGTTTAATATTAGGGTGTTTGTGCAGCATCAAAATGGAAGTGTCTACTAAATAGTTACATCCGCAAGCCTCCAGGTCAGAAAAGACCAAAAGGGGGTTAGTTACCTGAGTAGGTTAGCAGTTAAAATATATAGAGACCCCTCAGGGAGGCTGAGACAGAAGGATTACAAGCTCATGCCCGGCCTGAGCCTCTTAGTAACTTAGAGATCCTGTTTTGAAAATCAAAATTTTAAAAATGAACTGGATATTTAGCTCAGCATAAAGGTCTTGGGCTTGATCCCCAGCCCTACAAAGAAACTAGCAATAAAATAAAAGCACAGAAACATGGGATTCCTCGCAAATTGCATAAAGATGGGTAAAAAGTGTAAGTTGTGCAAGTCAAGAACCTAAGATGTAAAGGAAGGAGGAGGAAGCAAAATAATGACAGATAAAAATATAACAAGGAAAGAATGAACAGGGAAGGAAGATACATAAAAGAGAGATCTTAAGATGAAAAGAAAATGGGGCTGGAGAGATGACTCAGTAGTTAGAGTACTTGCCTAGCAAGTGTAAGGCACTGGTTCAATTCCCCAGCACAAATAAAGCTTGGTGAGGTTGCTCCTGCCTGTAATCCCAGCACCCAGGGGGCAGAGGTAGGAGGATTGCCAAATCCAAAGCTAGCCTGGGCTCCATAGTGAGGTCAGGACCAGCCTGGGCTACAGAGTGGGACCCTGTCTCAAAACAAACAAACAAAAAGATGGAGAAAATGGTCATTATTATTAAGCTCCACTGAGCTAACAGTTGAAACAAGGATTAATCAAAGTCATTTGGGAAGTCATGTGTGATCTTCAGAAGACTGGCTGCCCTTGAGAAGGATTATTTTTCAGGAGCCAGTGAATAGCACTCCCCACCTCTCCAGTCTGTGGTTGGGAACAACGGAAAAATGAAGACAAAGACGGAGAAAGAGAAAAGCAAAAGGAGGTTTAGATGTGTGGCCAGATGGGCTGGTCTCTTTTCCATCTCCCTTGAATCAGCCTCACCCTCCTTGCCCAAACATAGTTCACTTGGCTTGCAGAGAGAAATGGGCCAAAATAAATTTAAAACATACATTAACAGATCAGACTGAGAGAGATTCAGGAGGCAGGATTCAGCCTTCCCGATGGCATCATCACTTCTATCCCTCCACAAAGAAAAAAATGAAGTTATCTTCTCAGAAGATCTCCATTTGGGGGAAGAGAAAGAAGCTTCCTTCTCCTTGAAACAAAAGTGAGAAGAATATCACATTCTCTTCCTATACCGCTGGGCATAAAACCCAGATTTCAAGACACGAAGCCTGGATGGGAATTGGGGAACAAGCCTCTTGTGTAGACAGCTTATTCTGAGATCCATCTGGGAAGAAAAGAGAGATTGGAAGGAATTTGCATTGAGTGATTGAATCGGAGCATATGAACGTTATCTGCACTAAACTCTCAGATGTAGTTTTATCTGGTGCGACATGCCCAAAGATTATCACAGTCATTTGATTTTATGAACAATCTACCTTAATGGAGGAGAAAGAACACTTTGGGTTAAAAATACATTAGCAAAATCTGCCATTTTGCCTCAAAAATTTTGTTCTGGAGTAGTAGAAAGAATACTTTTCTTGGAGTCAGAATGTCTAGACTCAAATGCTGGCTCTATCACGTCCTATAGCACCTTCAATATGTTGCGGAAATGCTGGTTCTATCACGTCCTATAGCATCTTCGATATGTTGCAGAATAACCATTCTGAGACTCTGATTTCCCGCCTCAGAAATGAAAGTAATTGGCCACTTCTCATAGGGTTGTTGCAAAAATTGTGTGCAGTGAAATCAAATCACATTAGGTTAGTATCAACTGTAGAATGTAAAAGAACTCAGCACATAGTCCCGGTGCTCAATAAACACTTATTGATTCTAAATCTATTTATCAGCAGCAATACTCTTCTCTAAAAGCATCTAAGAACCACAATTTAGGACTATTACCCGTGACAGTTATTATACCACTGTCCCTCTGGGAAGATCCCCTCTGTGTTTGCAGAGGAGAAACGTCAGGCCAGGAGTCTGGCTGACTGCTCAGGGGACACCTATACCTTGTCAGCATCATCTATTTCTAGAATTTACTTCCAGCTGGTTTGGATCCTCAATTTTGTCTCATTACCTGAAAGCGGTATAGTTCGTGGCAATGGACTCACATTGCTCCAACTGGCAAACAACTGACATATAATTTTGGTGCCAATTATTTTTAACACAACTTCTATTAATGTGTGAGATATTCAACATGTTACATTCATTCATTCAATACTTCGTTTCTCTGTGTGTTCGATAATGTGCATGTGAACACATATGATTGTCTCTTCTCTTTAGGAGCTAACATATGTGAGCAGAAACAAGCACACAAACAGGTGCATACAAGGTAAGAGATGGCTACAAACATGCATGATTAGGGGCCTCAGTGACACCAGAGAGAGGCTAGCTCGGCTTGAAGGAATTGGGAGAGATCTGAGAGTGACTACGTGAGTTGGACCTCTAAGAGTAGATAGTATTTTACCCAGTAGTGTGATCAGTAATCATGGTATATCAACCTGAATGAGTTAATAAACAGCTAGCAGATAAGTAGAGCACAATTCTAGGTATGTCGGTGGATGATTGACACATAGGCCAGCAAACCGAGGAAAGAAGACCCACCTTGGATGTGAGTGGCATTAGCCAGAAGGCTCTACAATGATCTCCCTGGCCTTTGACCTTGAGCTGGTGCTCTACCCTTGATACCTCTTACTCTGCAGCTTCCAACTCTCCAGCACATACAGCCGGTGTGAACTCCTCTGCCTCCGATCCGGTAGGGAGCCCTGTTGGTTCTTCCACCTCTGATCCTGGAAGCCTACTTAATAAATCCCTATGTATAATTAATCACATAGTTTCTATTAATTCCGTTTCTCTAAAGAACCCCTAATACAGCTAGAGATAAAGAGAAAGAACTCTTAGACAGAGAAAATAGTACACAAAGAGCTATGGACACAGAAAACAGCATTCCCATTGAAGGAGCTACCTATTCTGGGAACACGTTTTGTGGGAATGAAGGGTAAGATGTAGTTGATGGGTCCTGCAGTGGAAAATGGGAAGACGCGCCACTTCGGGGATGGCTGTAAACACAGGAGCTTGGGATCAGCTGACAGGTAGAGGGTGGTGACAGGGAGCAAGCAGGGTGAGTCAGTCTCTGCCTTTAGAGAGGCAGCACATGGCACTGTAGTATTCCAGGAGCTTGCTTGCTGAATCTGGCATCAAAACAAATTCTTGGTGATGATATTTGCTGTCAAGATCATCCAATACTCTTTACTGTTATCTGGTTGGCCTGCAATCATCATTTGGCAAAGGACTCCCACTCTCATGAATGAGGAAGGTATTCTAGTCCCAATCTGGACAATTCGATCCCATTAATAAAATCCTGCATCTCGCCTAACTGCACTCTGGCTGAGCTGTTTCAAGCATGGAGCCAGATTGCTTACATGTGAATTTTAATGTCTCTACTGACTAGCCATAGAGCCCAAATGTGATTTTAATACTTTTATGCCTCAGATTCATTTGCATAATAATAATGTAAATATATTACTTGAATGGTATTGAATTAAATGAGTTCACATCTGTGTATGTACACTGCACATATAAAGTCCTTGGAAGAGGGCTGAGCATGTGGGAAAAGCTATGAAATGTTAGTTTGGTTGTTATATCTAAGAAATTAATGACATCTTCACAATCTCTAGTCCTGACTCAAGAGGTTACTATAGGTTCTGGTAGATTTTCTCAAATGTTCATCAAGAAGATTCAAACTCCCTAAAATCAAATTCTTGGTCTTGCCTTAAGTGTCTACCTACTTTTGGGAAGCTGTGAAATTCTACTATATTCAATTTCCTTATCTAAAATATGAAAAACCAATGATGTGCCTCTTAAAAGGTTTTGTGAGTTCTGAACACAAGGACATTCCCTTACGTTCCCATCATACAGAGGTATAACAGTTTTCTGTCCTTTCCACCAGGAATCAGGCATCAGTCAGTCTTTTATGGTGAGTAGAAATACAAACTCCAAGAAGGAATATGAATAGGATATTGGTTAAGTAAGCTGCAGAGATTAAAAATCGGAAGAACTGACTTGAAATCTGTCATTAAAAGCTAACGTATAGGCTAATCATGATGTATCCAGGCACAGACCAGCTAAAGCTGACTTGAAAACTGTACTAAGTGTCTTCTTCTGCGCTGCCCCTCAATTCAAGTCAGGGGCACAGATTTCCCCAAATGTTTTCATGTAGATAAATGTGCTGAAGCTGCAGTATCTGGGATGCCTCACCTTGGCGACAGACTTTGGATTCTGTTACAAGTTGCTTTTGAAGTCCCAAAGCGTATATCCATCTGACCCGAACAGTCTCCAGTTTGAAGTTGACTTTGAATAAATCCAGCTGCCCTTCAGATACACACAGATTTTTCCCCTGGTGGAGATTCACCTTCAGCGAACAGCCTTCCACAGCACTTCTTTTGAAGTCTCCCCATGTAGGTAGTTGGTTTCTCACTAGTAAAATACAGCACTCAGGCGATCCGCGATGCTTAATGAAGATTTATATGGAATGTAGGAAGAATTTAGGAGACATCAATATTTTCTGGATGTGTACGTTTTCTTCAAACAACGCCAGGCTCTGAGGAGTTCTGATAGCTGCTTTTTTTTTTGAGGAAAATAATGTAATTGAGTCGCTCCTTCTCACTATACCCCACCGCTTCGCACTGAGAGGCAGAGGGAGGCATCATAAGAACTGTTCTCATGAAAGTATGAATAGCATGCGTGAGAAAGTAACATGAGAACACATGAGCTGCAGCATTTCTGGGAAATGCAGCAACTACCAGGAGGCCACTGAAAGAGCACAGGCCTAACGGCCAGGAGGCATTATTCTAATCCAAATTATGTCTTTTATTATTAAGGGAGAAAAGCTGTTCATGTGCTCTTGACCTTGAATTCTCCATCTGTAAAGTGGGGATAAAGGATAACACCTCACCATGAAACGAGAGATTCCATTTGTAATGACAGACAAGCTGATTCCGGGTAGTAAGTGCTCAAAAATGTCCGATTCATCCTCCTACCTTTTAAAAAAATTATCTCTCTGTGGTTCAGTGAGTAAAAGTTACAGGACACGTGTTTCCAGTCTGTATTAGAATATTCCAACATTGATGGTTTTGCAGCAAAGAGAACAGACTACTTCCTGGGATGAGGAGCTCCCTGCCTCTGCCACCGCCTGTCATCACTGGAATCTTCAGACGTATTCCACAAACTCCTCTTAGGACCGTTTTAATGAACAATGGGATAGGAAATTGAACTAGATGCTGCTTAAATTCAAAGATTTGCAGATTCTTTAGAAGTCATTTCAAACCTTTAAAATTCTCTAACAGTAAATTAGATGCTTCTGAAGACATCAGGATTAGTCACTGGAGCTCACAGTCAGACGTCCCTGTGACCCAGAGACAGAGGGTGATACTTTAATATAGGCTTGATCACGGAAAGGAGTTCTAGTGACATTACTGAACATCAAGGGTATCTTCCTTCTTGAGACACCATCCAGTTAATTGCTCCAGTGTATAAAAATGGAGATTACACAGTGTCATGCTGTCAGCTGAAAAAATGAAAAGGCAAGATACTCAGGCAAGTGATTGTTTGCCTACTTGACCCCAAACTTCCAGTCTGACTGATTGTTCTCTGTGAATTAATGTGAACTCACTGCAGCGTTAATCACAGGGACCTGGAAATCTTCCGAGGGTCTCCGCAGTCACTGTGGCTTCTTGTGCTGAGAAGGGAAGCACTGGCTTTGTGACCTTCCCAGCCCCTTACAGATCCGTCTTTGGGCTGTCACTAAATGTTCTGGAATTTCAATTTCAAACCTCAAGAGCTGGGTAAGCCAAATACCTTTCACACACGTTGTAGAGATGTTGCAGTAATAACTGAGATTTGATTTCCAAAGTGTTTCTTCAGTCACTGCAGTTCTGCCTCAGTGAATGGAACACAAAGAAATTGAATGGAGCCTTGGACTTTCCATTCCACCCTATCTGGACAAGCTCCACTTTGGTTTAGGTTTTCATCTCAAGAAAGGATTCCAAGATCTTCAGCATTTGAAAACTCATAAACTCATGTATCACTCATGCATTCGCAATGCAATTTGGTTTCTAACACTGTTCTGATTTAAACCAGGCATCAACCTAGAGCTTAGAGATGCAACAATTATCAAGATAATCCTTGCCTTCTAGGTTAATGTTCTAATGAGATAAAGATCACAGGACTGTGAAGTAATGGCAAGAAAAGTGATGATTATTTTACTTAGAGGGATGGCTGTGAGAAGACAACACATCTAGCTAGTGTTTGGAGAATGTGTGAAATCCTCTACAGATAACAAAATGCTATGCTAGATCTCCCGAGAAATTGTGCCCATGTGGCCAGATACACTTCAGCTTTGGGAGAAGAGAGTTGCCAGGCTGCTCTGATGAGCTATCCACCAGGTATTCTACCCTGGCTGCAAACGAAGCTCATTGATCAAAATTACTTACCAAACTGGCTCTTTGTAACAGCCAAAATTCACCATTCTCCTCTTTCTAATTGGAAAAATGTGTAATATACAACTAATGGCTGTCAACGGATGGCCTTTGGGGTGCAATTTTTCCAAAACACGGGTCGTTTCTATCCACTTCCTATTTTTTGCCTCTTTTTATCCTATGTGTACACTCCATTGTCATTTACTTAATGTGTAGTTTGAGCATACTCACATTTTACTTAAATAAATGTACTTAACCAGGAATCTCTGGAAAATGAAAACCAAGGACGACTTCCACAAGCCAGAGGTTATGCACTGAGAATAAATGCTACAAAGATAAATAATACTGTTAAGCCTGAAAATTTTACCTGCTGACGGTTCTAAGCCGGAAGCCTGCCCTCTTTGTTAAAGTGCATCACAGCAGAGGCCAGAGGGGAGGCTATTAAATACGCGCTGATTCTGCACCTGGGCTTTCTGCTTACCTTGATCAGAAATATGGAAACTGAAAAAAAAAAGGCTAATGAGCTCAGCATACTGTTCAGCGTTGTTTGGCCCCATGGCTGCACCCCAGCTGAAGTTTTCTCAAATTCCCTCAGCACCGAAAGCCCCAATTTGGGAAAGCCATGTCTAGCGAGCTTGCTTTAGTAGACCTTCCCGTTAGGGACCGTGGTTCCTGGCATGTAGGAGCCAAATCCTTTCGTTGTCCTACGGAATTATTTTCATACATCTTCCAGGGTGGGAGCTGGGAGTACAGTTCTTGCATCTTGCCCCCAAGCTCGCTCTTCTAAGTTTCTGATGCTGAGGTCTAATGATCTCTGCAAACAGCGCTTTTCTTTTACTGAAGGGACCTTGGTGAATCCTCCCAGTTGGAGACTTAAGAGCAAAGTCGCATGGCCAGAGGGGTGAGGTACTTGCCCCTTTCTATGCGTGTGCAGATTCTGTTACTTTTGTCCTATCAATTGACCCTCAACAGTACTGGCATTGATGAGACTCCCTAGTTTAAGCTCTTCCATGAACAGCCTCATCTTAACCCTCAAAGAAGCCCTTGACAGCTACTCAGTATCCTCCCTTTGCAAGGGGTCCTCTGAGCTCCTGAAGAGGCAGCAGCAAGCCAGCAGAACTACCACCCCAGAGGTCTGCACCCAAGTTCCTACGTTTTTAGCATCTGAGAGCCCAATATCTTCCTTTGCTCCTCAGCCTTCCAAGGGATGACTATTTCTTACAGTCCCTGTCCCTACAGAACTTGAGAGCTCCACTGTGGCTTCTTCAGTCCTTCAACATCTGTTTGGTCAATTCCTTTCATCAAATTCTCTCAAGTAAAGTAAGTAGTGTTGTCTTGGTTTTCCTGACTAGATCTTGACCAAGAGGTGTCACTTTATATCTTGCGCACCAGGCTAGTTTTAAAGAACAGAGATCATTCCTAGGGACTCAGTCAATGTTTTCTGAATCCTTTCTGCTCTCTCACTCTCAGTGCTGATCACTGCTCCGAAGCCTGTCACTGTCATCCTGAAGAGAGAGTTGATAGCCCTATCTGACACCATCCCGGGCACTGGCTTTGCATCCTTTTCAGGGATCAAGGTGCCCTGGAGCCATGTTCCTCTTCTCCACTTCCTCCTCCACTTTGTATTCTCCGGTTCTTTCTGGAATCCAGCCAGCTTTCTCTTTTTCCCACAGGCAACTCAAAACAGGAGGCTCCTAAGACACTGATTCACAGGAAAACAGAAGTGTCACTTGAAGTTCCAAGGCTAAGTTCAATTACTGAGTGCAACTTTCACCATAGATACACACATTGGGGCTGCTGGATGCTGGGCTCACTGATGGCCACGTGGCATCCCAATGCATCCCTCTACTGGTTCTTACATGTTTTGCTCCTTTAGATACTCGGCGATGCTGAGAGTTGGATTATTTTCTATTATGGCATAGCAAACTAGTCCCCAAATTACTGGCTTAAACTACCAACACTTCATTTGCTCATCCTTTAGTGAGTTGGCAGATTGGACAGGGCTCAGTTGGGATGGACCTTTGTTTCTCAAGGTGGGATCAGCTGGGTTCCTGTTGTAACTGGGTTCAGTTCATAGGCCAGTAATTTCATGCCTGGTTATTTGCTGGAGTGACAAGGGCAAGTAGGCCACATGTCACCCATCATCCAGGTCATGTAAACTTCTTCTCACGCGGGCTAAGTCGGCAAGAAGGAGAAAGCAAGCCCGATGTGCATGTGATATTCAAACCTCTGCAACCACTTCATTTCACTGTTTCAAACAGCCCACATTGCA
Organism: Ctenodactylus gundi; assembly: GCA_004027205.1. Lineage (NCBI taxonomy): Eukaryota > Metazoa > Chordata > Mammalia > Rodentia > Ctenodactylidae > Ctenodactylus > Ctenodactylus gundi. The sequence continues at coordinate 84,814 of PVKB01002043.1, forward strand.
GGATCAAACTCAGAGATCCAGGAGGAAGGGGCATGGCTTCTGAGGAGCCTTCCTACCTGCTAAGGCGCCACGCTTGCCTCTCTAGCTTTATCTAACCCAAATCTCCCCCCTCATCCTTCTGTCTGCTTCTCTCAAGCTCTATTTCACAGTTCAGACTTGTAGAATTACTTGCGTTCCCTGGCCTTCCTCTACTTAAATGAGATGTGGTTTAAAAAAATATGGTGAATGTTTAAGTGTAAAAATAAATTCCTTATAGTAAAAGACACTTTGCTATTAAATCCCCTCAAAATCTGTCTCCTCCTTTGGACCATGCTTACCCCATCTTTCTTGGCACTTCCACAAATAGTTCTGGAAGCCCTTTTATGAACGTCTTTAGTTGCACTATCATGATAGCCTTGCTATCCTGGAAAGATTCAAGACATTTACTTTTCATCGTCATTTTGAATTTGAGGTAGAGCCAGAAGTGGCCCTGTCCCAGATCCAGCAAGTAAGGTGAGTGAGGGTGCACAATAATGTCACTGTAGGCCTGCCTTTGGATGGCACTTGACGGCCACGTTCAGCATGTGTTCCTCATACCTCACAGAGACACAAGAAAAGGATTTCAAAACTGCCTTCAGAAGGGCCCATGACAAGACCAGTCACGTCTCTCCTGCCTGCCGTCACATACTCTCCGCATCTGGCACAACATCTGGCTGATTGGTGGCAATGAATATCTGCTAGGAAAAATGTAAATTGCAAATCACTCAAAGAACTGAAGATTAGGAATATAGATTTCCATTAATTTGAGTTTCAAACGCAAAACTGCCTCTGATTAGATGTTCAGTTACAGAGGTCAAGGGTTTTGTTTCTATAATAATGAGAATGACAGCATGTACCATGAAACACAAAAATTGGAAATCATTTTCTCTTTTGCTTCTTACTATGACCTTAGGACTTACAGTAGTTTTGAGCATACTACGGTGTCAAAGGGTGAAACAATCCATGCATTTTCTGGAGACTGCAACCTAGAGAGTCTGGATCTGAACCTTGGTTTGTGCATCAACAGCACAGCATGCTTTTCTTTTGCTGTGTGGTAGCCACGCTGTTCATGTTAAGTCCGCTCTGTGACTTTAGGCAGAAGAAGAAGGGGCAGAACCAAGGTGAGCCAATGACCAGGTGAGTACCAAGGTGTAGACATGTTTGCACAACCTGTACATTAAAAACTTTCTAAAACAATCCCATTCAGTCAACTCATCTTTTTACTCAATTATTTACAGTTGATTTAATTATTCAAGTTCCTGGTTTTTGAAGACAACGACTTGGTAACATCAAACTACTTAGCTTTGTTTTGTCCTGAGAGGGATTCACAAGCCACTGGGAAGACTGAAATACAACTGATCACAGGAGGGAGAAGAAAAGATTTTTGTCTGGAAGGAAGAAAAGGACCATGACAGAGACTTCTCCATTTGAAAGTTCTCTCTCTCTCCCTCTCTCTCTCTCTCTCTCTCTCACACACACACACACACACACACACACAAAATCAAGTTTCGATGAAGGAGTACCTATGCTTTGTTTCCTTTGCTATCTCTTCAAACTAGAGTTTTAGAAAGAAGACTTTTTAGAGGAAGGTAGGGTCAATACGGAAAGGCTAACTCAGAACAAAATTATGGATTCTTTCCTCAGAAATATAGGCAAAGTTCTGAAGTTATTATTTAAGTAAGAAACCCTAGGGAATAGAAGTGTGGGGAATAGAAATTTATATAAAATTATGATGCATTTTTTCATTTGTCATTTCATAGTACAGATGAGCAGTAAAAATCCTTTCCAAAAGAGAACAAAACTCTTCTATAGAAGACACTGCCTACAGAGATGGTGAGCAGATTCCACCCTCCAGCCAGAGTGGACGTCAAGTAAAAGGTTGGGTAGGAATTGCTACAAAGACACTCTTTCCAGAGCTTTGCTGGCATAGAGGTAGGAAAAAAAAATCAGCTGACTGAGCCTTTGGGAGGCCAAATAGTGTTCAAAACTTAGGATTTTAATTATGAAATCTGAGGAAGATGTATTAGAGAGTCTTCCTTCCATAAACAAGAAAATTAAGAATCAGTATGTGAACTTAAATATGCATATTCTCCCCTAAAATTACATATTAAAATCTAGTAGTCGATATGTTGGTATAGGAGTTGGGCCCATTGGGAGGTGACTGGATCATGAGTGTGGAGATGTCATGAGCGAGATTAGTGGCCCTGCAAGAGGAGGCCAGAGAGCTAGCTCACTTTCTTCTTCACTATGGAAGGACACAATGAACAAGATGCAATCTGCAAAAATAGGAAAGAGCCTTCACCAGTCAATCTGTCTGCACCTGGATCTTGCACTGAACAGATTTCAGAATTGTGAGAAATGAATTTCTATTGTTTAACTGCAGTAGCCTACACTGACTTACACGCCTAGGATGGAGAGTCACTTTTCATTGACAAATTCTCTCGTTTGACCAAAATTTAGTCAGGCTCCCTGTAGCCCTCTCCCAGGGGAGACCTCAGTTTTACCCCATGTCTTGTCCTTATCGGGCTTACTTAATCCCAATTTAGCAACAATCTTACCCAATCTGCTTAGTGAGAATCCATTATACACGACGTTTGACACCATTTAATAACTGAAATTTTTCCTCTCCTACCAATGTTTAAGTTCTTGACTTTCCTTCAACTAAAATTCTATCAGATTAGAGAAAAAAAATCTCCCCATTCAAAGGCCTTTTTTTTTTTAGTACCATCTATTGACTCTCTCTCACTGTTTACTGGTCGTAAATCTGCAGCCACCTTTTTTTTTTATCCAGCCATCTTTGTAATATTTAAGGTTGGTCCTGATGTGTCCTTCCTAGTGTAATCCTCTTGATGCCTATTTCAGTAGGCCTGAATGAGGTCTTCCTTATCCTACTATTAAGTGTCAAAATACCTTTTTCTTTAATATCACCTTTAGCCATACTGCAGGGTACAACTTGCAACTCCACCCCAGGTCCCTTTCCCTCCTCCCTCAGGCTAATTGGCTCCCACTGCTCTGCAGAGCCTGCCCCAGCTCCTCTGTCATCCGCATCCCAGGCAATCCTCATAGCAGGCCGTCCTTCGCACAGAGCTCCCTGCTGCAATCCACCCTCTGCAATTCAGTCAGAATCCTATTTCCAAGCATGCACAAGAGAATTCACGGAAGGCCCCTGGGCAGGCTCTGTGAAGAGAAGTTGAGCTAACTCAGAGCTGACCACCTGGGGTGCTTGTGGCTAGATGTGAGTCTTCAAGTGTGTATGTTGGGGCTGCACAGTTGCTTTCGAAAGAATAAACTAATTTGGAAAATTAACACTAAATTCACACTGGATACTTAGATAAAAGCTTAAATTTCTTCCTTGAAAAGATAGAACATCTGGCAATACCAGGCCAATATTTCCAATAAGAAATAGTCTAGTAGGTTTAAGTCACTGTCATTCCCCTGAATGAGGCATTTGTGGGCCCCAGTTGTCCTAGTCCCTGCCACTGCCCCTTCCACTGTTTTAAACCCACTTCATCCCACTCGGTTAGTTCAACTGCCCAAATTTGAAAGGTATGTGAGCCTCTAACAAAAAGAACAACTGTGTGTGTGTGTGTGTGTGTGTGTGTGTGTGATATAAAAGATGCAAATCAAGGAGAAGAACCAAACTGCACCTAAAAGTAGAAAGAAATGTGAAAAGGCTAAGTACAATGGAAAGAAGAGGCCAGCGAGAGGTAACAGAAATGGCTAATAGGAAAATCAGGTGGAATTTTTTGAGACAGTCTTGCTGTCCAGTAATCAGGTGGAATTTTGTTTTCTTATACTACGTGAAACTCAAACACTTCTGTAAACACATCTAATATTTATGTTTTTCTGATTGTTCTTGTCATTTGACTTGATGTATAGAAAAGCTTTGAGGATCAGATGCACAAAGGAAGATAGCTCTAAAGGAGAAGCTGCTTCAGGGAGTGGCTCTAGCCCCTCCCGGGACCGAATCATCCCAGGAACATTCCTGTCCTGTGCGTCCCTCGTTCTGGCACAGCTCTGGCCTTCCTGGAACAAAAATCTCTCTTTTTCTTTTTGCGTGCTCATTTCCATCCCTTTCATGAGTAAGTTGAGATTTTTTAGACAAGGACACGAGGCCCCCAAGATTTGACTGACAGACATCTCAACTGCTTTTCTCCTTATGTCTCCCCAAACATAACAAACACTATCACTATACAAATATGTACATTTTTCCACACCTGCCTTGGTCTTTAACCCCTATACCTACATGTTCGCACACCCCACGGTGTCCAACTTCATCAAGCAAATCTAAACATTTCCTTTAAGCCTCAGATTAAGTGTCTTCTTGTCTTTAACTTAACTCCAGATTGCTGCTTTTCCATAAGCCAAATAAATCCTCCAGCTTTCTCTGAAAACACTTCAATTATAGTATTTGTTGACCTGTGTCATGTGTTGTTACCTCTTTAAGAGATAACATCTGAAAGATGTCCAAGGCAAAAGATAATAATGCACTTTTATTCCATAGCTCAGATTTCATTGGTTAATACTCTATAAAGGAAGTAAGTGACTCTATCCATGTGCCCGTCTCTGACCTTTAACCTTTATGCTGTCTACTGAATAAAAGGAATATGAGTGGACAGATGGAAGAATGACTCCAGGAATAGAAAAAGAATTCTTAAGTCGTCCTAAGAAAAATCGCCCCCCTCCCAACTTCTGCCCATATTCTCTTGGCTTCCACACACTAAGGCTTAATCCCTCCACATCCGAACCATCTGTGAGCTTAGCACCATGACCATGACCTAAGGGAGACCAATTCTTTGTCTTCTCAGCCAAAAAACAGTGCTGTGGAAGATACTGTGCTTTGTAGTACCTAAGATTATATCTCTGGGTCACAAATGTTCATGCCACAAGCCAAGCACAAATGTTTCATGTGTTGGAAATTTAACTCATTAATATCGCAGTGTTGGGAGTTAAGATCTAGTGGGCCATGTTTAGGTCACGAAGGAAGAGCTCTTGTGAATGAATTAATGTCTAGAAGTGGGTTAGCTATTGCAGAAATTTAACATCCATTTTTCTCTTTCACATGCTCCCACTTGCCCTTCTGACTTCTGCTACAAGGTGTAGAAATGCAAGGATCTTACATGATGTAGCCACCGGATCTTCTCAGCATACAGAGCTGTGAACCAAAATAAATCTATTTATTTTCACCACTGGAGTTGAACATGTGGCCTTTATACTGAGCTACCTCCTCCGTCAACCCTCCTATCCCATTTATTGAGACAGGATCTTTTTAAGCAACCTTTCCCAGGTTGGGTTTGAACTTGCAATGTACTTGCTTCGGCCTCTCAGAGTGCTGAGGTTAAAGACATGCACCCCAGTGCCTGCTAAACCTCCCTTCTGTCTAACGTCTCTGGTCTCAGGTTGCAGCAGCAAACTGACTAAGATACAGGCAAGGCTTCTGGCACGCTTCTCCAGTACGTTCTCTTATTGAATCTGCAAGTTCTGTTTTGTCTCTTGCCTCTCCTGTTCTTACCACGAAACGAAGGCAAGCCCCCGCAAAGGGTCGAGGCTCAAACCACATCAGTTCTAACTTACCCGACACTTGCACCTTTCTCGGAATGTTTTCTCTCATGTTTTCTATGGAGGAAACTTCAGTGTCCTCCTCAGGGAAAGCATCCTTCCAGAGAACTCATCCCAACATCTGTGCCCCTCTTAGCTCCCTGCTTCCGCCCTCAACCTCATTTCATTCGGAGGGCGTGATTCAATTCTTGTGATTCCTTTGCCACACAGAAATCTATTTCTCTTATTAGACGGAGGCTTCTGGAGAGTGAAAACCACCCTTTCTCATCTGTAATGTACCTCACCGAGCACACCCCTGGCCAAAAGTCATCATTCAAAAGTATTTGTTCAATTAATGATGATCTTAAAACCGACTACTTAATCATAATAACTACAATATTAATGATGCCTATCATGTCGTGAGCTGTGGCATATATAAATTATGTCATTTAATTTTCCTTCAAATGCTTAGTGGTCATATTTATTTTTTCCATTTTCCAAATCGAGGCTCAGCTTAGAGGACGTGAGTCTTGCCCAAAGTCACAGAGTTTCAAAGCAATTCACGGCTGAGCTTTTATTAAAGATCTGACTTTTCCCCCACGAGACCAAACACAACAGCCAACATGAGTGCTTACACATGGATGTGAATAAGAAAACACACACAGTTTAAATGTTGCCCTATCATATGCCCAGTGTCCACGAACGCTGGACTGATATCTGCAGGTGGCCAAGGTATGAGAAGCTAGAGGCTGAGGTCCCCTTTGGTCTCTGAGTTGGTGCTTGGCTGGGAAAGGAGACAGAGGGCTAGGGCAGGAGCAAGAAAAGGGAAGAGGGGAAGGAAATCGGTCGTCCTTCTCTGATCGCTTTCTCCATTCTTTGGCTCAACATAGATTTTCCTCCAATTCAAAAATAACAGAATAGAGACCTCTTTTGCTCCCTTTGCTCTTCCTAACTCTCAGGCTCTTTCCCCTCAGGACCTCAAAACTATCAAATATCTACTGAAGTGGAAGAAACAAGAAGTTCTCTGCACAAGCTTGGGATTCTCCCTGGGGGTGGCTCTTTCAAAGGGAAGACTTGATCTGCCACCTTAGTAATTATACCATCTTCAACAAGTTCCCTTGTGCCTCCAACAAACCTGGCTCTCACTGGCAGAGGTCACCTGGGACTGAGGGAGCCTCACCTTATTGACTCACGCATGTGGGGGTTCCAGAACTCTCTCCTCAGAGTGGATATCAACTGGGATTTCAAGACCAGAGCTGGAAGGTGTAGTGAGGCTCCTTATGAAGCACGTCTCAGGGTTTCCTCTAAAGTACTGGCAGATCACATGGAAGAGAGCATGGATGTGGTGTGTCTGCATTATCCAGCAGTTTAAGATGAAGAAACACAAGTGGAAGACAGAGAGAAGCAGGCACAGAGGGAGTCAGGAACACAGAGAAACAGAGAGAGAGAGAGAAAGAGTGAGAGAGACAGAGACAGACAGAGACAGAGAGAGAGAGAGAGAGAGAGAGAGAGAGAGAGAGAGAGAGAGAGACAGAGAGACAGAGAGACAGAGAGACAGAGAACATGCACAAAGGCTGAAGATGCAGGTGGAGACAGACTGTAGACAGAACCAGGGACAAGCTAGGTAGGCAACAGGCAGATGCTGTGCACATCCTACTGCATGGCTCACGGGCTGGGGCCACAGGGCCTTTCACAACACGACCTGTGGGCCAGCTCCCAGCCCTAGCAAGCCTCCTCCATGAAATGGGGTTGAGGAGAGGAGTGAGCGTGGCCAAGGCAAGCTGACCACTGGCCAGCAGGGTGGATGGTACCTGAATCAACAGAACCACTTCAGCTCACTTTCCTCAGGGTCCTGGCTGGGAGCTAGTGAGTACTCCGCCATCTTTATGGAAGCATAACTATTGTGGTTTGCATCTGGAATGTCTCAAAAAGCTTCACATACTTGGATATTATGGATTATCTGTGCAACCATGTCCATTTAGGATATGGGAGCCTGATCTGGAGGGTAGATTATGAGTATGTGGTGGATAATAGACGTGTGGTAGAAGACAAGCACTTGGTAGATTATAGATTACAGGCATGTGGTTGATTAGGGGCTTAAACCTGGTGGGGGTAGAATACTGAGCCTGGACCCAGAAGGGGTGGATCACTGAAGCAGGACCTGGAAGGGTCCTGCTACTTCTTCCCTTCCTCCTGGGGACTCGACTTCCTGTATGCAATGCTGTCAGGAGCTGCCTCCACCTCTGCACCCTCCACGTGCTTCTACCGTTGTCAGGTGCCCATGAATGGACTATGAACTTCTGAAATTGTGAGCTAACATAAACCTTTCCTTCCCTAATGTGTACATGTCAGGTATTTTGCCACGGCAATGAAAAGCAACTAAAACAGTAACCAACACCATTCCTTTTCTCCCCTGTCCTTTTCTGCTGTCCTCGGAGCTTGTGGCTTTCCATACACACCTGGGAACCTGTGCACAGTGATGGCAACAAAACCAGAACCACTGACTTCCATGAAGTTAGAGCTTGAGGAGTCGCAGAGAAGGGTGACTGAGGGCGACCCCGCTTTCCTTCCTGCTCCTTTTTTATCTGCGCTTGTCTCTCCCTGTCTTGATCCATCTCTACCTGGAGGTCTATCTCCCTGCCTCAGTCTCCGTCTCTCTTAATAGCTAGCATCTCTTCCTCTTGCCATCTTCACATCCTTCAGTATCATTGGTTAGGTTTTCTTTCTCTACCACCTGGCCTCTCTTGAGCACTCTCCTTCTCTGTGTGCATTGTCTGTGTGTCTTTCTTTCTTAGGAGAAAGAGTCTCTAGGCACCCCTCCCCATTTCTCCCTGTCTCTCTTTCTGCCTCTCTGTTTATCTGTCTCAGTCTGTGTCTCTTTGTCACTATGAATCTCTGAGTCTCTCTGTCTTTCCCTTTCTCTGTCTCTCATTGTCACTGTTTCTGCTCTGTGTCTCTGTCCCTCACTGTGTCTCTCTCTCTTTCTCTGTAGCTGGACAGCATTAGGCAAGCAGCCAGAAGATGCTCCCCTACTCCCAAGACTTCCTCAGAAGCTTACTGGTCTTAAAGTTCTCACACTTGTTTTTCTCTCATATAAAAATATTATTTATCAATCATCTTGGATTCAATCATCTCAGTACCTCCACTCCAAACTTAGGAGCACAGGCAAAATATAACTTCCTCCAGGAAGCTTCATATGTTAGTCACCCTTCCTGTCACTGGGACAAGCTGCCTGACATACATGGGACAAAATGGTTGACATATATCTCTGACTAAAAGGAGAACATTCATATGTGGTTTATGGCTTTAGGGGGTTCTGTCCATGGTTGCCTGGCTGCAAGGCAGGAGCACCACTGCAGAAGAACATCATAGAGCAAAGCTGCTCACTTCACTGCAGCTGCAGGGAATCAGAGCTCAAAAGAAGGGACACCCCCGGTGAGTCACTGCCAGCTCGGTCCCACCTCCTCGCAGCATATTTTGCTGTTAACCCACGGGTGAAAGTAGCAGTCTCATGATACAATCGTGTCTCTACACGTTTCTTAATGCAATCAAATTGTCACACTTCCAGTAACCCCCCTCTTGTTATACCAATGGAGTGGTTAGAAGTACAAAAAAATCAGAATAGTTTAGCTTGAGTTTGTGTCCACAGTCCACTTGCCAGCTGTGGACTTTGGACAATTTAATACACCTCTCTGTGCTTAAGCATTGAAATGTCTCCTCTTAATATTAAATAGAAATACCGATGTAAGGATGGAATATATTAAGATGTCTAGTTCAGAATAGTTCCTGACAGCATAAGAATTTCACACTTGTCAGTTATTATTGTTATTGTGACTTCCTTTATAAGACTTTGGATATCTGGAATGATTTTTTTTAATACCCACATTTGTCCCTAGACTTAAGACCTCAGAATTTCAGAGAATATACCTGTGTTGATTACTGCCAAGATATGAGTGCCTAGCACAGAACATCAAAGACTGTACTGAGTTTGTAGAACAAGTGAATTAGTGGATCAATCAATCGAAAATCCTCAAAAAAATGTGAGAATCACATCAAACCCCTCCAAGGATATCCGCCATAGTTTCTTTTGGATATTGAAGGCTGGGCGCCATCACGCACTTCGAGTAGACTGCAAGTAACACAGGTTGGATGAGCAAATGGTGCTTTTGGAAGAACTGGGGAAGAGCAGAAATAGAAAATGCCATTATCCAGCATGTCCAAAAATCTCAGCAAACCTTTCTTCTTGTAAACTCTTAATACCCAATGAAAACCATCTATAATATGAAGGAGAGACTTGCCATGTACCAACCAATGAAAAAGTAGTAAAAAAGTATAATTACAGCTGCTGTGTGATATGTTTCAGCTCAGGGCAACTGGGTTGAGTTGTGATGGAGAAAGCAATCCTAAACACTGCAGCACTTACGGAGGTCACCTGGGACTGAGGGAGCCTCAGATCATATATAATCAACCATGAGGGCACCTTTCTGCTCCTGCCCTGGGTATATGCAGGGAGGTCCTACTCCTTGGGGTCTCTTAGGCGCCAGGTAAGTGGAGTCTCTAGCATCTAAGATTACAAATCTTCAAGTTTTGCAGCAGTACTGGACAGGGCATGGACACCAAACTCAGCTGAGGGAAAGATTGAAGGAGCCTCGAATCATTTTGTTCAAGGAAGAGACATTGGATAGAAATCTCTTGCACACTCCCTAATCAGCAAAAGTCATCCGAAGCGTAGTGCCGGTGAAAATGTATGACCCTACCACGTTGTCCAAGGATTTCCTGAAGGGGGAAGCTGTCCTTTAGAAAATACCTTAATAAGTACCTTGGATAGAAGGCAAAACTCAGAGAGCTGTTAGCAAGAGCTCTGGCAACAAGTATGACACAAAAACAAGCCGTTCTGGTGAGATCAGAGAGAAGGGTGTAAGAGTGGGGGAATCACTTTGCTCCTGGGAAGGGAAAGGTGGTTAGAGAACAAAGGAACAGACAGAACAGGAGAGAACTAGCAATACTGCTTGAAGCTGACAGGCTGTGTCAGATGGGTGGCAGGGGAAAGGGATTCCCAGTGGTGTTGAAATCATGTTTAATAGATGCATTGTATTTGTACATATATTTATGGGAAGCAATATGGTAATCCAGTGCATGTATACAATGTGTAATGACCTAATTAGGATAATGAACATTTCCATCTCTTCAAGTATTCATTATTTCTCTGTGTTAGGAGCATTCAGACTTTAGTTATTTAAAGATATATATAATAAATTCTTATAGGCTACTATGCTATAGAAAAATAGATTTCCTGTTTCACACTGTCTTTTTTGGGACGGAGACTATAGAATGAAATTGGAAGAGATGTTCCAGAGATATCAATTATGTCCATGACCATCTTTAATCCATGTGTCTGCAGTAAAGTCAACCAACACAAGGTTGGCTCAAGAAGAATCCACTGTAAGTGCGTGTGTATGAAGGGGTTTTTCTGTGTAGGTTGAATATATATGAAACTGACATACCATTTACAGATGGTGTGGTATCTTATAAAATGAGACAACCAAGGAAGGTGTCAAAGGCAGCTATGAGTGAGGCAAGTTCCTGGCAGCCACCAGAGGTAGGGGACAGGATTTCGTTTGCGGAGTACGAATTTCCAAAAAATGCTGAAAAGAATTAGTGGTAGCTACTGTTCTCCTCTTTTGTGATTGCAAAGAAAATGTATTAAATATTTTATGATCGAGGATCATGTTTGCTGCAGGGCTTTTGTGTATATGTATGAATCTATTTTTAACTCCAACTCTGATAAGAGTTTTAGTGTTAGCTTGAATATGAAATTTTGATAAAATTGCAAAATATGCAAAAAGTCATTGCTGCATCTAGGAAGGTGCACATATTATCATTTATTAATATTTTCCCTTTAACTTGAAATGTAATGGCTATAATAATAAATGCTTCTAATTTTGAACCAACTTGGCATCTTTGGAAGAAATTCAACTCGATCATGTCCTATTATTATTTTATGTACTGCCAGAAATGGAGTTTGCATGTATTCAGGAGTGAGTTTTCTCCATAAATGCTATTATAACAGTTTTCTAGATTGTGAAAGGTTTTGAAATGAGCCCGAAAAGCATTCATAACTTCCCATCGAAACTTCTTGGTCTTGGCCTTTCCAAACTTCACTTCTGTCAGCATTTTGGTCTTCTGAGCTCTGCCCAGAATCTTCCAGCACGCTTGACTCACAGAATTCTAAGGCTTCTCTAGCTGGCACCTTCTAAGCTTTCCTAACTCCTACCATGAAAGAGTTAGAAGGCTTGTAAGCCACGTCATCAGGGAAAACCCCCACTTCAAAGGCGCCCCAGCAAAGACTCAACTTTACCGGCATCAATTTCTTAGGTTTTTTTTTTTTTTTTTCATTGCTGGGACAGAAAATCTAAAAAGCACAACTTAAAGGAAGAAATTTTTATTTTAGCTGCAGTTTCAGAAGGTCTCAGTCCATTATGGATGGCTAGCAATGACATAAGCACATGGCTGAGGCCTAGTAAGAGATAAGTTGTTCGTGGTATGGCAGACAGAAAACCGAGAGAACAGGGAACACCAAAGCTAGCATATACCCCGCCAGGCCAAGCCCAGACATCTATTCCTTCTGGGTCAAGCCCCAAATGTCTACCCCTTCCAGCCAGGCTCCACTTCTTAACCCCACACAAAATTGATAGACATTCCATAATATCCAAAATACGTAAATCTTTTGGGGCCATTCCAGATCACAACTATAACAATTCCAAATTTACACACACAATAAAATTTACTCATTTTGATGTATATTTGGTATTATTTGTTTTTTATATCTCAGCTATATGAGTAGGTGTTCAGTGGTTTCTCAACTATTATTAATGATGTTGAACATCTTTCCATTGTTGTGGCCCTTGGTGACATGTCTGTTTAGATCCTTTGATTAGTATTAAAGTCTGGGAACTTGCCTGAAACTCCAGCACTCGGAGAGACTGAGGTAAGAGAAGTGGAAGTTGGAGCCCAGCCTGGGCAGCTTAGAGACTTATTGAGATGCTGTCTCAAAATCAAAACTAAATTAAAACTAAGAAAAAGGACAAGAGATATAGCCCAATGCCACCAAAAGTGTTGTTTTCTTATAGTTCAGTTTGAAAAGTTTTATAAAACATATTCTAGATTCAAGTCCGGTATAAGACTCATGACTTACAAATTTTCATAACATAGTACTGGTTATTCATCTGTCCCCAAGGGCCTCTTTCTAATTACCTTTAAAATTGTTCAGGTAGTTGATTATTTTGTTATCGTTGTTGTTGAGAACATACAGTAGTTTTCAGAAAAAATAACTATAGGAAATCCAATTTATTTTAACTTACACCTAAAAGAGCCATTTTTCATTTGATAAAGGCTTCTTTATATGTATAAAACAATCAGTCTATTTTCTGCAGAATTTACATGTCAGACTATTTGAGACTTTTTGATTCTATTTTAACTATCACTTTCCTTGGAATTTTTTGAATCCTTGTGAAACTATTCAGTTTTTATATTTCTCCTCCATTTGGTTTAGTAGCATATAGTTAGTTCTCTGTGAGTTTGTGTTACTGTTTAATTCTAAAATCTCCTCAGTATGTGTTATTCACAATAAGCTGTCTTCAGTCACTATTTTGTTGAAAGTTATTCTCTTTTGTGACAATATCATTTTTGACTTTTTTTGCAGGGTGGGCCAACCTTGCTGGAGGTTAGTAGTGACACTTCTTATGTTGTTTGCTAGTTGATCTTCTTTATTGCACATTTCTTTAATCTTTTATCTCTTGCTGCAGTATTTTTTTATCTCCTCCTTTTTCTGTCTTCTACTCTCTGAATTTTGCACCAATCTTCTTTGTGATTTCATTTACTTTTTTCCTCTTCTGTACTATACGTGTCAAAACCTGAGCCTTCCTCCTATTGTATGACTTCAGTTTCATAGCCTGGGTGCAGGTCTGTGTTAGAAACTCTCAGGACAAACCCTTACATTTCTATTAGTCTTCTATTTCTAGTAATTTACCACATGGGAATAAACTCGACTTTCTTCTGAAGTGCCGATAGCTTGCAGAGCATTGCACTCACTAACTAGCCTTGCGTGACGGCCGTTTTCTCTAGGGGTGTCTCTTCTCTGCAAGAGTCCCTCTGTGCGCACCGTGCCCAGCCCTCAGCCTGGCAGGACCCCCTGGGAATGCATGTCTAACAGGCTCCTGGCAGGACCCCCTGGGAAGCGTCCTCTCTCTGAAGCTTTCCTTTGACTTCTTCATTTTGCTTTCACAGGTCTCATAAGTCTTTTTAGGTGAATTTTACACTTTACTAAGAAATGCTTTGAAGTGGATGCAACAGGAATGTTCATTTGCTTCAACCGACTACACATTATTTAGAGTTAAACGTTCTCTTTGGACATTTTATGACTATTTTTTATACTTTTATGGCCAGGATTTATAGCTCTGGTCCTGAATTTCCCCACTGAGATTCGAATTCACATATTTAAAGGCCCTGAGTCTCGTTCATTTAATGTCCTCACAGTTCCAACTCGGAGTGTCCAAAATTGAACCCCTCACGTTCCGCCTTCCGCACCATTTCAGCCCTCTCGGGTTCCCTGCCTCAGTTCATGCACCACCACCCCTTCAGGCCTCCAAGCTGTTTCCGTAACATTATCCACACCGTGTGGATCTAGTGGGAATTCTTGCCTGCTTTCCTAGATTCGCTCTGCAGCCGCGGTGACTGGTTAATGGACAGAAAAGCAGGGCTCACGGTGGGCCAATCAGGATATTTCCCGGCAAACTCTATGTCTAAATCTTAGTAAGGATCTTTCCCACCTGGAAAGATACGTGTCTGAGGATCACGGTTTTGTTCTCAAGGACAAAGCAAAGCGGGAGTGGTAGGAGATAGGAGTGAAACAGTGACATAAGGAAGGGAAAGAGCGAGAGAAAGAGAGAGGGAGAGTTTTGCATTTGTTTCCTCATTCCAGTCATTTCAGTCTGGTCTTTCGTCTAGGCTTGTTAATTTCTCAAGCCTCATGGAGCACACATTTGGTTTCTGTTCCATATGATTATTAATAGAACACTGATCCAAGAAGGAAATCTACAATCCTTGTTGAGGTTGAAGCAGAGCATGAGGAGACTAGTTAAAAAGCTATAAAGAGGAATATCCCTAGAAGTTCACGATGAAATGGCAGACACACACTGAAAGGCAGATTTAGTGTGAGGATTCTGTACATATTCCCAGTAGAAGACCAGGAGAAGAGAGCAGAAGGCTCTAGCAGATGAGGTCATCTGCAAGGTTATCACGGAGGACAGGGAAAAAACTCAGTATCATGAGAAGCTGGGCTGGATGAAGACAGGGGTGACAGCGGATGGCTGCAGCACTTGCAGTGTGCCTGACGCTGTTCCCAGAGTAGGTAGTAACCATGCAAAGCCTCTCAAAAATTCTAGTAGGTAGGTACCCTTGTTCTCCCCATTACACAGATGAGAGAAAGAGGCACAAAGAGATTATTTGCCAAGATGCCACAGGTAGTAAACACCAAGAATCAGATACACACTTTCACCCGCCCTGCTTTAGCCACTGCCCTACAGCGCCCCCTCACGGTCGACCAGGCATTGCAGCTGAACAGCATCCCACGCAAAGGCATGATCATGGCGTAACTTCAACGGAACAGAATTTCCCACTCATCTGCAGCGAAATTTTCTGCAGAAAAGAAGTAGAAAAGGAAGACGGAAAACGTAGTCTGCAGACAACATTCAAAAATCCTTTCGGTGCCACACAAGTTTAGGCTGTTTCTGTTTTCTTTAGGTCAATACTTCTAAACCGTTATCAAACTCAATGCAGGTACTGGTTTTTCAGACTCACTGTGTGCAGCTGTTGATGGTGTGCACTGGAGCACAGGCACCTGGCTTCAGGGACCAGCGTGGGCTGAAATCCACCATGCGCATCTCTCCAGACGTGGGTCAGTACACAGGGAGTACGGACTTCGAGACTGCATCTTTTTTTTACAATTTACATGAAGGGCTATACTCCCAGCAGTACCCTGTGCACCTCCATGCAGTGCTCACAGGGAGCACTACCGTGTCCTCAGTGCAGGGCACCAAGTAGGTGATTAAATATTCCGACTGATCCAATTCTTACACCACCCAGAGCAATAGGTTATAATGTTCCCATTGCAGAGACGAAGAGCTAGGGCAAGAGAAAGCACGACTCCTGATCAAGGTTTCAGGGCCAACATTCAGACCTAGATCCGACTCCGAGCAGCAGCCATGTTTGATTCCTCCCTCTCAGCCTCTCCAATACACAAAATGACACAGAATTTCCTCATTTCAGCACCATGCTATTTGCCGTGTCTGAGCCAGAGGGAGTAAGGAACTTCATTTCTGGCTTGGCAAAAGGAGATACAGACACAGCGACCGCCGTTGGCTTTGAATCCCGCTGGGATCTAAAGTACAGAAGACAGGTGAGCAGTGTTCCTGGCAGCAGACAAGAGTGAAAATGAAATCTATTCTAGGCCGCCAGCTCGCACCTTTCCCTCAGTTTAACAAGTGTATTATTGTTGAATTTCCAGCTGCAGACATGCCAGTCATGTTTCTAAATCCTTTCAGTTTTAGGCCCATTTCAGTCAGTCATAATTGGCAGGGAAGGATGGAAGGAAGGAAGGAAAGAGAGAGAAAGGGAGGGAGGACTGAGAAAGGGAGGTGAGTGGAGGATAGAATAAGAGAGGAGAATAGGAGAGAGAAAAAAGGAGAAAATACTTTTCAGAGATTTTTTCCCCCGATGTGAAGGTGACAATCTCAGAACACGCAGAAGATTCTCTTTGGTCAGTCAGGGGGAACAGGGTGAGGTAGTCCTAGCTCTTTGTGCTTCGCTGGTAACATTTAGGAACACATTTCCCACCCCGAATTGTTTAAAATCTCAGCCATCAAATAAAATCCCTGGGGAACACTTGTTGAGGGCACAGCAACACTGCTTAGCTAAAAGAAAGAGAAGAAATACAGAGAAAAAGAAAGAGAGGGAGGTAGAAAGAGAGGGAGGGAGGGAGAGAGAGAGAATTCTAAATTTAGAAAATCCCTTATTGGAGAAATACTACATTGAACCCTGAGGAGACGGAAAAGGAGTCAGGGAAGCACAACCTTTATTGATTTATTGTGAGAAAATATGAAAAGGAAGCATCCCTTGCCACCAGCACATGCTAGGTGTCAGGTACTGTTCTAAAATGTTCATATGTGTTAACTTCTTTAAACATCATAGCAAACCAGCCAACTAAGTACCATAATTATAATTCTCACTTTATAAGAAAGGAAAACGAGTAGCAATAGATTGATTACCTAAAGTATAAAACACAGAAAGCGTTAGGGCTCCATGTGAATCTCAGCAGTAAGGACCGAGAGGCTGTGCTCTGGGATAACACTGATAGAAGGCCTGGAACAGGCTGTACCTCAAAGCAACACGGGAGAGACATTCGTGAGGACAACAGTCACACTGAGCAGAAGGGCTTAGTGGATGTCTGAGTAATGTGCAAATGGGGAAAGGCTGGAGCGTGTAGGAAAGTGGGCACCCTTTCATGGGGAGCTGGGTATGGAAAGGACCTTGTGAACCAGGCAAAATATTGAAAAGCTGAAAGCGAACAAGAAAAGCCTTTTATTCTAAAAGACTCCTCTCTCTCTCTTGAGGTCAGGTATGAAATTTCCTGTTGGGCTTCCAGCTTAGCCATCCACTGTGACTCCAAGTCAACATGTCTAATACTAAGGTCACACACATGCCATTTCTCCCCTGCCTCGAAATGGCTTCTGTGGTCCTCTGCCCCAAGTGGTGGTTCCTTCACTTACCTAAATGTCAACTTCCAGTTGACTTTGACTTCATGAACTCAATATCCATCTGCCACGGTGATGGCAAGTTTAGCAACAGAGTCAGTATCTGAGATCTGTGCTGTGATGTCATCATTGCGTGAACATCCTACAGTGAACTTCACACGTGTAGATGGTGCATGTAGCTCAGTCACTCAACATGACTACTCGATACTGTCAAGAGATGCAGTAAGAGTGGTCGTTGCCTGTGTAACATGAGTAAGGTTTATAAGTAGAGGGAGTATTCTAAAAACAATAAAACATATTGCCTAGTAAGCATGCAAACCAGTAACACACGGCTTCAAAATCATTACAGAACACCTTATGCTATGCATAATCATATGTGTTATCCTTTCACATAAATGGCTGCACAACAGGTTTGTTTATAGCAGCACCCCCACAAACACAAGAGTAACGCATTTTGTATCATGATGACTGCCTGATTATAATGGAATTTTTCTGGTCACTATAAACTATGGACCCCATATGGTTCATCACTGATGTAAATATCATTCTTCAATACTATGCTGACCTGTCCCTCACAACCTAGTCTTTAAAAGAAGCTCAATTTAGCAGTTGACCCAGGTCTAAAAGGCCACAGGACACTCTCTGAGGAGGCCATCGTGAGAAATTCCTCCAAGTCAGTGAGTGGAGAAGGCACATAAGAACAATTCTAGAAATATCGTTTCTTAGACTTGCTGATCGCTACTGTGCAAGATGAGCTCTGCCTGCTGGGCTTCAAATTCCTCCTCTATACAATCGCCAGAGAAACAAGGAAGACTGGGAATTACTGGGTAGGCAAACCCTTTCTTAACTCAAACATTTTTTGCACTCTTTGCTTTCTGGCTTGTGAACCTGCAGTGGGTACCATTTTTGATTGCATCAAATTTTAATGAACCCTCTGCCCATCTGGAAGTCCTGAAGCCAGGCACAGCTTACTGTACCTGCGAATTCTGTTTTTTTTTTTCCAGGGTGATAATCTCTAGGAAATCACCTCAAAGAAATAGTCTTCAGGTCTCCAACCAGTCATCAAGTTTATTTCCTTGGTTTCTTTATCCCACACCAGAAGGCAGGGCGGATGTTCTGGACAAAGCTTCCTTTTCTATGAATCACCCTCTGGGTCTTTCCTGAGGCCCTCAGCGTGAGCACAGATGTCCCTTGACCTGTCTCATCCACGCTGAAATGTCAGGAAGAAAAAGTCAGATGAGAGAGAGAAGCATTGAACAGAATATACGAAGAGTATTATAAAGCATCCAATTAAAAAAAATCACCAAAGGAAAAGGTACCCAGATACAATTAGAAGTTGATCTTTCCCAAAATTGCTCAGAGAACTCCCTCCTGACCCCTGCAAAGTTCACAATTCAAGATGGTGTCTTTGACATAGATCTCTCCTTTGGAGGAAAATGAGGCAAGAGGACCTTGAGGTCCTTTTAGAAGTCAAATCGTGTTGCGCTCAGTTTGCTGAGTGAACAGTAGGTGCCAATCAATACCCGTCCAGTGAGGAATGACTACATTAACATTGCAAAGTTCTTTCTCAACAATATTTCTCATAACGATCCAGTTCAAGCCATCACAAATATTCGATTAAGAAAAAGAAAGGCTTTTTTTTTCTTTTCTTTTTCTTTCTCAGCCACTTAGCCTTTGGGTCTCTGTCAATTTTGCTTCTACTTTTCTTTTAGAAATGTGTCCACTTAAAACATGCTAGTATCATTTCACTCATCTTATTGATGAGGAAATTGATGTTCCAAGAGCCCACAACCAGTGTTTTCCAAGTGGCAGAGCTGTGCGAGAGGCTGGACACAAACCTAGCGGTACCAACTGCCAAGCTGGTTGCGTCTCTACGCAGGCATGCACTGAGAGGGCAGAAGGGAACAGAAAAGAAACTTAATAGTTCGAGTTCTCTCATCCTCCCCTCCCCAGGTTGTGGAGAAGGGAAGAAAGCAGTTCTCTCTTTGTCCTGGTCAATAGTTGCCTTTTAGAAGCTGTGTGGAGAGAGAGAGAGAGAGAGAGAGAGAGAGAGAGAGAGAGAGAGAGAGAGAGAGAGAGAGAGAGAGAGAGATGAAGTTTCTTTACCACATCCCCTTCCCATTTCTAGGACAGATGACCTTATTGTGAGCTCATATTGCATTACTATGGATTTTTTTTACTTAATTAAAATTAATGAGTCTTTCAGTTATACTTCAGCCTCCAAAGAATTCTAAAGATGCTAGAAGTATTGTCAAGTGCATTTGGTTTTTGCCTTTTATTCCAAAGAAAATGGAGATAAAGCAGCCCTTCCCCCCACTCTCTCCTAGGGATACAAGTCAGAGAGGATGGAGGATGGACAAATGGGGGATTGTTTTTCCTTGCCCCTGTCCTGTCACTAAAAAGCAGCTTATTACAATTGTGGTTCAGCTGTGATATATATATATATATATATATATATATATATATATATATATATATGCATGCCCTGTTCATCCTTACAGGGCCCACTGATCTTTTCAAGATACCTCTGCCAAAATCTCAATGCCTAAGCTAGACTCTTAGAAATGCCCATTGTAGTTGACTTGTCTAGATGTTAATAATCTTTAAAATAAAAACACCAAGACAAAAGAGCATTTTCCCGAAGAGGTGTGGTCATCTAAATGAGTGGGCCCTGAATGCTTGTAGCTTCAGGACTGTTTTCTTTAAAGATAACTTTTATGATGATACAAACTGTCAAGGTAAAACAGTAACATTACTGCTGTTGTTAATCATTAGTAATCAGTTAATATTGATGGAGGTACCCACTCATGTGCAAAATACACAGAGACACAGATACACACAGAGAGTGAGAGTGAGAGTGAGAGAGAGAGAGAGAGAGAGAGAGAGAGAGACAGAGAGACAGAGAGACAGAGAGACAGAGAGACAGAGAGACAGAGAGACAGAGAGACAGAGAGACAGAGAGACAGAGAGATTCTTGGTGGGGGATTTCAGCCCTGTCTATTTCAGGATGACCAGAGAGGAAGTCTTATGGTACCGCCTGATACTCCCTCGCATATGAATGAGCATCCCGTCGTGTGCTCCCTCTGCCTTTTGCTGATGCTGCACTCTTCCCTCCCCTGGATACCGGGACTGTGCAGGCTGTAAGTGATGATGAAGTTGAACAGAAAAACAGATTGTCTGGCTCAACCCCTTCCAATCCTACTTTCTCCTTTCTTCCCCATTTCATTCTTATGATATATGCAATACATAATGTTTCCATTGATCTTGAGTATTCTGTGCATACACATATCGCAGCAAAATTACAAATCCTTTCTTTCTCCCCTTTTGACCCACCCACCCTCTCTCTCTTCCCACTAGTTCTCATTATTCCCCCAAATTAGTACGATGAAATAAATGACTGTGATCTGGGTTTCTCATATTAGCGAAACACACATATATACAACTGATTTCATTATTTGAGGTAGTGATGGTGACTCCATATGTATATACATATTCACATATATAGGTATATATAAATGTCTTAGTTACTTTTTCTTCGCTGTGACTGAACACCCAACATCTACAATTTAAGGGGAAGAAATACTTATTTTAGCTCACAGTTTGATTAAGTGTCAGTCCATTCATGGTGGGTGGCTGTGGAATGGCGGAAACACGTGGAGGGCCACAGCCAGAACTGGAGCTCCAGAGACAGAGACGTTTACAGCATGACAGAGCAAAGGCCAGTCTGAGTGGAAGGGTGGAACCAGCACACACCTCTCCAAGTTAATCCCTAAGCACCTGCCCCTTCCAGCCAGATCCCACCGACCAACAGTACACAGTAACCATGGGTACATGAGGCTTTGGGGGGACACTCCACATTCAGATCATAATATTCCGCCCCTGCCTCCCAAAAGACTCATGTCTATCTTCTTATAAAAAATGAATTTAGTCCTTATCCGAGAGTTGACAAAATCATAACAGTTTAGCACCATTAAAAATTTAAAAAGCCCAAGCCCAAAATCTGCTCTGAGGTGCAAGGCAAACTCTCACCTGCAAGCTTCTGTGAAAACCAAAGAATTAAGCACTTCCAACATACAACGGCACGGGGTAAACAGTCCCATTCCAGAGGCAGGAATAGAAGGATATAAAGAAACTGGACCAAACCAAGTTTTAAACCTTGCAGGGAAAGGGTTAAATCCTGTAGCTCCATGTCTAGCAACTGGGGTCAACCGTGGTGAAAGGTGAACTCAAAAGGGAATGGGTAATCCTACCCTTCCAGCATCACAGCTAGCTGCCACCTCCATCTTCTCTCCTTTGAGCTGGACCTGTTCACAACCAGCAGCTTTCCTGAGCAGATGATCCATGCTCCTGGCTTCTCCAAATTCCGATTCTTTCACTGCACTATGGGTTCACCTTTACAACTTCACACACTGCCCTCCCAGGGGCACACTGCCTGGCCTCCAAAGCCTTCCTCTGCTATCTGGGTGGAAGCCTCCATGAACCCACAACTCTTGCACTCTGCAAACCTCTAAAGCCGGGACCCTGTAGACGCTGCCAAGGTAGCCTGGACTTCTTAGACAAACACCGTATAAGTCTACAAATTCTTAGATGGTTGAATTCAGGCAGCTGGACGCTGGCAGAATTTTTTAGTTTGGCCCTGAGTACACTTCTCAGAGGAAAGTCTTTTGCCTTCCCACCCTTGAGCTGGTAAAGGGTGGGGTCTTGTTAACTTCTGAGATGCCCTCAAAGCATCTCTCTTACAGTCCTGAGTGTAAGTACTTGACTTCTTTTTAATGCTAATATCTTTAATTTCTCTGAGCTCTTTGGTCCTACCACTGCAGGCCATTTTTCTCTGGCACTACGAACTCTTTATATGATTTTTCTCTGCAATTTTTTCCTGTCTTTTGTCATAGACTTGGTTAAAAGCCTCAAACAGCAGCCATGTAACAGTGTGAACACTGGTCTGCCTTGCGATTTCCTCCACTAGATTAAGTAGTTCACCACTTTTAATCTCAGTTTCAGGCAAAGTCTTTGGACAAGGGCAAAATGCTGACAAACATTCTGCCAGAGTTTAGTGGCCATGATTTTTAGACCACTTGCCAATACAGTTCTCCTCATCTGAAACTTCTTGAGCCTGGCCTTTTCAATCCATACTTCTACAGAATTCTGGTCTTCTGAGTTCTGGCCACAATCTTCCATCGAGCCCAGGTCAAAGCACTCCAGTACTTCTCCAGCTGGCATCCTCATACATTTCCTAACTCCTCCTGCAAACTAGTTCCAAAGGCTTCCAAATCATACTGACACATAAAGTCTGAGCAATGACCCCACTTCTGGTACCAATTTCTGTCCTAGTTACTTTTTCATTGCTGTGACTCAATACCTGACATTCACAATATAAAGGGAGGAAAGATTTATTTTAGCTCACAGTTTCAGAAGGTTCAAGTCCATTACCGAGTAGGCAGCTGGGGAATGGTAGAATCACATGGTGAGCCACAACCAGGCTAGCACTCAAGAGACAGAGATCCAGACAGCGCGGTAGAACAGAGACCAGTCTGAGAGGAAGAATGGAATTAGCACACACCCCTCCAAGTCAAGCCCCCAGCATCTGTCCTTTCCAGCCAAGTCTTACCCTCAAAAGTACAGTGTCCACAGATAAATCAGGCTTTTGAGAGATACCCCAGATCCAAACTAATATGCAAATGTATATTAGTTTATATACATCCAGCACATATATGTATATACGTATGTATATATGTGGTTGTGTATGTGTGTGCTTTTGTGTCCCTTTTTGTACATAAATTCTAAATCCATGGATTCAATTAACCACAGATCAGAAATAATAAAAAATAATTGCATTTGTCCTCAAATGTATTCTTAGATTTGTTAACATTATTCTTTAAATAATACAGTGTAGTGCTTGGATTTGGTCCTGTACAGCGCTCGGCTGCCCCAGGCCGCGGGACTCACTTAAGAGCACAGGTGAAGCACGCGGCTGCTCCATGCACCTAGAGGTCTCACGGGAGAGGCGGGGCTGGCCAGCGGCTACAGGAAGCTGCTTGGATCTGGACAGGTAGGGCGCACAGCTGCATCCCGGGACATGGAGCCCTGCAGAGGTGGCAGTGAGTGCCAGTGGCCAGAGGAAACTGCTTTGGAGCCACAGGTGGGGCTCACAGCTGCTCCCAGTGCCTTGGAGCCCAGTGGAAGAGGTGGTGAGTGCCAGAAGCCAGAAGGAGCGTCACAGGAGCATACCAGAAGAGTATACATGCGTCCTGAGTACCAGGAGACCTTGAGGCAGTTCCCGGGCCTGGATAACGAAGGACAGAGCCACGTGGGAGTAGAGCGGCCGGGCTTGAGTTCGTATCTCCACTGCCCCTTGCTGTGGGAGTCAATGCAGAGGCTGGGCTCTCCCAGCACCTGACAGAGTCCTCCTGGGGAGACTCACATAGAGGAAGCAAGTGATAGATAAGCAGAAACCACCAGAGACAGCAGAACCATGAGGAAACGTGGAAATAAATCTCCTTCAAAAAATATTGACACTCCAGAAGAGCATACCAGGAATCCCGAAAATACAGAAGCTAAAGACGAAAATGGCACAAATGAAGGTAAATTCTGGGCCCAGAAATACAAGGAGATAAAGCAGGAATTAAAGCAGGAATTAAAGCAGGAACTAAAACAGGAAATAAAGCAGGAAATGATACAGGACATGAGAACCTTAGAACAAGAGCTACGCCAAGACCTAGCTAAGCTAAAAGCAAGCTATGAGAGGCAAGTAGAGGAGATCAAAGAAGAAATGAACTGGAGGAGAGTGAAGGCAATGCAAGAAGTGGGAGAAGAACACAGTAGAGACATGAGAAAAATAAATGCAGAATTACAGGATGCAAAACATACACAGGTCACAATTAGCAACGATATTGAGCAATTTCAAAATAGATTATCAGATTTAGAATACAAAATGGCAGAGCAGGAACGGAAAAACCATAAAGAAAGCAAAGCAAAAAAAGAAGAAGGTGTATCATTACAACGTCTGATAGATGATTCCAAGAGAAACAATCTGAGAATTATGGGAGTCCAAGAGAAGACTGAAGATGAAACGAAAGGATTAAAGGTCATATTTAAGGAAATTATGTAAGAAAATTTCCCATATTTAAGAAGAGAAATGAACATTGATCTTCTGCAGGCATATAGAACACCAAACAATGTGGATCAGAAAAGAACTTCATCACGAGACATCATAATTAAAGTACTAGAAACCCAACACAAAGAGAGAACACTGAAAGCGGTAAGAGAATAGCAGAAGGTGACCTATAATGGTAAGCTCATCAGGGTAACTGCAGATTTCTCAACCCAGACGCTAAAAGCCAGGAGATCACGGAGCAATATCATTCAAACACTGAAAGAGCACAAATTCCAACCAAGACTACTATATCCAGCAAAACTATCTTTTAAACTAGAGGGAGAAATTAAAATTCTACATGATATAGAAAGCTTAAAGAAACTTGCAGCCACTAAGCCATCACTGCAGAGCATTTTCAAAGGAGACTTGGATTGCAAAAGAGAAACCAACAACACAAGAGTCCCCAGAGAAAAAAAGACAAAAGCTGGAGGAGAATGAGCTGAGAAAAAAGTAAAGCCAGTGAACAACGTGGAAAAACTGCAACTAAGGCAGGACAGACCAAACATACCTCAATAATTACTCTGAACATGAATGGCCTCAACTCACAGATCAAAAGACATAGACTGGCTGACTGGATCAAAAAACAGAAACCCACAATATGCTGCCTACAAGAGAAACAATTCACCCACAAGGAAACTCATAGACTGAAAATAAAAGGTTGGATTTCAACATTTCATGCAACAGGTCCCAAAAAACAAGCAGGGGTAGCTATATTAATCTCAGATTCATCAGACTTCAAAAGAAAACAGGTAAAGAGAGACAAAGATGGACACTACATACTGGTGAAAGGAACATTAGAACAAGAAGAAATCACAATTATCAATATATATGCCCCAACCCTAGAGCACCCAATTATGTAAACCAAAAACTACTAGATCTGAAAGGACACATAGGCCCCAACACAATTATAGTAGGGGACTTTAATACCCCACTGTCACAAATAGATAGATCAACCAGACAAAAAACCAACGAAGATATATAATTGTTGAAAGACACTATAGAAAACTTGGACATGACAGACGTTTACAGAGTTTTCCATCCAACATCAATTGACTATACGTTCTTCTCAGCAGCACACAGAACATTTTCTAAAATAGATCACGTCCTAGGACACAAATCATCCTTAAACAAATACAAAGGGATAGAAATAATACCCTGCATACTCTCAGACCATAATGGAATAAGACTGGAACTCAATAGCAATAGAAACAGAAGAAAATATACAAACACATGGAGACTTAACAACTTACTACTGACCAAACAATGGGTTACAGAAGAAATCAGAGAAGAAATCAAACACATCATAGAGATAAATGATGATGGAAGTACATCATATCAAAATCTGTGGGATACAATGAAAGCAGTCCTGAGAGGAAAATTCATAGCCATAAATGCACACATCAGAAGAACAGAAGAATCACAAATAAATTCGCTAATGGGGTACCTTATGGCACTAGAGAAACAAGAACAACTTAAGCCAAAAGGCAGTAGAAGAGAAGAAATTATAAAGAGCAGATCTGAAATAAATGAGATTGAAATTAACAAGACAATAAAAAAGATTAATGAGTCAAAAAGCTGGTTCTTTGAAAAAAATTAACAAAATTGACAAGCCTCTTTCTAATCTCATCAAGAAAAGGAAAGAAAAGGCACAGATTAACACACTTAGAAATGAAAAGGGTGAAATTACAACAGATCCTGCAGAACTTCAGAATATTATAAGAAATTACTTTGAATACCTATATTCCAACAAATTTGAGAACTGGGAAGAAATGGACGACTTCTTAGATGCATATAAAATACCAAAATTAAATGAGGAAGATATAAAAATCTTGAATACCCCCAACACGCACACAGAAATTGAAGCAGTAATAAAAGCTCTACCTACAAATAAAAGTTCAGGCCCAGATGGACTCACAGCAGAATATTTTTAGTACTTTAGGGAAGAACTAACACCAATCCTCCTCAAACTATTCCATAAGGTGGAAAGTGAAGGAATACTACCAAACTCATTCCTTGAGGCTAGCATCACACTTATCCTGAAGCCAGACAAAGACTTAACTAGGAAGTAAAACTATAGACCAATATCATTAATGAATACAGATGCAAAAATCCTCAATAAGATTCTGGCAAACAGAATCCAACAAGCAATCAGAAAGATCATACACCATAATCAAGTGGGCTTCATCCCTGAGATGCAAGGCTGGTTCAACATACGTAAATCAATCAGTATAATACACCATATCAACAAAAGCAAAAACAAAAACCACATGATTATCTCTATTGATGCAGAAAAAGCCTCTGACAAAATCCAGCACCCCTACATGATAAAAACTCAGAAAAATAGGTATAGAAGGGCCCTACCTAAAACTCATAGAAGCCATATATGCCAAGCCTACCGCAAATATCATAGTAAATGGAGAAAAATTGAAATCGTTCCCTCTCAAATCAGGAACAAGACAAGGTTGCCCACCCTCACCACTTTTATTCAACATAGTCCTGGAAACACTTGCCATAGCAATCAGACAAGAAAATGAAATAAAGGGAATCTGAATTGGAAAGGAGGAGGTTAAAGTTTCCTTATTTGCAGATGATATGACTGTCTATATGAAAGACCCAAAAAACTCCACTATGAAACTCCTATAAATAATTTAAAAATTTAGCCAAGTCTCAGGATACAAAATAAACACTAAAACATCAATAGCATTTCTATACACTAACAATGAACTTATTGAGCAAGAACTCAGGAAAACAATTCCATTCTAAATAGCTCAGCAAAAAATTAAATACCTAGGAGTATTCCTAACCAAGGATGTGAAGGACCTATATAAAGAAAACTACACTACATTGAAGAAAGAAGTTATAGGAGACATTAGAAAAATGGGAAGGCATCCCCTGCTCTTGGATAGGCAAAATAAACATAGTCAAAATGGCTATACTACCGAAACTGATACATAGATTCAATGCAATTCCTATAAAAATACCTACAAGTTTCTTCAAAGAATTTGAAACAACAATTCTTAAATTCATATGGAACCAAAAGAGACCAAGAATAGCTAAAGCAATCCTAAGCAACAAGACCAAAGCAGGAGGCATTACAATCCCAGACATCAGGCTATACTATCAAGCCGTAGTGGTAAAAACAGTTTGGTACTGGCATAAAAATAGACAGATAGACCAGTGGAACAGAATCGAGGATGCAGAAACAAACCCAAATACCCTCAACTACCGAATTTTTGACAAAGGGGCCAAATGCATACAATGGAAAAAGGACAGACCGTTCAACAAATGGTGCTGGGAAAACTGGACATCCACATACAGAGGAATGAATCTAGTCACACACATATCACTATGCACCAAAATCAAATCAAAATGGATTAAAGACCTAAACATTAAAAATGAAACACTAAACCTTCTGGAAGACAAAGTAGGCAAATTTCTAAAAGACATAGGGGTAGGCAAAGATTTTCTTGGCAAGACACCAAGAGCAAAAGAAATTACCCCCACTATCAACAAATGGGATCTTGTCAAATTAAAACGTTTCTGCAGAGCAAAGGAAACTGTCAACATTGTAAATAAAGAACCAACAGACTGGGAAAAAATATTCACCACCAACACCTCAGATAAGAAACTCATAACCAGAATACACAGGGAGCTAAAGAAAATTAAGCCCATCAAAATAAAGGATTCTATTGAAAAATGGGCAAATGAAATGAAGAGGCAGTTCACTAACGAAGAAGTACAAAGGGCCAATAGATACATGAGAAGATGCTCAACATCTCTAGCCATAAGAGAGATGCAAATCAAAACAATGCTAAGATATCATCTCACTCCAGAGAGAATGGCTTATATCAACAAATCAAATAGCAGTCAGTGCTGGCGAGGCTATGGGGAGAAAGGAACCCTCCTGCACTGCTGGTGGGAGTGTAAATTCATTGGAACACTCTGGAAAGCAGTATGGAGAGCTCTCAAAAGACTAGAAATAAATGTCCCCTTTGATCCGGCGACACCCCTCCTGGGAATATATACAAAAGAGGCCAAAACAACATACAACAGAGATATATGTATACCCATGTTCATAGCAGCACAACTAACAATTGCTAGAACATGGAAGTCACCAAAATACCCAACAGACCAGTGGATACACAAACTGTGGTGCTTATACACAATGGAATTCTACGCATCTCTAAGGTCCAACAGCGTGGAGGTTTTCACAGGCAGATGGAAGAAATTTGAGAATATCATGCTTAGTGAAGTGAGTCAGAAGCAGAAGGTGAAACATCGGATGGTCTCTCTGATATGAGAGACCCAGACCACAACCATCTCATGGAACTTTAAAGGAAAGACAAAGGGAAAGAGGGGGATGGGGGTGCGGGGTGAAGGGAGGTAAGGGAGGGTAGGAGGAGGCACAAAAGGAGAGCAGAAAAGCCCTTGTCACTTTTACAAGGAAAGTATGTGCACAAAATGCTCAACTCCATTGTAAACCTTAAATTCTGCACTTGTACATATCAATAAAATGGGGGAAAATAATACAGTGTAACAACCATTCTCATAGCCTTTACACTGTATTAGGTATTACAAGTTATTTAGAGACATTCTAAGTACAAGAAGAGATGTGTATAGGTTATAGAAAGCATAACACCATGTCAAATAAGGTTTTTAAACATCTATAGGGTTTGTTACCCATGGTTCTAGAACCAACCCACCACAGACAGTGAGGAAACTGTGTACATATTGTCCAACAATCTTCTGGAAATGAAACCCTTGGATATAACCTTCTTGCTCATTCCTGACCTCTTTTGTCACAATTTCATTTCCCTCTTAGAAATGAATAAATAAATGTCTCTGGAGTAAAAAGATATTGATACTCCTACCTTTCCAATCAAATGCTGATTATTAAGTACTTATGGTCTACCACCACAGCACATATGTGGGTCATCTGTGTAGCTGTTTCCATCTCCTGAGACGTGATAGTTACCACCCGTGGGAAGGAGAATTGGCCCCTTGTTAGGTGTGCTTCCTATTGAAAATTTGTGCCAAACAGACTCTGCATCAAGTTCTGGGCCTAGAAATCCACTTCAAGGAGAAGAAATGAAGTGCACAACATGGAATTGTGTGAACCAACACTTGAGCTCAATTTCGGACCACTCCTGGGAAGACAGTCTGACTGGTCACTTACTACCCACATGTTCAATGAAATGTTTCTTTTGGTATTCACAGATGGTCTGGATTCATGCTTTTCATAAACATTCTCTCTGCCCCAGGCCACTGGGCATGCCCTGCAGTAATGAGGGGGTGAGAGGCTCTGGAAAGCAACACGCACTCTTCCGACATCTACTCACTCAATACGTACGGCAAAGCCTCTGCACAGAGCCACTCAACACTGCTGCACAGAATAGCACCATGAGGACTTGAGCCTTGGCAGAAATAACCAGCCAGGGACAAGGCTAAAGATGCTAGCAGGGATGAAAAGAGGTGGAGTAATTAAAAGCCCCAGTGAGGCTTCGGTAACAAGGGGAAGGAGAATCCTGGCATGGTGGGCAGACGTCATCCTGGGGCTACTTTCAAATTAGGAGAACAAACAGACATCTCCATGGGGAACCTTTAATGATCTAGGGAGCCAGACCTTTGCAGCTGAGTCTCCTGCACATGAATGGAGGCTGCTGACTAGCCAAGTTCGTAGCATAAAAGAGAGTAACTAGATACGCATAGGCCTAAGTACTTTATCGTTGACAAAGCACTTTCCTTTTATAACCTCACATTGGATTTCCTCAAATATTCCAGAAAACAGGCAGTTGAGATTTTGTGGAAGAGCAAATCAGGCTTTACAGTGAAGTGAAATTGGACAAGGGCCACACTGGAATGAGAAACTCGGGCTAGAACCTAGGTCATACCCATTTGCATCCACCATCACTGTCCCCTTGACTTAAAAAGTACTAAGGACATGTGGAGGTTGATCTGATTCCTTCATTGGAGACTGGTATTGATAAACCTGACTGTCTGTAAGAAGAGCTAAAAATCTGGATGTTTACAGCTTGAACTCATGTACCTTCTTATGGAATTCTGGGAAATGTTTTTAAGTATTTCCCAAGTCATTCCAAGATTGAGAACCACTGGACCAGAATAGTTTCTCAAGCTCTGCAAATACACCAGGAGAACTTGTTAAAAAACAGATTGGCAGCTCAGGACATACTCCTGATTTAATAGGTCTGGATGGAGCACAAAAACCTCTTTGTTTTATACTGAGGATTGAACACAGGGCCTTTGTATTGAGCTATGTTGCCAGCATTTATTTTTATTTTTATTTTTTGAGAAGAGGACCAAGTCATTAAGTTGCCCAGGTTCAAACTTGCAATCCTTCTACCTAGGCCCCCCCGGGTTGGAATTATAGGTGTACATCATTATTGCTGTCTCAAAAATTTTAAGTTTAATAAGATACCAAGAGATTCTTAGAGATACTATTGATACTCTTGTCTCAAAAAATAAATAAATAAAAGATACCGTTGGTCCAGGTACCAATACTTTGAGAACAACACCATCTGAGCATGCAAGGCTCATAATTCATCCCCATTTAATCAAGTGCAGTTAGAATAAGGTTGACATTTCTATCTCCTTGTTTAAGTTTTTGGATCATTTCTGTACTCAGAAGAGGAGGATAAGTGTGTTATTTATGGGTACTTGTCAAGGTCCAGTAAGAGAGGATCCAAGCTCTTAGGTTTCGAACAGGGTGATAGGTTGGCTATGACATTTAGAAGTTGTAATAGTTTGAGTTCTTTCAAAGGCAGAATTTATAGATTTTATAGTGAAAAGGATTAGGAAGACTTACAAATCCAAAGACAGAGATAGTCCAAGATGGCTGCTCAGCTTTGAAGCAGATCTCCCATCCGGACTGCAGGACAGCTGGTGAGGTGAGTGCCTGCTGCAGTTCTGGGTTGTTCGAAGAACAATGATGACGACCCGAGCCCGAAGATAGGCAGCTGAAGAGCAGCAACAGGCAGACAGGCAGAAGCCGAGACTGGAGCAAATCTGTGCTGAAGATCTATGGCGTGTAGCAAGTCGGTATCTGTAGACAACTGTGAAGGCCAGAGCATGCCCAGAGGAAGACGCTGTGACAATCTTCCCTCTTCCTTTTATACTGTCGGAATTCCATTCGGATCTCCGACATCTGGGTGGGTGCTCTTCCCTCATTGGCCAGCCCACAACTCACTCACACTCTAATCCAAGCTGGTTCTCAATTCCTAACCTAGGCGTGGTTCCCAAACTCTAATCTAGGTGTGGTTTCTGAATCCCTCAAGTTGACATAATCTCTTCAGTGGTCACAGAAGTCATGGAGTGTGTGTGAGCCTGGTACCATGTTAAACATGAAGGGTAGCTGCGGTGAGTGAAATCACTGCAGCAGCATCATGCACCCACACTCCTTCCCGGGCATCAGGCGGGGGGAGGTGGCTTCACTACACCTCGACATCACTTTGTGTAATGAGGTGTTTTTAAATGCGTCATGCCCGAGGTCTAAGATGTGCTTGCCTGCTTCAGTCTCCACCCTGTGCTCCTGTAACATACTGCTTCAGATCACAGCCATCCCTCTCTGCTCTGAGACCTGGAGAGAGATACATGGGGCAGAACTGATCTGACCACCACCCAACCTGAGCCCCAAGGAAAGTTACCCTCATCAACCTGGGAACATCTGAGTGAAAATGTATGTTTTCTTATTAAATGACACTGCATTTCCGAGTAGATGGTTATGCAGTATTAATATGATAACTGCTGACTAACAGCGTAAGGTACAATAGGAATTCTAAAATGACATTTAAAAAGAATCAGAAGGGGAAATATTTGGAGAAGTTATGTGTGTATTACTCAGAGTTTTCCAAAAAACCAAAACCAGAATGATGTAATCCATCCATCCATCCTTCCTTACTTCCTTCCTTCTTCTATGTATCTATTTATATCTATATCATTATCCCTGGTATCATATCATCATCCATTGTATCTCCTATGTTAACATCTGTATCATCTTCCATATCATGATCCATATCATGGTATATGTTGACATTCATGTCATCCCATGTCACCATATGTATCATCATCTGCGTCGTCCATGTCACCATCAGTGTCACTGTCTGTATCATCTGTGTCATCACCCATATCATCGTGCGTACTTGTGTACTGTCATCTCTATGATCATCTGTGTCTCTACATCTGTGAAGATATTTATTATAAGGAATCAGCTTGTCTGGTTATGGTAACTGACTAGACCCCACACTTGTAGTTCACAAGCTGGAAAGCCATGAAAGTCAATGTTTCAGTTGAATGCTAAAGACATTAATAAAATGGATGGTCCAACTTAAAGACCATTAGAAAGTAAAGGGCCAGTCTTCGAGAGTTGGATGAGGCCTACACTGGGAAAGTCAATATGCTTTACTCAGTCTACTTATACAATACAAATGTTAACCCCCAGGATTTTCATGGGCACACGTAGAATAAGGTTTAATCAAATATCTGGTCACTTCAAGATCCAGTCAAATTAACATAAAAATGAATCACCAAAATATGCACAAGCCTGGGTGGGATGCACACTTGTAATCCCAGCATGTAAGAGAACTCTGAGTTTGAGGCCAGCCTGGTCTACATAGTGAGTTTAAGGCAGCCTGGATTACATAGCAAGACCTTGCCTCAAAAACAAAAGAGAACATAAAAGTATTTTCAAAATAATAAAGAAAAACACCAAATATTGAAGAAGTTTGTTATAATATTAAACAGGACAGGAGAGCCCCAGACTGAAAATATGTAGTGAGATTGAAGCACTTCAAAGATAAGAATAGAGATGTTGGTAGAGAGAAATAGCAGGTAAAGGAAAAATCGATGAAAATAATTTTGTATAGTAGTATGCCTCCTCTCTCCCTCTGACTGTGTGGGTAGAATACAGCTGGGCCAATTACAGTAACATATCATTGGGCAAGTCACTTAACTTCTCTGTGCCTAAGTTTTTTTTTATATTAAGAAACAGCTAATGATTATAATACCCACCCTTATAAGATTCTTTATGAGCAGTGAAAGAATTAATGCATAGTGTACCTAAAATAATACCTTGCACATAGGATATAAGAGGTAGGAGATTACTGCTATTATTTATATTAGGCTTTTAAGTTTAGTAACCAGGTACTACCAGACAATGAGAGAATGTTTTTAAGTATAAATATACCAATAAAAGAAATGTGTATGATGAAAACTTTAGACTTGTATTTCATTAAGCTATAATTTAAAATTAATATAAATACATTCTTTGATATTTAATACCTCACAGAACTTATCCTTAAAAGACTCATTATATAAAAATACTCATGGAAGAAAAAATATCTGGCACAAAATGAGCTAGAAAAACACAGCAGGGTAGTCATGGGAGAGGTGGGAGAACAGGTCAGGAGCAGAAAATACTTCATTTTCCAGAGGAAAAAAACAACATTCATTTCATAATAAAAATATGTTTATGAGATTTCTGGTTTGCAGCAAGCATTATTCTAGACAGTGGAAATATACACCAGCGAAGCAGCCAAAGATCTCTGCCCTGTGAGACTTCCGCTCTAGTGTGTGTGGCGTGAGCGTACACATTGGTTAAAGAGACTTTGGTATGTTAAAAACTGAAATTCAAGCTTGGGCTCCAAAATGTGAAGACCTTAAAAGGATTCCTGCCCTTACAACAGGAGTATAGGGCAGATTAAATATGAACAACTTTCTCGGATCCATCAGAGAACTAAATCTGTGAGAGAATCATCATCCCGAGGAGACCAGAAAATTTACAGCCGAGAGCTACTGATCTGGCACAGAAGTCACGGAGCCGTGAGCCAGTTAGACACGGAGGGGGCGATTTCAGTGGTGTTCTGGAGGCTGAGTGTGGAAAAGCATGAGAGTGAGAGGCCTTCGGGGTATCATAGTCTTAGGGGGACCTGACACATCCATGGGTTTTTGCGTCCGAGAATCTCTTCTTATAATGAAGAGCTAAGAGAGATGCCCACATGACGCTGGCAAGAGGAAGGAAGAGGAACTTGAGAAACACCCTCACGTCTTCCCCATCACAACAAGTACACCCGAGAAGACCTCGCCAGAGCTTGTTCCTAGAGTCCCAAGGGAAGAGCATTTCTCTCTCTCGACTCCTTTCAGCCTTCCTGTCTTATCTCAGGGGGAATCCCCTAAAAGGACGCACATGTAAAGGTCGCAAGCCAGACACAGGTCCGCTGGAGGCCTGAAACCTTCGCCACCCTGTAACCTCCACCTTAGCAGAGGGCTACTGTGTAGTGACACTGGGCCACAGCTGGAAGAGATACAAAATCTGAGCCTCTCCAGGGAGGAATTTATAGGGAAGCCCTATCAGAGAGGGAACAAAGTCCCATTCATTAGAGAAATCAGGTCTTTGCCACTTAATGTTAAGGAAGTTATTTTTGTGTGACACTAGAGGCTGAAGTCATAGCCTTTGTCCTGAGCTACATCACCAGCCTTTTTTATTTTTGTTTTGAGATAGGATCCCCTTAGGTCCTTACGTCGCTCAGGCCGGGCTTGAACTTGTGATTCTCTTGCCTCAGTCTTTCAAGTGCTGGGATTAGAGGACTGCACTATTGCACTTGACTACGAAATTATTTTTCAAAATCCAACTCTTATTAAGTTGTAAATAAATCCTCACCTTAAAGATATATTTACCTCTCTTTCTATTACCTGGTATAATATCACACATGAGAATATGTAACCTTGGCATTTTTCCTCTGTGGTACTCCTCCCAGAAACACTTAACTTCAATCTAACCTTGAGATAGACATCAGATGTATCTTATCTAAGGAACATTACCAAAACTCCTGACCAGTACTTCTGAAAAGTTTCAAGATCATCAAAACAAGCGAAGTCTGGAAAATGGCCACAGCCAAAAGTTGCCCAGAGAGACAGGATAACTTAAGTGTAATGCAATATTCTAGAAAAGAGAAAGGACATTATGTAAAAACTGACACACTGTTTGGGCTTGTTTATAATAATATAAAGTCATAATTAACATAATTATATTTTATTATATTGCAATTATATTATAATAATTATATATTATTATATTGTACTATATATTATAATAATTATAATTTCTTACTCTGACGACAAAGGCGCCCATGCAGGCACTTCAGCAGAATAGTGCCCTGATGTATCCATAGAATTAAAAAATAAAAGCTCTTTGGTTTCAGTGACATGTATAAACTCACAGGAGGGGTCTATTAGGAAGCTGTTGCAAGAATCAATGAGAGTCAGTGATGACCCTGCCTAAGCGATGTCACTGCAGGTGATGAGAAGTGGTGGGATTCCACGTGTGCTCTGCAGGAAGAGCCCGTGCTGTTCCCTGGTCCACTGGATGTGGTGCATCGAAGAAAAAGGAACTTTTGGTTTGAGTGAATGAGAGATGGAGTTGCCCTGCATTGAACTGGGTAAAGCTAGAAGTGGCTAGGTCTGCAGGAGAGATAGCTAGCTAGACAGACAGACAGACCGATAGGTAACATGGGCTTCCGTTTCACTCAGAGGAAGAACCTGAGCTCAGCTACGGCCAGTGAGGCCCTGCCTGACTTGACATCAATACAGACACATGATTATTATGTAAGCAAGAAGTTAGAAGAACTTAAGAAAGGTCAATGAATTGGATGGAGCTCTATGGAGAGAAAAAGCTAGAAACATGGAAGAGTAGACAACAGGATGCATGAGCCGGAGGCAATGGGAGCTTCGCAGTTATTGTCTATGACAAAGCCCAGCTAGGGACTACAAACAGAAAAAAATACTTTAAAAATGTAATTATCTGCCTTAATCATAGGATACATAAAAATCGAAAATAAAAAGAGAGATGATGACAAATATGAAAAACAAGAAAGCTCACATGACAACGTTACTATTCAAGGAGATGAAATCCAAGGACAAAACAACACAAAGGAGAAGAGAAGCATCATAAATAAACAAAGGAAACAACAGCTGATGGATACGGTTACCACAAAATACACTTACCGAAGTAGGCACTCAAAAACATTTAAAAGCAACAACTGACAGAACTCTGACTAGAAACAGATAAACCTACATGGTTGTTTAGATATTTCAATTATTACTAACAGTCACAGTAAGCAACATTTAGAGGAAATTTTAAATAACATTCTTAGTAAGCTTCAACTAATACATGCATACACCCAGCAGAAAGACATAAGCTACCGTGTCTAAACATCACAGAGCATTTGCAAAGCCAACCACCAAAATACCACACGGGAAAGCTAAGTCATGTATCTGTTATTTACTTAATATTGTAAATCAATAATAAGGCAATTTGTTAAGTGATTTCTACCTACAAAATCAATTCTGAATGATACATCAGCTAAGGTACAATTATGAGAAAAATTATAAAATATTTAAAGATTAACAACCACAGAAGCACTACAGGTCAATATATGTTGTGCACACCTAAGCAGTTCTTAGAGGACATCTTATAACTTTAAATTTCGGTCACCAGGTAAGACCAAAAATTAACAAGTGAACTAAGCTTTCACATGGAGATTCTAGAAAAATAGCAAGGTAGTAAAGTGAAAAACAGAGGAAGAAGGACATTTACGAACAAGGACCAATGAAAGAAAGCTGAGGGAGCAATCAAAACCTCAACAGAAGACATTTCAAGAGAAGTATTTTGGGGGGAGAGATGTTTTATCATGTTGATAAAAACATACAGGTATGTACATGCATACCTACACAGAGATAATTCATAATTTAAATAATACATATTTTATGGCAATTATCCATGACTAAAACTGTAAAGGTATGAAATACGAGGATGCTGCTCTCCTTTGCTACATAGAAAGAATTCAGACACACAGCGTTCTGTAGACTTCTCCATTTGGAGGTATATTGAATACAAATACAAACATATTTTCGAAAAGGAAAGATTGTCAATATAGTCATGGAGGAAGAGACGACCGAGTGCTTTTAATGGAGAGTCCCATATCGCATAAACTGGCACAAAGTATCTATAGACTAAAAAAGAATACCATCTCTGGTATGGGTCCAGTACTTTTAAATTATCTACTACATTTAAGATACACCAACAATGAACTGCCCCCAAATCAAAAAGTACAAAATAAAAGAACACTTATGTCTTAGAAATTGGACCCTTGAGCCACATGCAAACAAACAAACTTAAAACGTGTCAAAGATCTATAATGTAAGAGGTAAACACGTGAGCTCTGGACATAGGTTTTCCTGTTTTTTGAATAAGGAAATGACTTTTTAGTTCCAAAAGAACAAGCAACGAAAGAAAAAATAGATAAATTGGACTTCACTGGGATATCAGGACATATGCCTATACTTCCACTTACCCCGGAGGCTGAGGCAGGAGGATAACCCCTTTAAGGCTACTTTGGGCAGCTTAAGGAAACTCGGTCTTAAAGTAAATGATAGATACATAGATTAGATAGACAGACAGACAGACAGACAGCTAAGGTCTCAAATGTAGATCAGTAGATCAATGGTTGGGTATTTCTGGGTTCAATTCCCAGTGCTGGAAAAAAAATATTGGCTCTCATCCAGATGGAAAAGACTCCAAGACAATAAACCATCAACTCATGCAATGGGAGAAAATATTTGCAAGTTATATATAATGGTGGCTTTCTATCTGGAACACATGAAAAACCCTTACAATTCAGTAATAGACAACCCAATTAATAACTAACCAATGAATCCGATTGACATTTCTTTCCTTTTTTTGATATTTATATCTTCAAAGAATTTATACCAGTGGTCACTGCGTACATGAGTAGGAGCTCGGCATCATTACCCATCACAGACTTGCAAATCTCAGCTATGAGAGGTGGGATTTCTCATCCATTAGGAGAGATGTAATGAAACAGCTCAATGTAGCGATGTAGGTGCAGATGAGAGGAAATTGGAACTCTCATCCATTGGTGAAGGGATTTCATAACAAGGCAACCATTGGGGAAAAGAGTTTGCTGTTCCTCAAAGAATTAAAGCCAGTTGAAGTGTATCCTGTAGCTATGCACCCAAGTGCTACACAAAATATTTAAACATAAATGTTTATAGCAGTGCTAGTTATAATAGCCAGAAAGTGGATCAACTAATTGTCCGCTAACCCACAAATAGATAAATGAAGCATAGTATAACCTATAGTGAAATATTCTTCAACAGCACAAAAAAAGGTGAATTGTCAATATTTTCTTAGAAGAATTGAACCAAGAAAATATTGTATTTATGTGTATGAAGCCACTCACATATTGTACTTTTGAATTTATATGGAATGTTCATAAGCCAGTCTGTAATGACAGAGAGTAGGTAAAGTGGTTTCTAGGTCTTGGTGGGGGTGGGGAGAGATATGGAAAAAACTGGAGGGAGCAGTGCTTATTTTGAGGATTGGCGAACATTTTCTATGCTTTATGAAGGGCAAAGCTTCACAACTCTGTGTGCACACGGAACATATCTAGTAGTACACTTTAGGTAAATGGTATGATATGTAAGTGATATCACAAGGAAGACAAAAAGAACGAAGATTTGAGAAAATTAAACAAAAAAGCCATAAGGTTCATAACAGTAACTCAGAAAAAGAATTAAATGTAAAACTATTTCATAAAAGTCATACAAAATTGAAGGAATATGAATTTCAGAATGAGGAGAAAAGAATCACACATCTTCTAAAGCTAGAAATAAAACAAAAATATAAAAAAGCTCTTTTAGATATTAAATAGAAAATTTATAAGGACATATTTTTAATGAACACCTTTTAGAACCCTGTTCTAAGTCCTTTATGAAAAAGGAAATGAAATAATGATAAATTTAATAGGATAAGATTAATAAAAATACATGTGCAATCCTATTAGTGTCCAATAGAAAACACACTTTTGTAAGCATTCATAGAATGTTTACAGAACTTAATTATATAGCAAAAATTTTAGAGGCCACATTTTTTTGGTAACATTCCACTAAACCCAGAAATTAATCATTAAATGGCATCAAAACAATGTGAAGAATCCACTTATAAATTAAACAACATTCTATTAAATCAAGGTTGGTTCAGAGAAGAAATAAAAATTTTTATTATGTGCCATTTAGAAAATAGAAAAAATAAGAACAATACCTATCAAAACCAATGGGGAGAGGTCACCTTTTATCTGAAGTCAAATCCTATCAAAGTTTTTATTATTAAATAAAAAATAATATAATTAGAGTAACTAAGCATACAATTCAAAAATATTAAAATAACATCAAAAATCAACATTGAGAAAAGACATGATGATTTTAAAAGCAAATGTTTGCAAATTATCAAGTCAATAAAATTGAATTTTTCATTAAAAATTGAAAGTGATCCCTGGGTTTCCACCACTGAGACTACAAGAAGGCTAGATGTCTAAAGGGAACTACTAAATTTAAAACACAAAATGCTGGATAAAAGACAGAACTTTAGGTTTTAAATGTAGGGTGTGTCTAGCTGAAAACTGATACAGATTGTAGAAAACAAATAAATAATGGAGCAAAATGCATGTAGGTTAATGAGACTTGTGGCACCATTTGCCCTCTGTGCTTATATCCTTGGTAATGTTGAGGATATTCTTAGGGTGCCATGTATGTTGAGCACAAAATGAAAGACACACAATGAAAATGGGCTCTTTCAGGGCAACGTTATTATTGGTGAATTAAAATTATTCACATGCACGCACATGCACGCACGCACACACACACACACACACACACACACAGAAACATAAGATACAGATTCTTTTCTTCCTTAGACTTGGTTTGAAATCATGGAAAATAAAAAAAAAATCAAAAGAAATTATTTCATCCAAAGAATCCTTATCTTCAAGCTTACACTTACATGAGTGTTAACCATCTTAAGCATCGCCCTTAAAAAATGACAAAAACAAAATAGAGTTGAAATTCTGAAATGATGATCATACGTAAGCCACCTGGAGTTGCAAACATAATCCTTTCTGAAGAAATACCAGTTGAGTTCAGGAGTATAGGAGCATCAGGAGAGGTGATGAGGGAGGAGACAGGACCAAAATATGCTACATGCATTTTAAAAATGCATCAAAACTTGATATTCTGTAAAAATTAATAAACTCTGATAAAATATATATTTAAAAGGACATTTATGCCTATATATATTTTGAGACAGGGTCTCACTCTGTTATGCATATATGTTTTAAAGAAATATATGCATAAAAAGAAACAAGTGCAAATCTCTTACAGATAAAATTTCAGAGAACATGATCTTAGTAATAAATCGGGGGAGCTACAGGAGAATTTAAACCACTGTGAGGTTGAGGTTGAGTGCACGTACACATAGTGATTGTTTAGTATAAGAATTAACAGGTAAGTAATATATTACTGGGTATTTAAATAATTCAAAACCAAATAAGCCAAAATTATCTACAGCTCAGTGCCATTCCTATCAAAATGTGAAACACGTTTTCGTGGAATATAGGAAAATCCTTCCTAAAAATCACATTCTTTCAAAACTTACTGCAAACCTACAGTCATCAACAGAGTGCTAGTGCGTGCATACAGACATACAGACCAATAAATGAGAGAGCTCAGAAATAAATGCCTATATATAGTCAAATTATTTTCAATAAATGTGTCAAGAACATGTAGTGGGGAAAAGGGCCATATTTTTAACAGAAGGTTTTGACAAAAATGAATATCTTTATGCAAAATAGTGAAACAGAACTTTCACCCTACACATATACAAAAAAAAATTCAAAATGGAACAAATATCTAAGTATAAGAGCTAAAGCTCTTACAAGAGAGCATAGCAAAATGTATTCGTAACATTGTATTTAATAGCTATCTTTCAAATGACCTAAGACCAAAAGCACAGAAAACGGAAAATGAAAAGTGCTGGTGAGGCTGTAGAGAAATTGGACATCCAAGCCTTCCGTGTGCTTAGAGGGAATTCTGAATTATGCCACACTTGTATTATTGAGGGGCTATGCAAGTCTAAGACTAAGCCCCTGAACTATTTAAAGCTCTCTGAGATCATTCAGCAGAAAAGAGAGAGCTCATGTGATCTCTTAAAGAGACTCAGGAGGCCATGGTAAAATATACCAATGTATAGCCAAAAATGCCATCCACGCAAATTTTACCAAAGCACAAGTTCATAACTCAGGAAGCCCAGGACATTCGTCAGCAAGTTCAGAAAATGGATTTGGGGCCGGGCACCGACCTGCAGGATCTATTAAAAATAGCCACTCAGTCCTTTCATCATAGGGATGAAAAGGAAAGAAGAGAAATACAAGTGGCCAAAACAGAAGCTGGCACACCTGAGCATTTCGTGTGCCTGGAGAAAATCTTGAACGGTGCCACACTTGCATTATTGAGAGGCGATGCTGGCCCAAGAGTACATGCTGCTGGAGAGAAAGAACTAATATTGTCAAATTGGTCATACTTCCAAAGCTATTAAGCAGATTCAATGCGATACCAATCAAAACCTCCAATTGTATTCTTCACAGAACTAGAAAAAACAACTTTAAAATATATATGGTGTGAGAAAAGACCCAGAATCTCTAAAGCAATTGTAAGTAACAAGTGCAAAGCTGGAAGAATCACAATCCCAGACTTCAAAAAATACTGCAAAGCAACAGTGATTCAATCTACATGGTACTGGTATAAGAACAGACAGGAGGACCAGAACAGGGGAACAGAATTGAGGACACTGAAACAAATCCAAACCCTCTTAGTCACCTAATCTTTGACAAAGGAACCAAAACAATCCGCTGGAGGAAAGACAGCATCTTCAGCAAATGGTGCTGGGAAAACTGGATCTCCACATGCATGAGAATGAAACTAATCCCATATTTGTCACCATATGCTAAAATCAGATCAAAAGGGATCAAAAAACTGGACATCAAAACAGAAACACTAAACCTACTAGAACACAAAACAGGTAAAACCTAGAAGACATCGGAACAAAAAAGGATTTTCTGACAGATCACCAACTGCACAAGAAATCTCAGCAAGAATCAACAAATGGGATGCCATTAAGCTAAAAAGCTTCTGCACAGCAAAGAAACAATGAACAAGATGAAGAGACAGCCCACAGAGTGAGATGATACATTTACCAGTAACACTTCAAAGGATTAATATCTAAAGTGTACAAAGAACTCAAAAGCATAAAACCCCCTAAAACAAACAACCCCATCAAGAAGTTGGCAGCTGAAATAAAAAGAATCTTCTAAGAAGTACAAATGGCCGACTGGCATATGAAAAAGTGCTCTTCGTCACTGGCCAACACAGAAATGCAAATAAAAACAACGTTAAAGTTTCACTTCACTCCAGGGAGAATGGTCTACATCAAGAACTCAAAAAAAAAAAAAATTGTTGGCGAGGGTGTGGTAAAAAAGGGACTCAACTCTACTGCTGATGGGGATGCAGCCTGGTATAGCCATTGTGGAAAGCAGTCTAGAGATTCCTTACAAAGCTGAGAATAGACATTCCATTTGATGGTATATACAGTGAAATATTATTCAGCCTCTAA
Source organism: Ctenodactylus gundi (assembly GCA_004027205.1). Taxonomy (NCBI): domain Eukaryota; kingdom Metazoa; phylum Chordata; class Mammalia; order Rodentia; family Ctenodactylidae; genus Ctenodactylus; species Ctenodactylus gundi. The sequence goes on from PVKB01002043.1 coordinate 127,868, forward strand.
ACAGGAAGGAAATCCCAATGTATTTTACAACATAGATGAACCATAAAGCATGAGTATCATGGCACCTTAGTCATTTATTCATTGCTGCCACAAAATACCCAACATCCATAACTCAAAGGAGGAAAGATTGTAGTTCATAGTTTCAGAAGGTCTCGCACAGTCCACTCGGTGGTAGTTGGCAACAATGTCGGTACACGGCAGAAGCTGGAGAGCTGCTGCTCCCATTGCAGAAAGAAGCCAACTGCAGCGAGAGCAGGATGGTGTCCAGGCCAGAGTCTTCCCAAGAAGAAACTGCAACAGTGTTCCGCATCCTTCCTTCACTTACTTTAAGCTTCCAGTTGGGCCTCCCACAGCCAGGGTGGGTGCCCCTCCCTGCATCCCTGGCCCAAAGATCAACAGCACACACCTGGAAGTTCTGGCCTGGATGACTTCACATCCCCCCGACACCCCAAGATCAACAAATTTACAATCGTTATAGTTCAAAACCCAAGTATCCGAGCCTTCCGGCCAGGCCCTACCTCCCCATAACACAAGGGTCCACAGCTCTGCTGCTGCATCCAAACACATCAGAATTTAGAGGGACACTCTAGATCCAAATCATAGCAGTACCTGAAATAGGACAGACACCAAAGATTTAAAAGTACATGATTTCACTTATAAACTACCCAGAGAGATCAAATTCATAGAGACAGACAGCAAAATGACTGTTATTACGGCTGAAGAAGCAAGGGAAGCTGTGTAATTGGTAGAGTCTAAGGTGATGAAAAAGCCTTGGAAACAATAGTAGTGATATTAATAGCGGCGCAACAATGCGAATGTGCTTAATGTTATACAGCCTCACATTTAAAGATGACAAAACGGTCAATTTTATGTAATATATATGTTACCACACTGGAAAATACTAATTACATATTTATGTACACTGTCTCATTTTTAGAACTAATTGTGTGAATACACAGAGAAAAGTTACTGAAGGTGCCATATAGGAAAATAAGACCATGAGGAAAAAGTCCAAATACATTAAAAAAAAGAGCTTTTAGGAAAAAAATGCATGAATGATGACAGAAGTAGAAACTTTTAGGCAAATTCAAATGCAGATTCTCACATCTGAATAGAGGATTAGTAAATAGAAAAAAAAACGGAACTAAAAAGTAATCTCAAATTACGTAAAATGTAGCATAGTGACAAAGGAAGAGAGAGTGTGGAAACAAATATGGGAACACGGAGAAACCCAGACTATTTAACGCGTGTCTCATGAGAGTGCTGTGGGAAGATCAAGGTCAGGGGACGATGCTTGGAAAGACAAAGGTTGAAATTCCTTCAAGCAAACTTTCTAGCGTTCAGATTCAAAAAGCACAATGAAACCTGACCAAGATGAACAAGTGGAACTTAACTTGCATTGATGTACGAAGAGGGACAAACAAATCTTAAAGGCTCTTAGAAAACATCAAACTATATTGAGAACGACAATGACAGCAGTGACCTCCTTCTCCTAGGAAAAATGGAAGCAGCACATCTCCAGAATAGCACTGTCAAACTTCTGATATAAAATTATTCACAACTAGGAGGCACATCACCTTAATACCAGGGGAGAATTAAGGCATTTTTTACTGAAAACTGAGTAATACTTCCACCTGTCGATTTTTGCTGAAATTTTTAAAGGATGAGTCAATTTCAAGAAGTAAAATATCTCACAACCTATGTGAAAATCGTAAAAAAAAAAAAACACTGGTAGTACAAAAACAGTGTCTCAGTTTTGCCCAATTTTTATTTATTCTCTTATTTCTTAATGAACACCTGATAATTGTACATGATTATGGGGTATGATGGAAAGCACTGTGTTATGATCATAAGGTCATCAGCCTATCCATCACCTTAGATAGAGAACTAAAATCTTGTCCAGCAATCAAACACGTATTGCAATGAAGACTGCAGGTCATGCATGACTGCGTCGTTCAGAAGGACAGTAACAATATTGAGCAGCTCGACTTCACTATAAATAAAGATGTTGTACCATGAACAAAGGGGAACTGCAGATTTCCAAGTTAGAATGGAAAGGTAGAGTGGAGATAGAAGTGCTGGTAATGTGCACCATGACCAGAAAGCCTGGGAAAAGACACGTTTTAAAAAGGGGGATAGAAATGAGTAAAAATATAGAAATCACCCCATAAGAAAATTAACTGATCCCTACAATAAAAGGCAGAAATGTCAAGCTGAATTAAAGAGATGTGATCTTTCCCTTGAGTAGTTTGATGACACCTGGCCACTAATGTTGGACATTGACCTTAACTGTGGGGATAGGTCTTTTCGACCTTGCGGTTAGTCAGGGTCAGTCACGAGCTAGATTATAATGAGCTGGTCTCAAGGACTGAAGCTCTAGCCCAGAGAGCCCAAGGTATTTGGCACTGGAGGGAGGACAGGGCTTTATCCATAGGAAAATCGGTGCAATACCACTTACCTTGGGCCCGATGCAGAAGCACGGGGGACACACAGACTTCGAAAAGGACAATGCAACATTGGCCTCTGAGCGGCTGCGCGATCCTCGCGAACAGAGGCGTGGCTTTGTATTCTCAGCCTGTGCAACAGGGTCTCTAGTGTCATTTCCCAGGCCCGCAGCATCAAGCCTGCCAGAAATGCAAATCTGGACCTCACCCTTGATGTATAAATCGGAATCCCTGGGAAGAGGGCCACTAAGAAGTGCTGTAATAGGCTCTGCTGGGGGTCCCCAGTCGAAGAGAAGCTGGAGAACCGCTGATCTGCAGCCCCAAGGAAAGCTTCCGGAAAATAGGGTGTTTGCACTCCGAGGGCCCCCAGGGATGGGACCTGCTACAGCTGACTCCGCAGCCTGGCTTTTCTTAAGAACCTGGGGCCATGTGTGAAATAATGCACGATGCAGGCAGAAGAGAGCATTTTTTAAAATCAAATTTTGCATCGTTTTGGTATGGAACAGCATTTGCTGTGTCTAAGTTGCAGGAGAGTTGAGTTTCGTGTGTGTGTGTGTGTGTGTGTGTGTGACAGAGAGAGAGAGAGAGAGAGAGAGAGAGAGAGAGAGAGAGAGTGTGTTCTGTGGAATTTCTAGCTTTGAGTAACCAATATCCACTTTCCATTTTCTCTTTCCCCGTACCAGCAATCACTTTTCCACTCTTTGACTTGCAACTTTGATTATTTTAAATATCTTATGTGACATGAAACCATGTGGTGTTTGTCCTTCTGTGCCTGGCTTACTGCACATATTGGAATTCCCGCAGGGTTTATCAGCGCTGGATGCATCACAAAATGTCCTCTTTTTAAAGGCTGAGTAATATTTCACTGTGCGTAGGTACCACATTTTCTTTGCTCGTCAACAATTATGAAGTTTCACTTGGGCAAAATGAGTGAATCCTAGGCATCTATTCATAACACTGTGCATTCACTCATACAGTTGATAATATTTTTTCTTCTTTTTCCTTAATTTAAAAAAAATTTTTATTTGGCTCCAACACAGTTGATAATATTGTAGGTACATTTAAAATGTTGTTAGGGTAGAACTCGGGTTCAATATGTTATAAAAATAAAATACAATGTTTAAAAGACACTCAGAAAAAATGTGAGCAACAAAAGTCAGAAATTAAGGGAAAAATAACCCTTCTATCCGGACTCTACACAGAATTGGACCGTTGCCTTAAATTTCATTTCACCTCACTTTCCTAAAAATACACAGAAGGTTTACAAAGTATCAAGGGTAAACACAGAGTGTGTAGACTGACCAAAGTTGAAAATAAGACAAAGCTACTTGCTGTCATCCCTGTTACTTAACATAGGACTGGGATGGTATTAATAAGATGATGCGACCTAATAAAATCTAAAAAATAAGAGGAGAAAGCATTGTTCTTAGATTGTATTATATTCTAGTATAGAAAAAAATGTACATACAGAAGAAAATTCTTCTAAAAGATCCCTGCCACCACAGTAAGACATTTCAAGAAGGTAGTTTGGATTTGTGGTTACGACATTGTTCCTCTAGGATCTCCAAATACACAGAAGATAACTGGCCTGTGTCCTCTGATCCTGTGTTTGGAATTTCAGCTCTCTACCTATGTCAAGTTTTCCAGGTGATGAAAAAACACAAAGGTGGGCCCATTACTGGCAGGTGAGGCCTCGTAAGATGCCTGATTCCTCATAGAATGGAATTGCATGTGGAATAGCACCTGAGCAGAGGCCCAGTTCAAAGCGAAGGAGGAAGTATGAGAGTGAGCCATGACTTTGGGCTCCAGTGTTTGGGTCATACACTGGACCACACAAGACAGGCACTCCTCAGAACAGAGTGACTTCTGCAGCTCAGCTGGAAGGGGCGCCATGAAGCGACAGGCTGCTGTCTTTCAGGATGCAACGTGTGCATTAAATCAAGCAGCTATGGGTGGCATTGAGTCTCTACATGAAAATGTAGGCCGAGAACCAAGGCGGGCATCAGGAGTGGCTCCTTTTACCATCACTTCTAGTGACCTGCTGGGAATTTTACACTCTCACATCTAGACTCTGCTGTGTTAGAAGCCTGGTCTCTCTCATCTTGGGGACCAGAGCAAAGCTTCAAGGTCTGGCTACCTGAACCCTCTGCAACCAGGACCAGCAGGTAGGAAGAGAAGTCACAGTAATGGCTGAGGCAATGGACCCTGATCAGCATGAGATAGGGTTGCATTTGCACAAGAAGTCTGTTGGCTCCTTCCGGGAAGCAACAGCTCATTTACCAAAGGCTCCTCATCACGTTTGCCAGGAGCGAAGGTTTAGGTTGCACTACGAGCTAAGCCATCAAGACACTCCAAGGTGAAAGCAAAGGGAAGTTAGAAGGAAAGATAAAGGAGAGAAAGGGTAGGCGCGATTCCAGCCGCGAGCCCCGTGCAGTGACAGGGACTCTGCTTGCCTCTATCTTTCAGGTTTCCTCTCCAGAAGGAGCCACAGAAACCATGGAGGAGCTGCTCCTCAGTCTGAGTGGAGAACAGCTTCTATGAAGTGCAGGGGATCAATTGTGATGGCCAACAGGGTGTGCCTCTTGGACCCAAGGGAACCTGGCAGACCAACAAGGCCTCCGGCAATATGCAGAATCCATGGTCTCTTGACTACAGACTACCCCTCCAGAAGGTGCTCCCAGAAGTCTGAGTACAGTAGCAAAGGTGGAAAATGTTCTGAAAGACAGCACTGGCTTAAGAACGCTTCAGGGGACAGATAGCCTTGCTAGGTGACCTTAGAAATTCCTGTGTACGATGCTTCTGCCCTTCTCCCTTTCTCACCTGTGTCGCCTCGCTGGACTCCCTCTGTGTTTTCTCACAGGCATCACCACTGGTAAATTTCTTGCATATCTAATTCTGGTCTTGGCACCTGCCTCTTTGAAGAGTTGGACCAAAATATTGAATAGATAATCAGTATATTTCTCACATATTAATGCACCTGATTCTTTGTATATTACAAGATCAGAAATTAAAAGTGGTCTCCATTTACAATCGCAATAGAAATGACAAAATACCTCGGAGACAGGGTAAAAAGGATGCACAAGTGTATGCTATGGAACATCTACAGAAATACAGACTTATTATGTTATTGGATACTCCAACACAATGTTACACATTTTTCAATTCCTCTATGTCTCTTTAGAAATTTAATATGGCCCCAATAGAAACATCAACTGAATTTTTTTAAAGACTAGATGTTTTGACATTAGAGTTTGTATGCAAAGATTTCATATGTTTATGCTATGAGCAATCCTGATTCCAGAAAACAACCTCTATGCACAGTAAGTTAAGTTATTAAACATAGTTTCAATAGCTCAAGACTCAAAAAAATACAATACCCATCAAGGCAAATCAGTAAGGCAGAATACAGTGAACTGATACAATGGAATATTTTCATCTGCTCAGAGAGAAGGTATCCCGTTAGGTACGCACTGATGCACAAATATCTTGATTTTGTATTTTATTGTGGTAAAAAATTCACATGACATAAAATTTAACATTTTTTGTAGATATATGAATTCCAAGTTCTGTAGCACATTAGAACTATGAGGTTTGGGGAATCAGTAAGTGTCTATGTCTACCCTTTTTATTCAGAGGTTCACCCCTTTTCTATCCGACCATTGTCTCTTGTTTTAACCTGTCATTCATGTGGGGGCCTCTTTATGTGATTATTTTTGTGTATTTCCTAAGAGGGACACCCGTCACACATAAACCACAGTGAACCCCAAGACTTGAGGCTGAATGAAAAATCACACCGTATGAGACAGCTCCTAAAAGCTCACAACAAGGAAGTCTGTCCTGGATAATAGACAATGTCTTGTGTAAGGAAATGTACATAATTCAGAAATGAATACAGATAAGGCTCCTACACTCCTGAAGAACGACGTTATTTCTCAGCAGGGGAAGGAGGGACAACTGGGAGACAGCAAATCTGGATTTCTGGAACATTTGTCTCAAGTTACACTACAATGTCCATGTTAGTTTTAGCATTTAAAAAAATGTCTATAGAGAAGTTTAGTCTTTTGTATGTGAGACCTATTTCCTGATCCTTTTTAATGTAAACATAGTTCTTTTAAAAAAAGATTTATGAAACAGGCATTTTCATATAGAACTAGAAAATATGGAGAATTTTTGTGACTGGTGAAGAAGAGAAAATAAAATATTAAAGATTATACAGAAATGTGTGCATTTAAACTTCAGAATCTCAGGGAATTGGAAATATTCTGGGGAAATAGAAAGTTTAAAAAGTTCACTCAAGCAAAGGTAGAAATCTGAATAGATAAGTTGATACGAAAGACTGAAAAATGTATCAAAGGCCTACTTCGCAAAAACTGTCAGACGGTTTCAAAATGTATTCTTCCAAACTTTCTGAGGACCTCAATTCCCATTCTATTGAAATTGTTCTAAGCATAAAACCATATGAAAGCGTATAACATTTTGTAAAGCTAACACAATCTGAGTGCCAAAATATGAAAGGAAAATTAAAATCTGTAGCAAAATTGGGAGGAGATGAAAAAATCCTGAATATATTACTAGACTAAATCCAGCAGCAAAATAGAAAGAATTATTCACAATGACCAAGTTAGATTTATCCAAGAATTGCAAAATCACTTATTATGAAGAGATCTAGTAATGTAACATTTTATGAATATACTTAAGAAGAAATGGGAATAACAATTTTACCAGGGAAAGAAAAGACAGTAACATTAAAAATAAATTCCATAACCCATATATTTAGGGTTTTTTAAACTAGAAAAAGATTTTTAGTATATTGCATTCTTAACAAACCGCCGAGAATTAGTTTTTAAAACAGGTATCTTTTCTACCTTTGTAGTAGCATCATGGAAAGTTTTTTAGAACTGTACATTTCATGTATATTTGTTTTTTCTTAAAATGTATGTATTTTATACATATGAATGACAACCCATGACAGAAAAAAATATTTTTGAATGGTAGCCAAATAACAGATATCTGAAAAAAATGGATGACTAATTAAACTCGCAGGATATATTAAGAAATTTACTACAACTATCAATAAATATTTTGAATATGTAGGCAAATGAATGTAAGAAAAAATTATATCCTAATTCTTGCAAAATTAATGTATGGGTTTAGTGAAATACTAATTAAATCCTTAATGGAATTTATTTGGGACTTAATTATTAGATTCTTAAACTGCACCTGAGAGAAAAAGCAATAGCAACACTCATAAAACAGGTCAATGAGAACCAGCAAAGAAAGTTTTGAAAAAGAATGATGAGGGGATTTTTCCACAAGTAAATAAACCAATCAAAGCATACAATTATCAAAATTGTTTCATAAAAGTAAAAGAAATCAGATCGCCAGAAGAGGATAATTGCAAAACAGGCCTGGTTCATAACCAACCCACACGCAGTCTTCATAAAACAAGAGGAAGTGATGGATCATCAAGAAATTCAAGATTGAATGAAGTGAATAAAACTGTAGTCTCAACTGGACCAAGGCCCCCTCCCAAATTGTGGGATGATAAAGACTTAAAATTTAAAATCCTTTTATCTACAAAAGCCTCCAAACTACCCAGATAAATGGAGGCAACTTGAGACCATCATGCTCAGTGAAATGAGTTGGAAGAAGGTTAAATATTGAATGGTCGCTCTAATATGAGAAACCAAGTTCACAATTATTTCATAGAACTAATGGAGGGGAATAATGGGAACTGGAGGGGAGTGCGAGAGGTAGGACAGTCAAAGGGGAGAGGGGGAGTGTTTGTAATTTTACCACGATATGAATATGCAGAAATGTGAGAGCCCAAGTGTCTTCCACTAGCAGGGTTTTCCCAGCAAGCCCTACCTCTTCCCTCCCTCCTTATAGCTGCCTATCAGCCAGCCCCAGAGAAGCCAGCGCTAAAGCAAATGCAAATCTGTAGGCTTCCCCACCTCTCTGCAGCTAAGCTCCCCCTCTCCACGCTGAGCACATCTCCCCTGGTGCCCTGGAAGTCTCTGTGGTTCCCCTGGTTTTGCCACCCTTCAGCACAGGCGCCTCTGCCTTGCGCCAGCCCTCCAGGGTAAATTCTCAGGTCCCAAGGCTGTGTGTCACCTGATCCTACGCTGCTTGCCCCATTCCACTTTAGCGGGCCTGTCCTCTCTCACCTCCTAAGCTGCTCCAGGTTCCCCATTTGTCAAAGCAGAATGCTTGGGAGGAAACACGAGGGGCAATGAAGGAACAAACGAAGAGAAAAAGAACTGAATTATTTAAGACTTTAAACCTTCACTGTACATTAAAAAATATCACTGAAAAAAAAATCAAGTAACATGATGAGAGTTGATAAACTACACAAAGATTTGTGGCAAACAACTAGGGACTGATTCAGATGCACTATTTAATCGGGCACTTGAAATTAGGGAGGTAAGAACAAAAGATCTGATTGAAACCAGGTTGGAAGGTGCAGATAATTCATGTAAAAGATTGTGCTGGAGATGAAGAAGTGAAAGATTTCCTTCCCTATTTAAAAAACGGAAATGCAATGTGGGATATATACTATATGTTAACACAAAACACAATGCGTTACTCAGTCTTTAAAAACACCTTGTTATTTATGTATTTTTATTGAATTATAACTTCTATAAATTTTGCAAGTGTCCAGTTTTTTTCATTTTTGAAAAAGTATACATTTTGTACTTCGTTCGTTATTTTGACATCCCAGTGCCACACTCAAGTTAAGGCTGGGTTCACTCACAGCAGCCAGAGAGCCCCACATGTCTCCTCATACCCTTCACAGAAAGTAACTGTTAACTTCCGGTCGCCGGTGTTAGTTTTATCTCTCTGTGAGCTCCTTGAGAGCCAAATTTTAGAGAATGTCCTTTTCTGTACCTGTCTTCACATGTACATCAAAGTGCCCCATATATGCGGTAGCCAGCAGTGGTTGTGCTGTTTCTCAGTCACTGCGTGGTGACCCTTGTGAAAACATCTGCAACTCGTCCTTCTCCTGTGGACGGATGTCAGGGCTGCTTCAATACGGCCTCGCGCCGACCGGCACGCTAGGCCTGTGCCTGCCTGTGTCTGCCAGGGGCCCTTGTAAGTATTCAGTCACCTTGGCAAAGATTTCTCAGGTCCCAGGTTGGCACAGGTTTAGATTTCGTAGATACTGTGAAATGGTTTTGCAAAGTCATTCTAGCAAAGATGGGTGCTCAAGCTTTCCCAGTGAAGAATGCCGCCCCTTCTACCCAGCAAATAAACATACAATCTTCCCTCTCCTTCCTTTCTTCCCCTCCGCTTTATTTCTCCCTTTTTTCTATAACTTTCTTTCCTCTTTGCGAGCATCACCTAGCAGTAGCAGTGACACACTGTTCAAGATGACCGATCTTTACATTTTGTTGCTTTACCTGACCATGTGGCCAGACAAGGTCGGAAAGGGAAGGGAGGGAGAAAGGTAATGACATTGTGGTGAACTTGGCCCTGAGCCAGTGCCTTAGATCCTCTTGGGAAGATTGTGAATCCTGCCAATAGGAAGAGGCGGGATGAGGGACCTGCGACCTAGGGATTTAAGTCGGTACCGACCGCGTTTTCGGTGTGCCTCTCCCCACTTGCACGTGGGAAGGTCACCCTTTTTTGCAAAAAGAAAATGAAAGCCTCATACCCTGTCGTCCATGCCTCCCATGCCCATCCTTTGTTTGGACAGGTAAATTTCTACGAGCCGTTTCTAACATCTTCCCTTCCTTTCTTTGTATCTTCCTTCCTTCCCCTTTTTTCTTTCCTTCCTTTTTTACTTGTCCTTCCTACCTCCTTTATCCCTTTCTTTTCTTCCTTTTTAAAATTGTAGTAATGAGGATGTCGGCTATATCCTTTATCTGAGCAGCATTCCCCATTAAAACTTTTTTTTCCTATTTTTAGACAGTCTCTCGCCAATTCACTCAATTGCCGACGTTGGGCTGGAACTTGGAATCCTCCTGCCTTAGTCTCCTACAGTGCTGGGATTACAGGTCTGCTTCACCAGGCCCAGCTCTTCCTGCCTTTTATGTTTCCTTCCCTAAACCGTCTTATCCCTTTCTCTGTCCCATAGTCTCCCTGCTCGGCCTTTTCACTCCCACGCCCCCTCCCTCCTCCTCCCACACTGCTGCAGACCACACACAGCTGGAGGAGGCTTCTGGCCCCAGCAAGCCCATCAACTAAATTTTGAATTCTTTGCGTCAGCAAGCACTTAATTAGAAGCACAATTTGCGGTCCAGTGAAGTTTCAACCAGCCTAATGTGCCTCATGGAGCTGTGCTGCTGTCAGTGATTACCTCCAGCTTCCAGTTCACAGAAAGACAAGAACATCTGTGTCCCCCGTGACGAGACAGCCTCTGCCCGGGGGCCTCTGGGCTTGACGCACGAAGCAGGGAGCCAGGACGGGGGCTCATCAGAGGAGGCAGCTCATCCTGGGCTCCTACTGCCCTGCCGGAGGGACATGGTTTGGGTTCTGCTCCAGAGACAGCCGAGTCCCTGTGTCCAGTATGTGTTATTTAAATGGAAGAACAGGAGACAAGCGCGTGGAACCCAAGCACACTGAGGTGCCTGGCAAAACTGGTCCCACTCATCAAAGGGCAGAAGTGCCCAAATAATTTCCTTTTGTGACAGAGAGGAGAGTCAAATCTTCCCTTACCCTAACACCTTCCTGGGTTGCCATTCGGAATGCAGTCCCTGAACTCTCTTCACAGCCCAGTGTTACCAGAGAGGACATCAGGGTAACACACAAAACTTGACTGCTCAGAGTTCAAGTTAGGAACAAACCCAGAAATTCTTCTTTTCCAGAATCAAATGGCATCTGGCTGTGGGACCGTGAGTGGGTAGGGTGACAGAATCCCTGCGGAAAATGTGGCGGGTAGCTCTGATTTCTGCTCCCTGGAGGGCCGTCTCCCCTGCTTTCTGTGTAGAGCTCAGACCCCTCTCCCTCAGGTAGCCTATACTAGAGATAAAACAAACAATAACAACAACAAAAAACCAACCAACCAACCAACCAACCAACCAAAGGAAAGTCAGTCCTTGTTGAGAGCCGGAAGTTTAAAATAATACAGCACTTAATGAAGAGGTCCAACATTGGAGTCAGAGAGGAAGATTAGGTTCTGGTGTTCTGTGACCCAGCAGCTGGGTGACACCGACAGGCAGTCAGAAGACAGGACTCTGAATGAACTCACCGCAAAGAGATGAAAGAGGTTCAAGTTGAAGAGTATGTTAATGACCTAGATTGGATCACGACCCAGTGCATGTGTGAAGAATCAAAACTTCACATTGTACCTCATAAATATGCACAGATACTATATGTCAATCACTCAATAAAATAATAAAGATAATAATATAGAACTCAATTCTTCCTGATGAGCTGCAGAGAAAATTAAGCTATCCTCTTCCCCTCTTTGTGTGTGTGAGCAAGAGAAAGAGAGAAAGCCTTCCAAATATAAATGTCAATCATGACTGCATATGGAATTTGAGATTTTTATTTTCTTCTTTATACTTTTCTCTGTTTTCTAGATTTTTGGAACTAACATTACTGGCATAAGAAAGACTCAGTAGACATATTCTCTTTCTCTCTTTCTCTCTCTCTCTCTCTCTCTCTCTCTCTCTCTCTCTCTCTCTCTCTCTCTCACCCCTCTTCATTCAGGCCTGCATAATTGTGACATGTCTTTCCTATGCCCGCCCTCCTATGATACCCCTTCACTTCAGGGAGCCCTTTCTTTCATGTAACTGCCCTGAGCCACCACTATAATTATCCCAGGCTTTCTTCCCACATCTTTGTCCAGAAAAATAGCAGCTCTGAACCACAAGCCTTGGTTTCACACCTGTGAACTGGGACTAAGGCGAAGGACTGTGACCCACAGCCGGGGTATAGAATTGAGAGAAAATTTCTCGGGATCACACGGGCTTTATCACGCCGTGAGGAGAGGGAGCAGCCACGGGGACAGAGGGATCTAAGGTGCCTCAGTGCTGGCTTTGCTATTTTGTGTGTTTTGACAAGAGTAATTTAATTCTAATTACTGACGATAATTATTTCTCAGCCTACAGTGGGAAGCTGTCAGGCTTGCAGCTATGTTGAATTCCAAGGGCCCTGAGGTGGGTGATGGGCTTTGGACCCTGAGGGCTGCCTGTGAAGAATGGCTGAGTTTTCAGATCAAGGGGGAGAGGGAAGGTGGAATCCCAGACAGGAGGGAGACCCGGGAAGAGACCAGACTAGGAAGACAAGGATGACTGGTGGAAACCAGCCTGCACAGTAGAAATAGAAAAAACTCTAGTGCCAATAGGCCCGTCTCTGCTTCTGGCTTGCTCGGCCAATGCAGAGCTCTTCCGGCCTTGGGTTTCTCATCTGTGACATGGTAAAAACACAGCATGTTGTGAAGACCAGCTGGAGAGTCCCAGTGTGTTGGGTGCTCTCCCTAGCTTGCTGGGTGGCTACCCTGGGACTTCTGTTTGAGAAGTTTCCTGCTCCCTCCCCCTACTCTCTTCAGGGACAAGAGCCGGCACTGCTCACCTGGTCACAAGCCCTGATCCCAGTCAGTATACAGACATACAGGACTCCAGAGCTTGGGGTTCTCAGAGGAAGAGTGTGTGTGTGAGCGCTTGGGCACAAAAATCATTAGAAATTGGGCTTTCACCAAGGGGAAGGGCCCACTAAATCGACTTATCAAGTCTTCTTTCTTTTAACACAAGATTACCATATTCATTCAATATTCGAAAAACAAATGATCCTTGCTTGTCAGAAAGTCATTGCAGAATGCCTTTGGCTTTTCTTTCTTTCTTTCTCTCTTTTGTTGTTTTTGACATTCGATTTGTTGTTGTTTTCGTTTTGTTCTAAAGCAGTAGAGGGTGTGGGCAGCAGACAGGGTTTTACATATGCTAGGCAACATCCCCAGAGCTTTTTTAAAATTTTATTTTGAGACAGGGTCTCATTAGGTTGCCCAAGTGTGGAATCCTCCTGCCTCAGCCTCCCAAGTGGGAAGAATTATAGGCATGTATCACCTTGCCCGGGTGTGCTTTTGATTTTTAAAATGCTTACATACAAATTAATTACTGCCTAACAAGCGCATGTTTAAAGACATAGCCTCTAAAGCCTGAGGGCTGAAGCAACTCCTTCAAGAGGGTTTTACAGGATTGTGGGCCTAGGTTATCAGATGGGCTGAGAGTGCAGTATCACGGTCCTTGTCTTCAAGTGACCCTTCCTTTGCTTAATCATGGCCTCAGAGCTCAAGAAGAGTGATGTTTATTGTCCTTTCAGACATGTGAAGAAGAGCTGTAGTGTTAGTGCAAAAAGGCGAAAGCTTTGAGTTGATAAGAAAAGAATACTATGCCGAGGTTGCTAAGATCCTCCCTGCGGCAAGCCTTCCACTGGGATGTTGCGAAGGAGGAACAAGTCACCCTTGCTAGCTCAGCTGCTCACCTCCAGCTGCGGAAGGTGTACAAACGCTGCCACCGTGAGCGCCGTGTGCAGGGGTAAAAGGCCAAGGGTGCAAAGTCTGTGCATGTCCCAGAGGGAAAAACTGTCCCCTGGGGCTCTTAGAGCCTCCCCTACCTGAGGACTAAGACAGAGACTTCTGCTATAATTAGTCATTTTCACCTAAGAGGTGGATATTATTTCTCTGTTATAATTTTACATTTGAGAAATTTCAGGCTCAGACAAATGAAGCAACCTGCCTAAGGTTTCAGTTGTTGCTTTATGTCTGGCCTGAGAAAAACGGCAGTCATGACTCCTGACTCAACTTAGATGCACCCTTCTCTGTAAAGCTCTCCCCTGCCCCCACCCCATATTAAATATACTATTTCCTTTCATTATGTTGTGTTTCTCTCATAAAACTCACTACATTTTTCCAGAAGCATGTAACAAGGGTAGCAGTATTACGCCCTTTAACAAATTTTCAGACTAGAACAGAGATCCCCAACCCCGGATCATGGACCAGAATTGGCCTTTTAAGACCTGGGCCTCACAGGAAGACGTGAGCGTTGGGAAAGCTACTGTTCTTCTGCCACTCTTCACGGCTCACGCTACCACCTGAACTCCACACCCCCTGTCAGACCAGTGATGGTGTTAAGTTTTCCCAGGAAAACAAACTTCATCACAGACTGTGCCTGTGAGGGGTCTAGGTGACATAGTTCTTAGGAAACCCCAATGGCTGATGATCGGAGGTGGGGCTGAGGTAGTGATGCTGCTGTTGGGTAATGGCTGCAAATACATATTAATATTAGCAGAAAGGTTTAACTGCCTTATTTCCTACAACCCCAAGTGGGACTATCTAGGTGCAGGACAACTCAGGGGTCCCTCCTATCCTGTATTCGGGCAAATTGTGTAATTCTTACCTTATATAGCACAATGTTCTAATAAAGGACACAACACATGGGATGCACTTGAATTATCCTGAGCCCTCCCTGCCTCCCTGCCTGTGGAAAACAATCTTTCACACAAAACTGGTTCTTAATGCCAAAGAGATTTCTCTAGAAGACAGAGATCCTGTGTTTTAGAATTTTAATGCCCCTGGATCTACTGGCACCCTATAATAGTTATGATAATTATAACACGAATAACACCTGCAGTTCATAATCACCCCTCACCCTGTGTCTTTCTTGCCATTCTTGTATGGATTAAATGCAACCCTCCACATCATACAAGGAGCCAAGAGATGTGAAGTCACATAGCTTATACTAGGTGGAGCTAAAATTTGAACCCGAGTCTGATGCTATCACTTGTGTTTTTCCAAAACATTAATGTTCCTTTCCTAAGATGCTTTGGTGTGGGATAGAGTGCAAGGAGATGGAATGGAATATTCTAGAAAGGCGTGCAGGAAGGTGACCTTAAACAGGCCGGAAGGCAGAAACATAGAAGAGAAGGAAGGAGAAGGAGTACCTCAGTCACGTCAGTTCCACAAGGGCTAGTGCAGACCTGGGAGCACCTACTGTGCAGCCAAACCCCAGGAAACCCTCTCCAGCTGCTCCACAGGCGTCAGGATTTCCCAGGTCACAGCCAAGGGCATCTACCCAGAGGTGCACTGGGCCCTGTGTCTAGGGCCCCATATGAATTCACAACAATCTGTGTCCCAGCTAAAATAACTGAGAGGGTACATATATGTTATGGGCTGGAGTACTGCAATCACGGCCTAAGCTCTGTATTCACTGTGTAGTCAGATGCTTGTAGACTGAGGATCTATTTTTTATGAGATTCCAAGGAGGACATGAGAAGCTCAGTGAATAAACATGTGATGTAAGTAGGAACCAAGGTTTCTCATTCAATCCTTTAAAAAAAACATTTTTCACTCATCAAACATGATAAATGAAAGATTGTCTTTGCTTTTAAGGAAAGCACACAAGAAAGATGTGTAAATAAATGATCATGTGCTCTGAGCACAGTGCTATGCCACAAGCAAGAACATGCTACAGTGACCATAAAGGGACAGCTCAGAGAAGGAGACCCCCAGTCTAATGTGGGATGTGAGGGACAGCTTCCAGCAAGAGTTGAGGTTCAGCTCTAACGAAGGATGGTGAGAGTGAGTCTATTGGAGACTAAGAGGAGAAAAGTACTTGGGAAAATACTGAATTTACTCAGCACATATTTGCTGAGAGTATATTGTCAGGTCCTCCGCTAGGGACTAGAGACATGGCAGTGAACACGCCGTCTATGACTTCATAGATATTGCACTTAAGTACTTCATCATTGACTCCTCATAAACTCCTCGTATTCCTGATAGGAAAAGAAATTGAGGAGCTGTTTTATAGAAGCTTTGAGTAAGGAAATGAATATTTTAAAAAGCCAAGATTCAGTTTTTCATGAACACAGACAATGACTCTGAGCCAAATTCTTAAAGAACTGGGTGCTATGGTAGGGTAGCAAGGAGT
The DNA here is from genome assembly GCA_004027205.1 of Ctenodactylus gundi. NCBI lineage: Eukaryota > Metazoa > Chordata > Mammalia > Rodentia > Ctenodactylidae > Ctenodactylus > Ctenodactylus gundi. Next base: position 144,180 of record PVKB01002043.1, read on the forward strand.
AGCTGGGGTGGGATGCAGAAGCCACATTGGTGAGTCTTGCTAGAACCAAATCATCACACACACCCAAAGAAAAGAACATAAACAAAATGGCAGGTGAGCGCCTAGGTACTCACCTGAGGCTGAAGGCAGTTGTTAGGGAGGTGGGCATTAGCTTATCTCAGAAGCCAGGCTGCAAGTAGGTAAAGAAAGAATGGCCCCTCCTCTGAAATAGCCACTTAGTGTGTGCACTGTGTCGAGCAGGGAAGAAGCGGGGGTACCAAAGGAGGGAGAAAAATTTCAAGCCCCGACACTGGTGAGTCCCTCGGAAATACCCATGAATTCCTGAAGAGAAGAGTAGAAGATTCAGAAGATAGATGACAAGAATCAAGTCAGGTGACAATTTCTAAGTGGTCCCAGAGAAGTCATGATGCCCTGACTCAGGGCCACCACATCTTGTTCACCAAGATTCTTTCTTCCTTTGAGATCAGAACACCAGACCTCAGGCCACGATCCCTGGAGGATAGAATAGCCAAGAAAAGACAGTTGACCAGGATGCTTCAACCGCCCAAGGTCATATGCCCTTCCCGAGCCATAAGAACAAAACATTGGTGGCTTTCTCAGCTGCGCTAGGTTTACCCCAGGCCTCTTTTAGACATGACTCCTACCATCAAACAGGAAACTTATGCCTGCAGTTGGTAATCTTAGAAACAAAGGGTGTCTGATGCTTCTGCGTGGACAACAGAATCTTTCAAAATGAAGTATGATGCAAAACCAGTGGCCAGTGTTGGGGGTGGCAAGGAATTCTGTCACATTTGGAGAGCTAAACAGACAGAAAGACGAATCCTCTCCTCTATGTTACATGCAGACATTTCTTCTCCAAGTCACTACCATCTTGTTTACAAATCCTCTGATCCTAATTATCTTGCCTCTCATTATAGCCCAATAATCTCAGTCTTATGAATATCTACCGCCATCTGTTCACATGGTGTTAGGTTGGGATGTCCCCAGAGAAGCGCAGAACTTCTGGCCCACAATGCCTTCGCCAGGGAGCTCAATAGGAATCAGGATGTGAAAGGAGAGGTCAGAGAGGGGTGTCAGGGGCTTCCTGCTCTGTGTCAACTTGGCATTTCTTCAACTCCCCCATTGATCGGGAGATAGGACATATGAGAGAGAAAGGAGCCAAGATCGTGGCGGAAGGAAAAAAGGTGTAGCAAGGGTGTCGTATCTGGCTGCATTAAACAAAAGATGGGTCTCAGAAAGGTTAAGTAACTCATATCACACAGCTCAGAAGCAGAACAATCTGTGAAGCAGATCAAATTCGACTGCTATGTCTAAGGTAGAATTTACATGCATTCCCACCAAGCCATCTATCAACATTTGTTAATGAGTGACCCTGCGAGAACCATGTTCTGAGTGTACTTTGCATGAAATATTTTATCTAATCCTCATTAAAAAACATGTATGGCACTCCACAATATAGATATTCATATTATCCCCACTTTATAGATGAAAAACTTGCGGCTACACAGTTATTGAGTGAGAGCACCAAGACATATATCTAGACAGCCCAGCTCCCAAACTTGTTCTGTGTCGTATTGACTCTAATTTTTGCTCCTCGTAATCAATAATCACTTTGCTGAGGCCTTAAATGGGGAGATATGCACAGGACACTGCCCAGCCAACCAAAAGCAGAATAGCTTTTGATTTTGTTAGCTGAGACTTGAACTAAAACCTCCACTGCAGAGACTTCTGGCAGGACAGATAGAGCGATACCCTTTGCCTTAGATAAGTTTAAACACTTTTGATTCCAACTGGGTTGGAGAGGCTCGCTCTATTTGAGCACGAAAGCTGTATCTCAGATCTCACCATCATGAAGTAAGGTTAGAGGTTTTGAGACATTAACCTGCACCCCAGATTGTAGGTAGTATTGGTGGTTTGAATGTGTCAGAGAGAGTTTGGACACAGCTCAGGATCACTAGTGAGGACCAAAATTAATTATTTGAGAACCCCATGTTGGTGTGGTGCAATCTGCAGCCCACTTTTTATTTTGTTCCTGTTCTTTTGAGTGAAGAGGGGTTGCCTTGTGCCCCATGCAAATATATACTATATAGTATTTTTAATGTATGTGGACAAGTATTAAAACTTCCTTTTAAAAGATTTTCATTGTAATATTTTTAGAAATGAAGGATGAAAAAACGGCAGGCCACATGTTGGGCCTGCCCGGCTTAAAGCTCAACGCAAGCGACTCTTCTAGGAAGCCTAAGTTAGGAGACTTGGCTAGAAACTAACGAACAGCCTGGCTCTTGGACTCCAAGATAAGAGCTTAGTGATTTGTCCCTGGAATCCCAGCTTCGAATCTTGGAGGACGCCCTACCCCATTGCCCCCGGGGGTCAGAAAGTTGAGGAGATTAAACTAAGGACAGACCACGGCAAATGTGCTCAGCCTTAAACAGAGCAATTTGGGACAACTGTGTGGTCACTAAGGAAGCAGAGTAGGGAAGGTATCACCGATGACTTCCCTTCCCCTGCTGCTGTCATGGAATCATATTTTTTCTCCACTTTAACTGTCATGCATTAGATGGGAAACTGTGTCGCATCTCTAGAGCACTAAGGTGCCTGTTCTTATGAATACTCACAGCATAGCAGCAGTTCAAGATCTGCTGTTTTTCCCTTGAGCTGTGCAGTAATGGGCACATTACTTAGCCTTTCTGAGCCCCGGCCTTCTATCTGCAAAACTAAGAATAACAACAGGGGTGGCACCTAATTCTGACAGAAATGGTGAAGATTAAATGAAATAGTTGGTGTCAACACTTAGCATTATCTTTGCACATTGTAAAGATCTCACAAAGTGTTTACTATGCATTATTATTATTATTATTATTATTATTATTATTGAAAATGGAAAAGTGTGGGTGAGACAAATCCCAGTAAGGGTTAGTTTAGGAATTTTCAGTACCTTAGAAAGGCCTGTCTGGCCACAGCGAAGCCCGCATGTTCCCAACGGTGTTGTTATGTGTTGGTTCCCAACGCCACTGCTATGTTCCAGAGCAGCCAGTGGGATGTGTCGGCTAGACAGGAGCACATGGCCCAGCGGAAAGGACGAGCGAGCCCTCCAAAAGAGGCACAGTCAAGGCCCGAGATTCCAGAAACAAAACTGTGCTCGCCACAATGTTCTCTCTGTCCCTGTGAGTTCCCTGAGAGTGTTAAAAATAAGAGGGCAAGAGCACACAAGTTAAAGTATTCTTTTACAGACTTCAAACGTACTGACCTTTTAATCTGTCCTTCCAAGGAGAAAATGGTTTGTGCTCCACAATTCCCTTGGAGTCAGTGATCCTGAAGGCATCCCTGGAAACAGGCTCATAAATCTATCTATCTATCTATCTGTCTGTCTGTCTGTTTGTCTGTCTGTCTGTGTGTGTGTGTGTGTGTGTGTGTGTGTGTGTGTGTGTGTAGAAGTTAAAAAGATAATGAAGCACACGGATTCTGAGAACCAGCAGTCCTCGACAATTAAGAGACCCAAAACGACTTCATCTCCAGTGCCTCTGTTCTTCTCACTCATTCTCAGAATAATCTAATCAAAACAATACATACACTGAGCATATTTTCTTGTACAGTTCTAGGAAAGGTTGGTATAGAATACAAGATGGGTAAGACAGGAACCCAGACCTGGGGCAAGGCAAATTGTTATCTTAACAATGTCATCTGTTGCTGCAGGTGAGCCAGCGGTCCTCACAGACAAGGCTCTTAACCATAGAGGGCTTACAATCTTAAAAAAAAAAAAAAAAAAAAAAAGCTATGGAACTACTGTGTGTTGCAAATGTACACTATTGAAAATTATAATGTTTTTGTGGAAAAAGGAAAATACAAAATACGATTTACCTTAGGGACCCAGAGACGTGACAAGGACAGGAAATAAGGTGGTGACTTCCTTGAATTTTAGCTCCCATAATGCCATAATGTACCAACACTCTAGAGGATATTTCATATGTACAATATCATTTAAATCTACCAAGGCAGGCTCAAAAATTATGTTGCTTTACAAAGAAACTGACTAGCCCGTAACCGCTTGATGAGCTGATGACAGAACTGGGATGTGGATGCAGATCTAACTCTGAGGATGTCTTGCAAGTGGTAAATGCAATGCGGACATGTCTAAGATGCTGGGTCTAGGGCCGGAAGAATTGCTGACTCCCAACTGTATCATGCCTCCAAAACCAAGCTCCTCACTTAATACTGATTCTCACTAAAATGGTACGTTATTTTCTCTTTACCTGAGGCCAACTTGTCCCAGGTTTGGGAGAATTTCTCTTCCCGTCTCTTCTTTGAGTAAGAGAAAAAAAAAATTCTCCAGCCTTGGCTCCTGGAGAGGGCCCAGAGAAGTATTCTGGGGTTGTGGTAACAAATAGCCACAGCTCGGTGGCTTAAAACAATTGAGCGTGTTGTTCTCTGGTTCTGGAGGCCAGGAATCCAGAAACAAGACGTGAGCAGGACCATATTCTCCACAGGTGATAGGACAGATTTTTCCCTAGCCTCTTCCGATTTATGGTGGTGCTTGGAATTCCTTGGCTTGTGTCACACCAGGCTTTGCTTCTATCTTCACACACTCTTATTCCCTCAGGGTCTCTGTCTTCTCCTCTTCCTCCATGTCAGTCACTGGATACAAAGCCCTCCCTCATCCCAGAATAACCCTATCTTGGTATTCCTAACTAAATATATCTCAAGCACACCATTCCAAACAAACCACGCTCTGAGGTTCTAGACGGATATGAATTCAGAGGTGACACTGTTCAACCCATTATAAGACCCTGTTACCTATTCATTTGTTTTAAAAAGACATCTGGATTGTTTTTTCAACTTACAGTTGCCTGTCCTGATTTTTATATTAGGTTCTGAGATAAAAGAGTAGGAAAGCCCTTGCCACCTTGACAGGATACATATGTGCACAACCTTAAACCTTAAATTTTGCACATATCCATATCAATAAAATGGGGAGAAAAAAGAAGAGTAGACCAAGCAGTGTACATTGACTTGAAAACTTATTATGGTGTTTCAAGATGGGTGGTGGTGATATGGAGTCAACAAAAGATAGCTTGTTCAGTCCTAACCACATCATTTCTCAACCTGTGGAACCTGAAATAGCTTAACATTTCCGGAATCTCTTTTTTTCACATCTAAAAGTGGAAATTAGCAAAGATTAGACATGGCTAACCATTCACCAAAGATTGCAGTTATCTCTAATACTGCTCTGAAGGTACTGGCTAGCCCAAAGATTACATGTTAAGTTCATCTTTCCTCGGGATGGAGTCAGCTGAAAAGGTCATGAGGAGGGAATGTGTGTAACATCCAGGCTGAGTGGGTTAGTATGTGATCCAACCTCTATATCTCCTGATATCCACATATATAGAGGTTAAACGAAGGGACTCTGAGGGCTTAGGGAAGATGGGGCCTCCAAATATAGGCAGAGTCTGAGCCCCTGAATCACCACATTGAAGCCCCCTATGTAACAAGAAGGATAAATGCCAAACTGTTCAATGAACAAGAATATTTCCCCATGAGGTCACTTGGATCTGGGCTTTCTGCAGTGTCACAGGAGATCCTCCTACATCATCCTCTATTTATAGTCCCAGGATAGACTCGAAGGTGCAACACAAACCTTCCTCTAAGCCCCGTGTTCTTCCCACTGTGTTTTCCTTCCCAGGATACGAAAGGCAGAGAATCTGGGCCCCAGCCAGAGCCACCATCCTAGAATTGCGATGAGCATCTGGCTGGGACAGAGCTTATCCTAAATCTCCCAGGAAATTGAGTTTGATGAATGAGGTGCAGAAAAGCAAATGCTAAGAGGATCATACAGTAACACAGGACTGTGGATTGGATAAGTCAGCATGAACATTGTCAAGGGTGAGCTCAGGGCCACACTTGGAGTCGAGCCTCAGCATGGATAAGCAATCCTTCCAGTTCTGCAAAGCAAGATGTCGTTGAGACACAGAGCAATCTCTTTCCGATTTGCCATTTCTTCTTCCACACAGCCAACTCAACACAGAACAACTGCTCAAAGACACTTTACTTTTCTTTTAATAAATGTAAGCTTTCTCTTCTTTCTCTGGCTACACAGGAATACAGGCCTGAATGTAAGGAAATCCCTAACTACAAATTCAAACATCAGATATTAAAAGTCAACTGTGGTAGCTCAAAAAATAAAAGATGCCTCTTGTGTAGTGCATTTCTTTGAAAAGCCTTTGTATTTCCCGTTATTGAAGTAGTGGTATTTTATTCAACCAAACGTAAGAAAATTGAAGTCATTGTAGAATATCCAGAAGAATTTTGCAGATGAAATTTCTGTCTGAGCTTAAAGACATACGTGAGCAAATGCTTAGTGCTTTACTATACATAGTGGATTCCATCAGAGCTGGGGCTTTGTTAGGCGGAAGGAAAGGTCTTCACAGCTGCACTGCACTTAGTACACTGTGTTATGCTCTATTGCATACATTTGACAAAACTGGGTTTGAAATCTAACAGACATAATGTTCGGGAATGCATTAAAGGTTTGGAGAGAGAGGAGAGGGAGGGAGGGAGGGAGGGAGGGAGGGAGGGAGGGAGAGAGAGAGAGAGAGAGAGAGAGAGAGAGATCTGCAACAAACCCTACCGGCTAGCACTGCACATTTACCCCCAGATAGCTGCTCAGGATGCAAAAGATGACAGCATTTGAGTTTGGAAAATGACACAGAACAGGTAGACACGGGTTAGAGAAGGGAAACAGAGGACGAGGCAGAGAGAAGCCGCCATCAGCTCCAGACTGTACAGCTAGTTATCCTGGTGCACCCAGCCCAAGTTGATTTCCAGAATTTACTCATCAGGGAGAAATCCTGAGAAAAACAAAGTAGGAAATCAAATCAAGGAGAGCCAAGTCGTTTGGGCACATCATCTATGCCAAAAAACACCACCGGGGCTCAGGACACAGCCGTGCCTCTTACGAGGTGATAATTCTCACTGGTCCTATCTGCTTTGACCTGCATCACAGGATCGGCGCGGGAAAGAAAGGAATGAAACAAGTAATGTCTCCGAAGATATGCCTGAACTCACTGGGTGGAGTTAGTCAAGTCGAATACAAACAAGTGAGCTCCCTTCACTAAGCATGCTGTCCTCAAGCTTCTTCCATTTGCCTGTAAAACCTCCACGCTGTTGGACTTTATTGATGCACAGTATTCCATTGTGTATAAATACCACAGTTTGTGTATCCACTGGTCTGTTGATGGGTATTTTGGTGACTTCCATATTTTAGCTACTGTTAGTTGTGCTGCTGTGAATTTGGTATACATATGTCTCCGATATGTGTTGTTTTGGCCTCTTTTGGACATATTCCCAGGAAGGGTGTCGCTGGATCGAAGGGGATATTTATTTCTAGTCTTTTGAGAGATCTCCATGCTTAGTGAAGTGAGTCAGAAGCCCAAGGTGAAACACTGAATGGTCTCTCTGATGAGAGACCCAGATCACAACTCTTACGGAACTTAAAACGAAAACAAAGTGAACCAGGAGGGTAGGGTGGGGAGGGTAGGGGGAGGGACAAAAGGAGAATGGGAAGTCTTTGTCACCTTGACAAGATACGTATGTGCACGAACTCCTCAACTTCATCGTAAACCTTAGGTTTTGCACTAACACATATCAATAAAATGGGGGGAAAACAAGGGAGCTCAAGGCCGGGGTTAGGGCACCCCAGGTGGAGAACGAAGGAGGAAGCCTAAGGCTGAAAGGAGCCTCCGAGGTGAGAAGAATGACAAGACAGGAGAGCAGTAGAGCAGGAGAGGGACTTGACGAGAAGACGGAAGGGCTTGGTCACTGCAGCCGGGGTAAAGCGCCCTAATATCCCCAGCCGGGCACTACACTGTGCGTTTATTTCCCTCCCTCCAAGGCACCGTTTAGTTCCAGAGCTGGCGGCAAGCCGGGCCTGCTGCAGGGGATGGAAGCCACACAGGGCAGGGGTCCAGGCAGGTTATTGCAGATTCCAGGTGCTTACCTACAAAAGGAGTGGAGTCTGGCAATCACAGGCCAGAGAACTGCCAGGACTTTTGACAACTGTCCTTTGATTTAATTGTTCTGAGACAGCATTGCTCAGCAGTAAATACACTTAGGAGGCTCCTAAAGAACTCAGATATTCCAGTGGCCACTGCGGCCTGATGAACACCTGAGCAACTCTATCAGAAGGGGGGAGGCTGAGGGCGGGAGGGGAACAGCGGGGAGGGAGACAGCTGCCCTATCGTTCTGGCAGAACACGCCCAGCACTCAGAGCTCAGTTTTTCTTCTGGGCTCTGATCCCTGATCTAGAAGTTCACTCCAGGTCGTTTTTATTCAGAGGCCACTACTCCATGGGGAGGGACGAACAGCTTGGCTTTTGTCGGTTTTCCAAAAAGATTGGAGTTTCCTTGCCTTTCCTTAACCGGAACTATGGAAGGAGGATCTGATGGTGCAAAGCCGGAGTATAAAAACAGGAACAATTTCTTACATTAATTGGGCATTTCTAAATTTCAAAGCTCTGTGTTAAGTGCTTTCTATGAAGTATCTTGTTCAGTCCTCAAAATGATTACTTCTTCACCTGCTCTGTGCTTCAAAAACAAAATACCCAGGACTGGGCAATGCGTAAAGAACAGAAATCTAACCTCTGCTTTGGAGGCTGCCAGTCCAAGATCGAGGGGCTGGCCATCTCACGTGGGTCTTCTCTGTCCTTCCATGTGGTAGGACAAAGAACACAGACAGAGAATCCACTCCCACAAGCCCTTATAATTGACACTAATTTGCTCCCGAGGGCAAAGCTCACATGATCAAAACACCCCCCAAAGACCTCTCTTTCCAACACTGTTGCATTGGGATTTAAGTCTCCAGCGTATGAATTTTAACAGACACATTTTAGACCGCAGCTTCTATGCATCTGGAACAATTACAAAACCCATTGTTTAGATCAAGAAACTGCACATCTGATGTGTAAGTAACCTGTGCAGGAAGGCACAGCTGCATCTCATACCGAAGCCCACACTGCAGACAATACTACCTGCTGCCAACCACCCATAAATCTGACACTTAGTGGCATTTCTGCCAAGTTACCTTTACCTGCAAGCAGTAGATTGACTGATAGTAGGTAGCTTCAAGCACAAGACCTAAGTCAGCGCCCCAATGACGTTGAGCCTCTGGCCAATGTCTATGAGGTCTTTTTTTTTTTTTTATTCTTTTGCTTTTTGTTGAGAGATAATGCCATAGTGACATAAAAATGTATTCTTACCCAACAGCTTACCACCCCATTTCTCTATTCCCCTTTAGTACAAGACTCAAGATAATTTTTCATGCCTTCTCTCTCTCTCATCTCCTGCAACTCTCCTTGGGGTCTCACCTAATCGGGTCTTTTTCTTTACCACACATCGATCTGCTTCCTCGGAGCTCTTGGTCCCTACCTTTACTGGGCCCATCAGCAACATCTGACACGCTCAGTAAGTCCTACCTTTTGGATACAATTTCGGACTTTGTTTCCACTTGTTCTTGCCACTCCCCCTTTGGTCCCTTCATATCAATCTCTTCTACTGGGCTTCCCTCAACTTTTTAAATTTTAAATTCTGTGTATCACTGAGCTCAGGAATAATTTCTCCTTTTTCTGAGCCCACTGTATGACCACCAGGCAACATCACCCCATAGAGTTTATGACACCGTATATGGTTTATTGTTCAAAATTTGTCCCTCATACTAAGTTCCAGGCCTGAATATCCAACTGACTTTTTGACACCTCCACTCCAATATTGCCAAAGTTCACACACCTGAAAATTAACTTTTGATCTCACTCCTTTCTTTCCCCAAATCTAATTTGTCCTCCGTGTGACTCTCTAACGTAAATAAAAACTCCGGTCTTCCAGCTGCTCAGGTCCAAAGCATTAGAATCAGCTATGGCTTTTCCCTTTCTTTATCTTCATACATCCTGCTCAATCTATTTTAAGAATAAGTCTATACTCATGCCACTTCTCACCCTCTCTTCTACTACCCCTCAGACCCAAACTACCAAATCTCTCAGTCCTATTCCTTTGATCCTAATTAATTCCTCATATTGCCTTTCTCCACTTGGTGTTGGACAACTAAAATTTGAAGCTACCTTATTATTTTCTTTCATTCAGTACAAGATCAATTAGGGGAGGAATTTTATATGTCCTACCCACCACTGTTTCTAGAGGTCCTAGTTGAGTTCCTAGGGCACGTAGTGGGAACTCAACAAATGTTTACAGGTCAACTTATTACACAACCCACAGGGAACGAGAGTAGCTGTAGGAAAAAGAAAATCTTTATTTTACCAGGGAAGTGTCCAGTAAATTACTTATCTATGTAATGATGATGTTTATGTCTAGATCGTGAAATTATTAGGATTACTAAATAAGAAACACACACAAACACGCATACAGCAAAAACAGACAAGCAATTATAATACCAATAACCATGCAATTAATCTCCAATGCTCACAACATTCCACTATGGTGTAACTCTTTGGAACAAAGGAATAGTTCACTTGCAGTTTCCGTGAGATGCTTCCATGTGATATTCCTTGCCAGGAGAAGTCAAATTTCACCACATTTTATCTCTTCTACAGATACAAGACTCTTCTTCAGAAGATTTGATCGTTCTGAATAGAAGTAGATGTCTCCTTCCCAATGTTGGACCCACTCCAGATTGGAGAGGAAGAAGCCAAACTCGGGTGTGGAAGCATGAGCCAAGAGCTTAATGCTTCCCTAAATAAGCTGAATCCCTCACCCAGCAGAAAGAAATCCATATTGGACCCTGTGTGTGGGCACCAAGCTGCAGGACTCCTTATCTGCCTTTCCCAGCTCCTGGCTCAGGCTCCGCACTGGCCTCAACTCTGTTTTAAATAAAAGTGAGCATTTCTTGGTCCATCTCAGGGGATATCAACAAATTCATATCCCAAAATGTCTAATGAGCATTTTTGTGTGAGGCACTGTTGTAAGTTCTTAGGACAAAGCCCTGAAAAGATACAGAAAGTCCCTGTTTTTGTGGAGCTTAGGGACTAGATAAATTTTAGAACAAGTCAAGTCATAAAGTAGTAGCTATATAGGGACTGGAGGAATGACTCAGCAGTCAAAGCACTAGTGTAGTAAGCACTAAGTCAACCACTAACTACCCAATTTGATTGCCCTGTACCACATAAACCAGATGTGGAGGTGCATGTCTATAATCCCAGCACTTGGGAGACTGAGGCAGGAGGACTTCCATGAATCCAAGACCAGCCTGAGCTCCACAGTGAGTTCAGGACCAGCCTGGGTGACAGAGTGAGACACTGCCTCAAAATAAATAAATAAATAAACAAACAAACAATAAAAATATAGTAGCTATATGTAGGTAGAAATATTGTGGAAAAAATAGGACGAGATGGTAGAGGGTGTAGGAATAGGGTAATATTCAATAAGGTAGTCCTGGGAAACTTAAGACAGTCATATTTGAGCAGAAATGGGGAAAAATGCATGGTAGATTTTATTACCGCTCTGCCAAATACAGTTAGTCCTCAGAGTGCCAATTAGAACAAAGCCATCCCAGTGACCACTGGGACTCAACAAAGCCCTCTCAACAGTGACAAAAATTATGATCCATAACCTTTAAAGATGCTTGTCAAAATACTATTCCTCCTGTCACCTATAAATCTATAGAGTCATGAAAAACTAATGAGACCAATACAGTGATTCCACTTCCTCCCCCTGTGCAGCCTCTGCCTGGGGCAGATTTGCCTGCTCCTGGCCCCTTAGTACCTGGTTTGGCAAGGACAAGGGAATGTGAGCGGAAGGGTCAGTGTGACTTCTCTGGAAAGTTTTACAGAGCTGGTCCTTGGACTTCCAAGGCTTTCTTCTTCATCCCAGTAGGGGCTGTTCTGTCTGCTGGAAAAGCAAAACTGCTGTGCACCACCAGGTGTCCTAGGGCTCCGGTAGAGGGAGTCAGAACCCTCATTGCTCCTGCACAGTGTTTCCTGAATTCTACCGCGCACCCAGAGGGCTTGATAGAACAGCAGCCAGCAAAAAGGTGAGCCTCTGAGGAAGGGTGGACAGAGATGCCCATCGGTTCCCAAAATTCCATGGCTCTAATGTGTTATAGAATTCAGAATTCATGCATGAACAAAAAATTATATGTATATAATTATAAATATCATTCTAAATATTGCATATAATTATTAGGCAAGAAGAAAGCTAAAATTGCATACATAATACAATTTTTAAATTCCTGAATTATGTACTCCTGAATGTATTGAAGCCTGAGATTCACTTGATTATTGTATAATTTTTGATTTGTATGCTTTTAAGACATTGCTGCCTTCTTCATGCTCAATATTGTTCGAATTACAACTTTTAAATAATAAAGCAGAATTTCACTAAAAAAGGAAGAAATAAGAAAAAATTTGAAACTCTTGAAACTGTCTTCCAACTGATTCATAAGTCAAAAACATAAATGCCAACATATAACATGGGTGTTACAAGAAATGTAACCAATATCTTTTGTAATTGTAGATATAAAATCTCAAACCGCATATCAGTGATAATGTATCACAATCTAATGTGCAGTACATTTCAGGAATGCAAATTTAGATACACATCAAGAAATCAACCAATGTTATTTGCCTTATTAATAAAGGAGAAATACCATATAATTACCTCAAAAAAATAAGAACAGAAGGATGGACCACATTCTCAGAGTTTCTCACTTAGTAGGTCTTGGGTCATGATCACAAATCTGCATTTCTGACACATTTCTAGGTGATATTGCTGGCCCAGAACCTCAATTTTGAGAACAACTATTCTAAACCACTGAGATGTGGTGGCTCAACTGTTATTGTAGTATAACTCCACACAGATTCGTACAGACGGGCATGGTCTAATTGTGTATGGACACAGGGAAAGAGTAATTTCAGGCAGAAGATATTTTGGGGCTTTACAATCACACAAATTGAGTTAAAATTCTTTCAGCTTCTTCCTAGTGTACCAAGATTAATAAACGGAAGTTGGAGTTCTTGCACTCAAGAAACTTCTACCCTTTGGAATATTTACCCAGGTATTTTTAAATGGCTTCTTGGTTATTTCTCTTACCCGGTGGTCTGACATTCAAATTCCCCCAAGTGACCTCACACTGAGCCTAATAGGTCAGTTTAATTTGGATATTTCTTCCAACTATTTCAAGTGTATGGTTAAGGATATTCCATTTAATTCTGATTTAGAAATGTGGAAGATATTAACTCAGAATTCCACTGGGTGGTTATCAAGAGATCAGAGGGAGAAGATACCCTTCAGAGAAGTATGAGGTAACTGATCAAAGAAAACCAAACATACGATCTATCAAGATTGTTCTGATGACCTCACAGAACATGGATCTAATTCTTTCCTAAGGTCCAGTTGCTATCTTTCCCTGGCATAACCTCCATGGCATGATTACGTGGTTTTTTTAATGAGAAAATATCCCAATCCCTCTATTGTCTTTTCTAAAATTTGCTATATCAATATGCAGTAGATATCCATAACTTCCATGCAACCAATCAGAAGAATGGAGTTTTCAAACAAATACCAAACACTGTGATAAGTGCAAAAGTATCAATCTATTGACTGTGGCGCGAATGATGATGTTGAAGAGTCTGAGTGCTCTAACAATCCTGGCAAGCGTGTTGTCCTTATGCTCTGAGATTGAGAGACAGATGTAATTACAGGGTTTTTTTGGCAGGATTTAAACATACAATAGCTCACAAAGATATCATTCTCAAAATACCAGACGCTGCTTTAGACAAGATACCATACAGGGAATGGTAGGAGGTGGGATATTTTGTTTGTGTTCAGAGCCAAAGACAGGGATCACTGGGAAGGAAGGGACTGTTCCGTAGCTTCACCAGACTTAATTCACAGTCTGGCTTGCAGTCAACCCCGGGCCATAAAAGGGCACCTTCCTTGGTTCTAGTAACTGGGTTCGGGCCTGCCTTCTGCCCCAAGACACTTGAATTCTGACCTTGATCATCAGAGCATGATATTGATCGCCGCTTGGCAGGTCTGCTCTCATCTTTACGTGGCACTCTGTTCAATGCACAAACTGCGGAAGTGATGACAAAGCATGACTGCCTTCCCAGGTATATCCATGTCATCATTTACCTACCCATCCCTCTATCCATCCCTCTATCCATTTATCCAGTCACATGTTTGTTCATTCACTTAAAATGTAATTGTCAGAACACAGTTAGCAATGATGTAATGCTGTTGTGGTTTGGAACTGAAATGTCCCCCAGAAGTCTCGTGTTTGGGAGGGAATTCCTCCAATGAAGTTCATCCATTGATTTCCTCTGCGACTGAGAGACGCAGCCCAAAGAGGCAGGTCGCTGAGGAGTTACACAGAAGAGGCAGACCAGTGGGACACGACACAGAAGGATATAGGCCGTTCCATCCTTCCTCGCTCTCTTGGTTTCTGGTCCTGCCACGCCACGACCAGTTTCTCTCCGGCTAGGCCTCCAGGAAGCCCTTGAGTGGACCGATGAGATCTTCTGAAACTATGAGCTAAATTAAATCTTTTCTAAGTTGCGATTGGGTACTGCATCCCAGGAATGAAAAATGACTGGGACAATAGTGCACTCCCAAATAGGTACACAAGAGGTTTCTAAGTGTTCTCAGCACAAGAAAATGATACACAATGTGTTCAATTTACTAATTTCCTTGAACTGATCACCACATAAAGTGTCCAGGCATCAGATTATGACTTTGTGCTCTATGAGTTTGTGTAATTATCACATACCAATTAAAAGGCAACAATAATATTAACAAAATATAATTAGCAGTCGTTTAACATGGATCAGACTTCATGCTATAGATATATGGACCCAGTAGACACAAAAATAAAGTATGATTTCTGCTTTTGAGAAATCTTCAGTTTTAGGGCAGATATGAGTATGAACTTGGAAATTTCTTCATCTTTTAAACGATGGCTTCTTTGTTATAAATTGGTTTAAACCCTCACTGATTGCACTGTATATTTCGCACCTTTTACATTTTTTATTAGTATGTATTTGCAATACAATAATCACATTAAACTCAAGACGTCGGTGCACATACGTATTGTATCAGCTCCACATTCACTCCCTCCCCTTTCCCCGCCTCCCCTCCATCTCCCCCAGCCTCTCTCCCTCTTTGCAAATCCATCTACCTCACTGTCTCCTTTCATCTCTTTGATAAACTACATGGCTACGCGGTTTCTTATAAACAGCAGATAGTTTCATCTTGCCTTTTTTTCCTGATCAGACCATCTCTTGTGTTATACCCTTTTGTTTTAATATAATTATCAATATGGTCAGGTTTTAAACTCCTGTACTGTACATTTGTTTTACTTTTATTCCATCTGCTCTTTATTGTTTTTAATCTTTTCTTGCCTTCTTTTGAATTAGCTGAGCATATTTTTATATCTCATTCTGCCTCCACTATTGGCTTATTCCTTACATTTTTCATGACTGCTCTCAAGTCTACAGTATGAAGCTCCAGTTCCCCACAGTCGGCCTTCAGACAGTGCCACCCCACTGCACGGGTGGAGAGGAGCCGCACAGCACTCTGGTTTCTCTTCTCGTCCCTCATGTTTTTGTCCATCACTATCTGGCAGATTCTTTTCTATTTGAGCCATAATCCCCCAGCACATTGTTAATATTGGTATCTCTGCTTTAAACAATCGATTAACTTATTTACTTCTTTATTTGTTTATTTATTTGTAAGGCAGGGTATTGCTCTGTAGTCCGGGCTGGTCTTCAACTCACTGTGCGGCCCAGCTGGCCTAGGAGTCATGGAATTCTCTTGCCACAGCCTCCCAAGTTCTGGGAGGCTGCACAGTTATTATACGGTGCTGGGAAATTGAATCCAAGGCCTCTTATTCCAGGCAAGCACTCTAACCACTGAGATACACTCCAAAACCCCACGATTCCTTTCTGTGTCTTTTCTGTTGCCTGTCTCCAACATTCAAAGCGCATGCAATTTACGTGGCTTAAAACTAACTTCCAGGGCACGAAGATTTTTTTGCAGCCTTTTATAACATACGTGAGTTCCCTGTGATGCAAATTTTTATAGGTTCCTCCACGCTACCCTGGTGGGAGTTTGGAAGTGGGGCCTGTGAATGGAAATCTGAAGCTCATTTTCTCAGCAGTATTGTATATAGTCCAGTCCCACAGGCCTCGTGTCATCTTCCACCTCCCAGGACACTGTTGCAGCAGAGCAGACTCTCAGATAGTTTGTAGGTATGGACAGCTGATTCCACGTCATCCCCTCCTAACACACAGGCCAATCACAACTCTTCTCTCATGGACACTGATTCCCCCAGGAATGGACATGAGAACTGATTCCAGCCAATGTGATCTGAGAAGACATTAGTTTTGTGGTGCTTTGGGACAGAGCTCTGTGTTCCCTGAGTGAGAGGTGGAGTGGGAAAGTATAGGAGAAAGGAGGGAAAAAGGAGAAGGATTTGGAGAAGAAATGGAGGTAGTACAGACTACAGAGCTGCTCGCTCTTCAGAGTGGCTTATTTGCTAGCAGTCCCAAGATCAGTCACAAACATTGAAAACTGAGGAGAAATATGGGAAAGGCCTTTGGGGCTTGATCATACGGTTGAGTCACTCTATCAAGTGACGCTAGAAGTTTCTTACATTTGGAATTTGTTTCATTTCAGATAAAGTTTCTTATTTTTAACCAGTTTTAAACAGAGTTTCTATTGTTTGAAGCCAATATCAAACTATAGAAAAAAGGAGATATGAGACAGAGACTCGGGCAAATGATAAAAAAAAATAGAAAATGGAAAAGTACAGAGAGGAGAGAGAATCAGAGAGAAAGATCTATTCAGAAATGCACACTGAGGACCTGATATTAACCAAAAACTGTTTATACACCTAAAGGCAGCAAAGACCAGCCCAACAGAGAAGACATCACTGGAGATGAAATCTTGGGCCCCAGAAGGAAACTAGTCAACAATAAATATTAGATTTTTTGTGGAGCTGGAATGTCTTATCCTGTGACTGTGGGTTCTTACACCCCTTCATATTCACATTTGTTATTATCTTATTTCATCGCGGTTGCTGCCATTTCTGCTAAGAAACAAAAGAACACGAGGGAGAGTTCAACTAGGAAGTGAGAGAACTGGGCCCCATGTGATGCAGGGCGCGTTCTCAGCTTCAGCCTCCTGAGAGATCCAGGGAACTTGCAGGTCAAAACACATGAAGGCCAGCACCGTCACTAACGGCTTCCTGCACCTGACTGGGCCTCCCCCACCTCACAGCTCTTTTTCAGCCTATCCCCTTGGCCCCTTTATCATCGAATTCCTTTATTACTCTATTCCAGCTTTATGCTCCAATTCGCCAGGAGTGGCTCTGAATGTAATCGTCTCTATGCTGTTTTAGGGAGGAAGACCAGACCGGGGCTCTCAACTGTGTGTTTGTCAGAGTTGTTCAGCATATGCTAAATGTACTTCTGTACGGAAGGGCAGGTAGGTTGTTTCCAGGATTTGGCAATTATGAGTTGTGCTGCTATAAACATGGACGTGCATGTGCCTTTTTGGTATGATGACTTTACTTATTTTGGGAATATGCCCAGTAGGGCAGTAGCTAGATCAAATGGAGTTTCCATCTCAACTTCCTAAGGATCCTACCTCCAGATTGCTTTCCGTAGTGGTTTCACTAGTTTGCATTCCCACCAGCAGGGGAATACAGTTCTGTTACTCTGTAGGCTAGGCTGTTTCTGGGCTCACTGTTCAGCCTAGGCTGGGCTCACACATGTGATAAACCACAGGGGAAAAAATCACTATTGTCATCTTTGTTGAATTTATTTAGCACATAATAAAATATGTTGTGTTCTTTTTTAAATAAATAAATGTACTTCAACCGTGGTACAGATGAATAAATAACCAAATGGGAGAATAATGCAGATATTCAATTTCTGGGTTTTTGAATCAAGCAGAATTAGCTTAAAATTCTTGATCCTTTCCTCTCTCAGTAGTCAGGGACAAACAGATGATTAATATTTTTCAAGACACATTTTTCTCATCATAAAATAGTGTCTACAATAAAGAAATAGATATGTGTAATGATGAGCTTCTCTTTAACCTCTATGAGAACTAATGTACTGGATATTGAAGCCCCCACCTTCAAGATTCTCATGCAATGGCAGAAGAGGAGGAGGCAGAGGCCGTGAAGTAGGGAAGAAGGAAAGCATGGAAGACCATGTATAACCGAAGAAGGGATGAAAGGGTTCTTGTCATTCTAACACTGAGGTGGGCAGATTTAACAACCAATAGTAGACAGCTCTATGGATAACCTGAAGTAATTTAGGAAGGAGAAAATGGAAGATTGTGCGCTGATACTGAACTTTGCAGCCTTGGGAAGGTGAGTTGAGAAGCGGCTTAGTCCCCATTCTGATGACCTGACAAGCAGAGGCATGAGAAAGCACTTAAACCTATGGCTGTAATTCCTTATTACCTGTGACCCCTATTTCCCCTGAGGTGAGAAAATGTAAATCACCACCATGAAGAGTCAGTTTCCATAGAGGAAAATAGAAATCCCACTGTACGAATCATTTTACCATCACTGGGGAGACAGAACTTGACACCCAGACCATAACAAGGAGAATTATTTTGGCTCACAGTTTCAGGAGGGTCAGTCCATGATCAGCTAGATCTGAGGCAGAAATAGCAAGGTGGAAGGGCTTGGGTAAGGAGCGCTGGTCCATGCATGGCAGTCAGGAAACACAGAGAGAAAAGATCCAGAGCGAGAGATGCACCTTTCAAATTTGGGCCCCTAGTGGCACATGGCCTCCAGCCGGGCTCTGTCTTTCAGCTACCTTCAACTCTGAACTCATCTGCTGATGTGAATAGCAAACTTATCCACATCACCTTCCCAAAGCCCCACCTCCAATCACATGAGACTTCAGGCGTGCATTTTACATCTAAACCATGATATCTACTAAGTATTTTTTAAAGAGAAAACACAAATACAGCAACAAAAAGGAAACAAGCAAAACTTAACTGGACATGGATGAGAAAACAGCTAATATTAAATAAATAAATACATACATACATAAATAAGCAAAAGCCAAATTTGAGAAATCAGAAAGAAAATGTGTGATAATAGAACTAAGTAACCACAGGAGGCAGGGAATACCTATAAAGCTGAAGGAACTAAAGGAAGGAAGTAGGTCCTGCATCAGCACCTACTGCTGGGCTGCCTGGGGGTGACAGTGCCAGTGGGTGCTAGGACCTAGGAGGCGGGTCCACAGGAAGTTCTGAAGAGGCTTCCCTGCCGAGGCCCTGCTGCCCAGAGGGCAGCTGCGTGGCCACAGCGAGCAGCACAGGAGGATGCAGCCTTTTCCAGAGACGCTGCCAGGAACAGAGAAAGGAGGAACAAATCCTTCTGAGAGTGTGTCCTGCCTGGCAGGTCTAAGCAGGGAGCCAGGTGACAGAGAAGGTCAAGGAATGCCCTTTATACCCAAGCAGAGGATGGGCAGAGAAAAGAAAGTAAGCTGGGAGGAAGGAGGTGATTGCTGACACTGATGACAACAACAATGGTAATAAAAAAGTAAAAGCAACGGCAATGATTAGCATTAATAGCAGGGCATTGTTCTGAGCACGGCGGACCTATTTATTAGGAGAGAGAAAAAAACCAGGAGTGGAAAGTGAGCATGCCACACGGCTGTGAGACGTGGCCTGAGATCCCTGAGAACTCTGCTTTTGTCCTGTCGTTCTCTCAGATCCCTCCTCCATGCACACAGACAAGGGAGGGAAAAGAAGCTAACATTTCTTGGTGACAGTGAAGGGGCTCCTGCTAATGACGTTCATAACAGCCGTGTGTTAAAAAGTGAAGCAGCCTAGGAGAGGTGAAGTTACTTGCTCACAGCCCGCGAACTGCTCATATGCAGCAAGATTTAGGTCTGCTGATGCTGTCTGCCTGAAACCCAGTGTTCCTACACAGGAACAAGTGAAAACTGTACCCCAAACTGATGCTCACCCCTCCTCTTCTCAAAAAGGCTGCAACCCTCTTCCAGGGGACTCTGTGTCCCCACTGCCGCCTTTTAAGTAGGAATGTTCTGAGTCTGAGTGAGTCGGGAGCCACTAGCCTGGGGCAGCCACTCTGGCCCAAGGTGAACGTGCTTTGAGAAAATAGTTTTGAAGTTGGCAATGAAAGTAGTCCTCACCCACTCCACAATGAAGCCTAAAGAGCCGATCTTGAAAAGTCTGTCAAGCAAAGAAAGATTTGAGAGAGAGAAGAAAAGAAATATTAAGAGGTCTACCATAGCCCATTCTCTGAAAAAGAGAGACACAAGTAGAGAAATAGTAAACTAAACTGAACAGTTAGAAAAGACCCACCAGCGCAGCGATGGAGACACCCCACATAAGATGCCTCTGCCAACAGAGCAGCCATCTGAGCGATGGGTGGTCAAGCTCACGGCCATATAAACTACTTCCTAAGGGACAATGCAAAAAATAAAGGAAGCTGAGCTCTGGTCTTCGACGCAGGAAGGGAGACTCCTGCATCAGTTTTTCTATCTTTTTTTTGCTTTCTCTTCCTGCAGAACAAATTACGCCATACTAGTGGCTTAAAACACCACTAAGGGTGCTTGGCTTGGGGGGAGGGAGGGTCTCACAAGGCTGTAGTCAAGGTGTTGGCCAGAACTGAGTTCTCTGAGGTCAAAAGGTCCCCTTTTAACATCACATGCTTGTCATCGACATTCAGTTTCTTGTAGCTGTGGGGTTGGCAGTGACTTGCTTATTCCAAGAGGGAGCAGAGAGAGAGAGAGAGAGAGAGAGAGAGAGAGAGAGAGAGAGAGAGAGAGAGAAGGGAAGAGAGAGGGGGAATGAGGTGAGGATGCTTGCATGAGTCTTACAAAGCATCACCTTGGCCGTATCAACTGGTGGCAAGTGAGTGACAGATCCCATTTACACTGAAGGGGGAAGGATGTTACAAGGATATGTCCCAACAGACCCCAGGGGTCTCTGCCATAAATCTTGAAGTTGCAGGACAAAGGAGTGATAAGATGCTGACAAGAACGTCTACTGTTTTCTTACTTTCTTCTTGTAGTTGCACACTGTTATTTCCTCACTTTCTCCTTCGACCGGCCTCATAGACTCTAGGCAGCTCTGGTCTTTCCACATCTCCCGTAATTCCATGTACTGGACACAATACCGGAAGTCTCCACTCAGCTCTTTTCTGAGATGGTTAGGAGCAGGCCTTTGCAGGACGCACGTGCATCCGTGGACACATGGCCAGGGCCTTGCACAGGGCGTAGTGTGGGAACAGAGAGGAAGGGATTAGTAGGCTATGAGAAGAGGCATGGTGATGCTTAAACCTCCTCCCCTGCCTAATCTCTTATTGACCGAGAAACATCACAAGGCGGTGTCTGGGGGGAATTGACACTAATCCCTTCCCGCTGTTCCGTGGTTTCTCTCACTCACCCCCTCCTCTATGGGATGCTCCGTGCAGGGTGCGCCAGTCAGGGAGGATCCTGGGCAGTCAATTAAGATGCTAACCCTCTACCTTCAGAAATGCATTAGCGCTAGGCCTGCCAGCACATTCTTATATAAAAGCACAATAAAAGAAAGATCCTGAGTATCACAGATGAATTAAAAGAGGAAGATGAAAGTGACAGGAATGGATATAGAATGAGGGCTCCTCTGAAGAAAAATAGAGATAAAAACAAAAAAATAAATGGGAGGAGGGAGGGGAGAAGGAGAAGATAACTAATTTTTCTCCTAAAACTTTTAATTCTGTTCTTGTCAACTGGGCCAGACAAGGTTCCCAGGAATCCTCTCCCTTGGAATGAATGAACAATCAGGCTTACTCAAAGACAGGACAAAGTGGCCCAAGGGCCGGGTCCTGCTGATTAGAGAGAAGTGGATCCCTCGCCTCTCAGGTCCGTGTCACCTAGCCCTAAGCCAGACACAGAGGACACAGTCCGGAAGTACATGTCAGTCGAACTGGTGTGCTGCTTTCCACGCTCCAGGGGTCAAGTCCTTTCCCCCCAAGTCTATCATCATCCCGTTTTCGTCTGTGCATCCATCAACTCTTCCACTCCTCGCGTGTTTATTGAGTGTTGGTTGCTGCCTGTCAAGTACTGGGATAACAACAAAGAGTTACAATAATCAATCAGGCATCCTGATCACTTCTCTGCTATTGGGCGGAAACCCATAAAACCTGGAAAGGAGGATGAGCAGTAAGCACTAGGTTAGGACCCACAGGGGAAGGGTCTAACTCCAGATCTTAGAGCCAGTCAGATGTAAGACCTACATGACACCGGATAAGGCGGGCTGGGGCTGGAGTGTTCACTAAGTGGAGGGCCTGGACAATGTCCCAGGTGTTGGAGCCACACACTAGAGGAACTGCACAGGGTTCAGAACGACAACGGAAGTGACAGGGACAAGCTGCCAAGTACAAACGTTATGGAACATCTGACGATAAATGTAGGAGAGCGAGCAAGGTCAGATTATGGCTGACAGATATGACTTCATATTCCGAGAGTCGTAGAGAAATCCATAGGGCTTACGAAGGAAAGCAGTGTAATCATATTTGTGTTGAAAAATTTAACCTCCGGGATGGACAATGGACCAAAGAAGGTAAAACTGAGGGTTGGTAAAGCTGGTTATGAGGCTGAAACAGTGGTCCAGGTGAGAGATAAAGGGGACCTGAGTGCCATTCGTATTAGAAATAAAGAGATTTAAAATAAGAATAATCAGCTTATGACCGGCCCGGACTAGACAGCAAGATCCCACCTCAAAACCACTGAACTTGCTGGTAGGCAAATGAGGTAAATATCTAAAAGACATAGGTGTCGGCAAGGACTTAGTAAGACATCAAAGGCAAAAGAAATAGCCCCCAGAATTAACAAATGCGATTATGGCAAATTCAAAAGTTTCTGCATAGCAAAAAATAAATAAATAAATAAATAAATAAAAATAAAAAAACCCAAATCTATCAATAGGATAAAAAAGGGAACTGACAGACTGGGAAAAAATATTCATCACCAATACATCAGATAGGAGGCACATAACCAGAATATTCAGGAAACTGAAGAAAAGGAAGCCCCTCAAAACCAAAGACTCTACTGAAAAATGGGCAAAAGAAATGAATAAGTAGTTCTCAGATGAAGAAGTTCAAGTGGCCAATAAATACATGAAAAGATGTTCAATATGCTTAGCCATTAGTGAAATGTAAATCAAAACAGCACTAAGATAGCATCTAACTAGAGATTGGCCTATATCAAGAACACAAGCAGCAATCAGTGCTGGCGAGGCCGTGAGGAAAAAGGAACCCTCCTGCACTGCTGGTGGGAATGTAAGCTGGTCAAACTACTATAGAAAGCAATATGGAAGTTTCTCAAAAGCCTGGAAATAAATATCCCCTTCAATCCAACAATATCTCTCTGGGCATTGTCCCAAAAGAGTTAAAAATAACACATAACAGAGATACATGCATACCCATGTTCATAGCAGCATAACTAACAATAGCTAAAATATGGAAGACACCAAAATACCCATCAACAGACCAATGAATACACAAACTGTGGTATTTATACACAACGGAATACTACTCAACTATAGAGACAGACAGGTTGGAGGTTTTTATAGGTAAATGGAGGCAACCTGAGACCATCATGCTTAGTGAAGTGAGTCAGAAGCAGAAAGTGAAATATCAGATGGTTACTCTGATATGATAAACCCAGATCACAACCCCTTCATAGAACTTATTGTGGGGAATAGTGGGAACTGGAGACAGGGGGAGGAAATGGGAGGGTGGAGAAGGGAAGAATTTGTAATTTTGCCACAATAGATATTTGCACAAATATTCAAGTTCAATGTAAACTTTATGCATTGCCCTTATACATATCAATAAAATGGGGAAAAATAAACAAAATAAAATAAAACCTGACTGAAATTAATGGCCAGATGGACACAGGAGAAGGGTCAGGAGGAACTTTCTTTTTGGTACCTGTCCTGTCTGAGTGGATTATGATGTTATTTTTGGACAACTCAGAAAGAGTTTGGGAGGAAGCCAGACGATGAGTTAAAAAATAAAGGATTTTGGCTACCCAAGCGTCATCCACAAAGAAATGAACAATAGGAGGCTGGAGACGCCGGGAACAGGCCAACGTCTGGGAACAAACGAAGAGTTCAGTCCATGGGAGCAGACGAGCCTGCGCTGGAGCCTGCCGCCTGCCATCTCACCGCACAGGTTCTGACTCAGCCCGCAAACAGAAGTGAGCGCAGGGCTGCGTGCCACTAAAGCGGACCTGGCAGCAGCTTGGTCAGCGGGTGTGGGCGATAGAGAGGCTTCCTGCCGCTTCTGCTGTGAGTCTCAGAGCCAGAAATGTGTTTGGAAAGTTGGTGATTTTTGTAATGCCTGTATTTGCTGCGATTGTTGCCTTTCAGTATTCCTTAGTACTTGGTAAAATTATTTCTGAAACGACCAGCCTGTCTGGGTAGAGGCAAAGAAGTTTTGTTGAGCTTGGGCCCAACTGTTAACATGCGGGCTGTGGCCTTTGAGGACTTGGCATGTGTCACAAGAGATTGAACAACTGTGCCTCAAAGTCCTGTGAGTTCATGGCTCGGTGTCCAGCCTACACCCCTCTTGGGAGGTGAAAATTTTACGAGGGAGGTTTCAGACTGGGGCCATGCTCTGGGAAGGGGGGTTGTGATTCCCTGATCTTCAATCTTCACCTCTCTTTCCTTTCCCAGCCGTGAGTCGAACATCCGTGCCCTGGCACATGCTCTGGCCATGCTGTGCCACCGCTGGCTCAAAGCAATGAAGCCAATTGGTTGTGAACCGAAATTTCTAAAACTGTGAACCAAAATAAACCTTTCCTCTTTACAAGATGATTTGTATTCTGCATCTTTTACAGAAAAGTAAAGCAGACCAGCACAGGAAAATTAGCTGCAGAAACCATCATGGAGAGTGAAGTCTTGGGGAATAAAAGAGGTACCTTGTACTGATGCCTCTTCAGACCTGAAGACGGTCTTCCAACCTGGCTCTCTGGTTCCACACACTCTGTTGTTATTAATAGCAGAAAAGGTAAAGTGTTATGGAAAGGAACAGAACACGGAGTGAGGTAGAACAGAGCATGGGCCTTAACAGTAGTAACACATAACAAATCGAGGCATCTTGCTCCAGCTGCTTACCTGTTCTGAGCATCTATTTTCTCATCAACAAAAAGAAAATAACAGGTGCTTTGCAGAGTCATTAGACTAATGTGCGTATAAGCTGATGCAGAGAATGGGCACCCAATAGATGACGCCTGTCGTCACCATTATTTTTCCTGTGGCTGTCCGTGAATGATGAAAGTAAATGAAGATTAGAACAAGAGGTCAGTAGGCAGGAGAAGGCAGGGCACAGAAGTGGATTGGAGGCTCTGGCCTTGGGAAGATAATATCTCGAGACCATGCCCTGCCACGGTCCTTAGATTTTTGTGTTTTTCTTCCTGTGACATAAATCTGCTGCAGGCCTGAGTTTCCTGTGAACTGAGGCTGGACCCGTAGCCAAAGGGAGAAAGTTGGCACCTGAAACATAACTGGGGATGTTGGTGGGTTTTTTCTGGTATGCTGGAGAATTAGAGCAAACCGTCATGCTGAGTGTTTGAAGCTGTCCATAACTCTGAGAACACACCATAAGCTCTATGTCCACTCTTCCCAGCTAGCCTCTTCCTCCATCGCAAAGCAGGATAAAACCACAGCTGCACCATTCTCTGTGAACTTTCCAAGACTCACTAGAGAAAGACCAACTCATGGCCTGCAGCCCTCTTCCTCTCCCACTTCTCATTCTTCTTCCCACCTTCCACGGGAGGGGAAATGGATTCCAGACACCCCCCAAGTATCACAGCTAGAGAGACAACAAGGGGCTAGGAAGTAGGTAGAGGTGGAATAACTTCTCTTGCTTCTGTAGATATTTTTCACACCAGAGATAAAAAGGGTCATTGAAATCACAAAGCATAGGGAACTCAAATTCAAATGCCCTCTCCTCCAACCCATACACCTTTGTCCTTGGGTCAGAACAGGACCGGGGCCTGCATTAGCCCGTGTATAGTGTTCTCTGTGGATGCAGGTCCCGCATTGTCCAAGGAGGATGAGATATAAGACGTTTACCCGCTGGAGAACGATGACAAGTCTTCTCCCTGCTCTTGAATGCAGATGAGGAAGCAAGTAGCCCCAGGAACCATCTGTGCCTGTGTGGCTAACATGGGTAGCCAGCCTGAGATCAAAGCAAACTACACTGAAGAGCAGAACGTGGAGAGCTGGGCGTGGGCACATCTGCCATCCAGACACACTGCAAGCCCTAACTGAAACAAGTGCTGAAACCTACCGTATGTTTGGGCTGTCTAGCTAGTGCACCAGTGTGACTCGCATTTTCTGTTATCTGAAACTTCACGGCTTCTTCCCAATTTACGAAGAAATTCTACTGTTCTCCTCTTACTTGCGCTCAACAAGGACGACCTGATTGCCATATCCTCTCTACTCTCTGCTTGGAATACTGACTTGGGAAAGGTACTAAACCACCTTGACTCACAGGATCTTTATCCGTGAGGTAGGCAAACAACAGATTCTCCTCTTACCGTGGGCTCAGCCCAGCAGATAAGCACCCAATGAACACGGGTGGCTGCTGTCAATGAAAGTCTTATTCTTAATAGTTGTAGTACTGAGTTTGGGGTTGGGGATGCTTACCTCCTACTGCCCATAAGCGTGTGCTAAAATTCTCCACAATAGCTTTCTCCTCTTCTCTCTGAACCCATGGATTCCACATCCATGGACTCAACCAAATGCAAATTAAAAATATTTGGAGGGAAGTGAATGCCCCTGTATCGAACACACACAGTTTTCTCTCTTTGCTCCCTAAACAATATAGGATAATAACTATTTACATGTAATTTTCACTGCATTGAGTATTATAAATAAGCTAGCGGGTGATCTAATACACACAGAAGGATATCTTAGATTATGTGCAAATATTACCTAGGCCATTTTATATATGCAACTTGAGTACCCTGGGATTTTAGTGGGAGAGACGTGGTTCTGAAATCAACTCCTGTGCTTACAAAGAGACAGCTATATATCCTTCTTTTTCCATTTCTCTGGTGAACTCTGAGTAGTGCCATATTATTACCTCAACTTTAATTCTGAATATGTTCTCCCAAGTCTTCCTTGCTGTGCCATTCACTCCCCACTTCCCATCTGATACTGGACAATTCTTTTCTCTGCAGCTTGTAGCCAATTACTGGGACGAGCTAAGTTAATATCATACATGTTTTCTCAAAAGTCTAGAGATGAGCACAAAGTCTAATACAATCCGGAGAGGGCAGACCTAGCCAGTTATTTTTCCAGAAGTCTGTGAGACAATCGGGGTAACAAGAGGTGACAGCAAGACGGAATTGGTTTATCCGAGGAACTTGTAGAGTAAACATGGAACCAGCAAATCTAAAGCAAAAACCTTAAAGGCAAGTCTAAATTTTGTGAGGTCACTGGCTACCCCTGTTCATAACCAAGGGGGATCATATTCAACCAAGGTGTTTAAAAATGAAGAGCAAAGTCAAAATTAGGGTGTAATTTGGAGCAGAACTGAAACAAGGTGGTAAGAAAGAAAGGTTCTAGGAAGGTGGCTATTACGCTACTGATGTTCAGCATACTGAACTACTCCCCCCGGGTGTTACTGTTACCAAGGAAAACGACAAATTTTCAGTTCAGTCTTCCTGGACATTGTTTGTGTGGGTCACAGGAATGGAGAAGGGGACTGGCTTGAAGAATCAGGAGCTGAACAGACAAAATGTGCTTAGCAATCAGTCAGTTGTTACAAAACCCAGGAGGGCCAGGGGATTCCATAAACCCTAAAATGTGTGCATGTGAGGAGGTATCAATCATCTCATATATTCATTTTGTGAAACCACCAATCTTAAGTGCAACTCTGAATTTTCTATATAATAAACTTGTCACTAGTTGGCCTGGTACTACTCTAGTCTGCACCTTCTCCTTCTACCAAGCTCTGTCAGGTGGACAGAAGAATTCTCCAGGAGGAACCAAGAGATATTACTTCCCTTCCTGCATAATACAGTTAGCCTCCCATAATTCACTTGTCATGGCTGACATCTTCCCTCCTGCCATGGCGGTCAGAGCCTCTCTCGTTACACAACTTCCAGGCTTCCTCCAACCTGGCCAGCTGCAGAATTAACTTGTCATGTTTGCTCTGGCGTGGGACCTGCTGGATATCAGAGCCTCCAGCAAACGAAATACCACAGGGAAAGAGGAAGGCCTGCCTGTGTCATTTCCCATCTGAAGCTTCACGGTGAGCTCATTAAGGAGCAGGTTGGAAGATGCTACGGACAGGTACATGTACTGCAAGAAAAGAGACCTGCATTGGAGCTTAAAGTCATAAGGACATGTGTTTGTAGGCCATTTGACACCTTCCAAATCACTTTCTCACGTTCTTACACGAGAAGCAGGCTATTGAGAGGTGACTATTTCTTTTTTCACAGAGTTAGTTGCCATGTTGTAGAGAAATCCCTGGACTCAGAATAGAGACTGCTGCTCAAAGTGATGTCTGTGCTGCTAACCAATGTATGAATCTGTCCATTCACTGAGCTCTTCCAGTCCTCTGTCTTCTCAGCTCCAAAATCAAGGCAATGAAGCCAATGTTAAGGGGACTTGGCCAGATGAACATAATTGTAAAATGCCTTATAAATTCTAAAGTACTGCACACAAGGATCCGCAGTGATAATCCCATTAAGAAACTGTATCACCAGCTGGAGTGAGGTCATTGGTGGCAGGGAAGTTTGGAGGTCCTGGAGAGCAGACTCAAGCTCTGCTTCTCTTTCACCTCACTCTGCGGTTTGGGGAAGTTAATTCCTTGTGGAGCCATTATTTCATTTATGAGATGGAAAATAATGAAAGATGCTTCCAGGATGATTTTGAGGTTTAAGTTGATGCAGATAAAGTACATGGCACAGTCTAGAGTA
The DNA here is from genome assembly GCA_004027205.1 of Ctenodactylus gundi. Taxonomy (NCBI): domain Eukaryota; kingdom Metazoa; phylum Chordata; class Mammalia; order Rodentia; family Ctenodactylidae; genus Ctenodactylus; species Ctenodactylus gundi. The sequence goes on from PVKB01002043.1 coordinate 173,152, forward strand.
TAATAAATGTTCAGTGATCAGATGTCATCATCAACATCATTTTCAAGACAGATCCCGCCCTGTAGTCCAGGCTGGGTCCTGAACTCACTAAGTAGCCCAGCCTGGCCCCAAAGTCACTGCAATTCTCCTCCTGAAGTCTCCCGAGTACTGGCATTAGAGGCATATACCACCATGCTCAGCTATTATATGGTGCTGGGAGATTAAACCTAGGAACTCAGGCTTCCCAGGCAAGAGTTATAACCACTGAACTACACCCTTCAAACCCCTCATTATTATTTTTACCCTTTTATTACAAAACACCAGAACTAGATTCCATGATTTCCAATCTGGTGTAAAAGAATTCTTGCGTCCATTTGATGACTTAAAGATATCAGTCTGCAGAAACTTAGATCTAGGCACATTGGATTCCACAGTTGACGCTTGTGTTATGACAGACAAGAAAATTGTAGTTCAGAGAGGGAAATGTATCACCCAAGGTCATTGCGGAACAAGGGCAAAAGCAAAGATTTCAGCCCAGGTTCCTACGCCCTTCGTGCAGTGTTCTTCCACATCCTGCACTCACAACTCATAGGTCTCAGCACTGCAAAGACTATGGGGATATTTTAGGTCATCTCATTGCTCCCGACAGGACAGCGGGTGGGGGGGGGGGATGTTGTGACGTGGTTCCATGGGCAGGAACTGCAACTCAGCTCTCCACACTTTCAGTGCCAGGTACTCTTTACCCAGCCTCCTGAAGAACCTCACGGTGACGAGTATAAAGCTTACCACCATTTGCCACAAAGTAACAGTAGTGACAGTCAACGTTAATTGAGCATTAATTAGAAGGCAAGTACTTTATGTGTAAGATTACATCATTTAATCTTCACAAAACAAAATAAGGTAACCAAGTAACAGATTTTTAAAAATAAGCTTACACAGCTAAAAAATATAAGAAATACTATTAAGTCCATTAAAATATAACTTATGTGGAAGCTGGGATTTTTATTTGCTTCTGTAAGTTCAGTTTTTGGAATAGTTCCTAGTGCACAGTGTTTGTGCCATAAATATTTTTGAACACAAGAATTGAGAAGTAGTATCAGCAAGATGGTAGGAGATACCAGCCTTCATCCAATCGCATCCCCCCAAAATAGACAGCTACTTATAATCACAAGAGCCTTGGTAGAGTTCAACATCCAATTAAGCAACTGTAGAAATATGCTGAAGAAAAAAGGACAATCACCCCGAGAGGATTACTAGAGACATCAGTATACTTAAAATAATTGGGAAGAGACAGAGGAGACAAGAAGGACCGGAGCTATCAGTATTGATACTGGGACAGGTGGCTCTAAGGAGCAGCTGTTGTTGTGCCACGCTAGATGCTGGGCCATCAGTTCTCCCAGCCTCGTGTGTGTTCAACCCCCTAGATCTGCAGCCATGCTGCCCATGTCCACCTTCCAGGCTCAAGCTCTGCTGGAAGAAATACACATCTATCCCTAAATTACTACCACTACCACCACAAAAGGCATGGAGCCACACACCCAGGCTCAAGGATCCGGAAAATCACTTTATCGCCACAAAGAACAAGCACGTCCCCTGGATTCCGGACACTCTCTAGCTCTCTGTTATGATTCAGATTTAAAGGGTGCCTGAAATTTTTCTTATGTTTGGAAGGTAACTAATGGTAGGAGCACTGTATCGGACAGCAGGCTCAGCCTCCGGCAAGCTCAGCAGCCGGGGGGCTGTTGGAAGCAGAGCCCACTTGGAGAAAGTGGATCAGCAGCGACTTGCCCTGAGAGGGGTATCTTGCCCCTACTCTTCCCTGCCTGCTCTCTCTCTCTGTGTCCCTCCCCTCCCAGAATGCTGTGCAGTGAGCTACTTCCCTCTGCTCCACCATACTACCGTGCCATTTTTGCCTTGAAGCCATTTCATCACAGACTGAATCCACTGAAACCATGAGCCAAGTAAACCTCTCCCCCTCTAAGTGATGAGGGTCCATTATTTTGTTCTAGGAACAGGAAAGTGACTAATATATTCTCTAAGGGCCTTTAGACCAAGTTCTGTGGACTCTGGCTCCTTAAGTACGCCACAAAACCCCACACATTGTATACCATTATCAATGTGGCAGATGGGGTTCATATGCCCTGGGCACAGACCCAGGATACCTCCATGGTCCATATGTCCTGTGATTCACGCCCCCCCACACACACCTATGCTATACTCCAGGGGTGCTATACTTCAGATATTAATAACAACGCTAATATTACTATACTGGCAAGGTGAACCCAACCCTAACAGTGATCCTTTTGCCATAATATCCCCAATGGGTTTAAAAAGAGATTGAAGGACACCGACAGCTTTCACCAACAGATGTCAGGAGTCTGCACAACCTCTCCAGATGTCCACAGTCTTGGCTACTAATAACTCTCGCAGTGTTTGACAGCGCTGACCTCACTTAACAGAACCACACAATGGCTGCACAGAAGCCCCATCATGGTGTCAGAGCTGTCATATAACGTTGGACAGCACTGCACAAGGCAAGGATTTTCTCTACTAGATTCAGTCAATAAAGTCTAGAAGATGTAACGGCCCCTGTCAAACCCAGAGTAAAGCAGACAACAACAACAAAATGAAAAACTAGTGGAAGCAAAGGAACACAACAATTTTCTACTAGCTGATTCCTAAGAAACTGAAATTTATGGATTGTCTGACAAATAATTCAAAATAATGTTTTTGAACCATAAAGAGCATGAAGGTTTAACAGAGAAGCTAAAGTTACAACAAAGAACTAAATGACAATTCTGAAGCGGAAGGATAAAAATGGAGAAATGAGAAGTGTAGTCAGGTCAACGATAGAATTTACTGAGTGGAAGAAAAACATCTGTGACCTCAGAGATGGGTCATTTGGAAAGATAAAGCCAGAGGGGGAAAATACTAAAAAGAAATGAGACACCTGCAAGTTTGGTGAAACCTCATCAAAAAAGTTGAAACTGAGCTCGACCCAGTGGTTGCAGGCCTATAATCCTCGCGCTCTGGACGGCTGAGTCAGGAGAATTATAATTCTGAGATCAGCCTGAGCCACGCAGCTATTTGTGTGTTCCTGTCTCAAAAAGACAGAACTAAAAATAGGCTGAGGATGTAGCTCAGTGCAAAGGCTGTGGTCTTGATCTCCAGCACCACAAAAAAACAAAAAATTTTAAAAAATTAAAAAGCTAAAATTATATTTTGGGGTCCTTGAGGCAAAAGAGTGTGAGAGTATTTGTTTTAAAAATAGCTGAAATTTTCCTAAATCCAGGTGAAGAGATAAGCATCCAGACACAGAAAATTCAAAGATCTGTAGAGAGATTCAACCCAAAGAAGATGACACCAAGACATTTTACATTCTCACTGTCAAGACAAAAAGAGAGATAAAATCTTGTTGACAGCAGGACAGAAAAGAAGATTCTCGTATACGTAGGAATCTCTATAAACCTACCTAGTGAGTTTCTCAGCAGAAATGGTGCAGGCCAGCAGAGAGTGCGAGAGCATATGCTTTCAAAAATGCTTTGCAGCCCAAAATACTCTATTCAGCAAATTCGCCCATCATAAATAAAGGAGAAAGAAACACTTCCCCAGACAAATAAAAGCAGAGGGAGGGAGTTCAGGACCATGAGGCCTACCTTGTAATAAATGGGTAAGACAGTTCCTTGGCTGAAATGAATGATGCTAATTGGTAACATCAAAACAAAACCAAAAAATATATACATAACATCCAAACTTTCATAACTACAAGACTCACCACTCAAAGTAAGACCACAATCAAATTCAGACTCATCTAATACTGGAATTGTACCGTGTAAATCCCATAATTTATAAAAGTAAAAATATAAAACTTAAAAATAAGCATATGTACAATTGTTTCATAAGAGAAATACAATGTAAAGAGTAAACCATGACAGAAATTGATGGGTAGAGTAAAAGGGTACAGACTTTGATGCAATCCTCGCTAAGTTTTTATTGGCTTAAAATACACTCCTGCAAGATGCTTAATTTAAGCTACATGATAACCATGAATCAAAAACCCTCGGTAGATTGACAATAGCTAAAAAGACACAAATCAAAACACAGCAGTACATAAAAGGATCAAATCACCAGGGGAGAAAGAAAGGAAGAGGAGTCCAAGGACTTACAAAAAAATAGAAACAACGCACAAAATGACAGTTTTAAGGCCTTGCCTATCAATAACTACTTTGAATGTGATTACATTTTCTAATCAAATACACACAGTGGCTTAATAGACTTAAAAACAAAACCCAAGCACATGCTGCCTACAATAGATTTACATCAGTTTCAATCATACACATCGACTGAAAGTGAAGGGACGGAAAATTTTCGCATAGAAAAAATTTTCTACACAAATAGAAAGCCAAAGAGTGGAGGGTAGTTATATATAAATATCAGTCTAAATGAATGAGTAAAATGAAATGATAAAAAGGAAAACGAGATAAAGACTGCCACTAGGTGCTGAGAAAGGGCTTCATTTCTCAGGAGGATACGACGTATTAAATGCATATGCAGCCAACATTACAGGCTCTATGTATATCAAGAAAATAGTAGTAGATCTGAAGGGACAGATAAGCAGCAATACAAAAATAGTAGGGGAATTCAATATCTTCCCACCAACAATGGACAGACGGTTCAGACAGAAAATCAATAAGGAAACATCGGATTTGAAATGCACTGTAGACCTAAAGGACCTGACAGGCATGTAATGCACAATGGCACGTGCACATTCTTTTCAGGCATTTGTGGAACATTCTAGCAGGATAGATCCTATCTCTGAGAGCACAAAATAAGCTACAATAAGTTTAAGAAGAGTAAAATAATATGAAATATCTATTCTGACTACAAGAATTTAAAACTAGGGATCAATAACAAGAAGAAATAAAAATGACAAATATGGAAAATTGCTCCTGAATAATCAATGTGCCAAAGAAGAGATCAAAAGGAAAAAAATTGTAAAAATCTGAGACAAAAGAAAATGAAAATGCAACACACAAAACAGCAATCCACAAAAATCGGAACAGAAAGAAATGAAATGCACTGGGGAAAAAAACAGAAAACCTTGATAACAGTAAAGAGTTGAGTTTTGAAAAGATAATCAAAATTTACAAATGCTGAAATTGAGTAATGAATGGGGAAAGGAAAGATCTACAGAGTCAGAAGTGAAAGCCAAAAAACCACAACTGGTATCACAGAAATGTGAAAAATAATAAGACCATCCATAAATAAATTGGATAGCCTAGATGAACTGGAGAAACTTCGGACACTTAACAACTTACAAGGCTGACACACAAAGAAGCAGAAAATTAGAGCCCATTAAGTATGAATGATGAGGCTGAATCAGCCACAATATCCCATTAAACAGAAATCCAGTATCTAGTGAGTTCCACACATTTATAAAAAACGAGTATCAATTCTTCTCAAACTTAAAAAAAAAAGCAAGTGGGAAGAAACATTTCCACACTCATCTGAAGAGGCCAGTACGACCCAGATACCAAAGATAGACAAGGACACTACAGGAAAGCTATGGGGCAATATTCCTGACACGCACAGGTGCGAAAATACCCAACAAAATCCCAGTGAAGTTCAACAGCCCATGAAGGGGTCATTCACCACAGTGAAGTGGGATTTAAACCCAGGACACAAGGGTGGTTGTCTCAGTGACAGGCCCATCTTGGGGTGCCACACTCAACAGTGACAACTTAAAAGGGGGAAGGGTTACTTTAGCTAACTGTTTCAGAGGTCTCAGTCCACATATGGCAGCTGGCTCCCAGGCAGAGAAGAGCCACCGTGGAAGGGCCATGGTGGCGAGAGCTGATCACCTCATGGCAGTCGGGAAGCAGAGAAAGAAGGGAAGAGCCAGGAACAACAATATACTTCCCAGGTCATGCCCCCGGTGACCCATCCCTCCGACCAGGCTCCATCTCCTACAAGATTGAAGGTCATCAACAGACAGATCCACTGATGAGTGCTGCACCCTCAGATCTACCATCTTCGAAACACAGGAGACGTGGAAGGACATTTTAGATTTAAGCCATAACAACAGCAAATAAATACATATGATACAAAGAATGATCAAATACAGCAGAAAGCCCAGAAATAAATGCACACACTGACAGTTAATTTTTTTTTGACAAAGATGTCAAGAATACAGAGTGGAGAAAGGACAATTTCTTAAATAAATGATGTTGAGAAGCCAGTTATCCACAGGCAAAAGCATAAAATCAGACCAGCTATGTCACATCATACACAAAACATCAGCTTAAAATGCATTAAAGACTAAAATGCACTAAAAACAGAAAAACAGAACGTAGAAAGTTACTAGAAGAAAGCAGGCTGACCTGGACAATTTTTTTCCATATGATCTCTAAAGTACAGGCAGCCAAATCAAAAACAGGCAAATGGGATTATGCTAAATTAAATGATTCTGCACAACAAAAGAAAAGTCAGCAAAGTAAAGAGACAAGAGCAGAATGAGAAAACCGTATTATCAGACTGTAAACTTGAAAAGCGTTGGTCAGATGTCAAGCAACTAGATTGTGAAGGAAGTGAAAACTGTTTCCTTTCAGAGTGGTGTAAGGCATGTTTAGCTCTGAAGAACAGAAAACAGCATCTTAACGTGGAAAATCACAGAATGTATTTACGAACTACTTGAAAACGTAGGTAATAAAGGAACAATAGATGAGCAAATAAATGCTGGTTTTGTTCTCCCATCTGAGGACCCTCGTTTTTGCACTCTGACGTCACTACTTTGTAGCTATGGCAGCTTCTTCAAGTGAACTGATCTCATGAGCTTTCATTTACCAACATCTGTACCAAAAAGTCCCGTAAAAAGCCCTTGTCCACCCGACTTCATTGCCATGTAACTGAGGAAAGAAATATTCAAAGACTTTGACATTCTTCCCACCTCAACGCTGAAGTCAAATCTGAATTAAGTAGCAGGTAACACTAATAAGACCATGAAAGACTTTCAAGATCCTTCCAGCTCTGAAGTGTGGTCACACATGCTGCTTCAACATTTACAGACATCTTAAGAGCCGGTGACATTTGAGGGAGAAATCATGTCACTGAATGTGCAACGCTTCGTGTGTGTTTAATCATCTGAGTTATCCAATATCCCCAGAAATGCCTACAGAGTAACTCTATAGATCCTTTGATATATTCTGGTGCAGACAGATTAAAAAGAGAGTGCTGAATCTATTACTGTTTACAAAAGGGTAAAAAAAAAAAAGCACGATGCGGTTTTGATGTTGAATGTTCCCCAAAAGGAGGCAAAGGCCCATGCTTCAAAGGCTGTGTGTGCAGGATAGCACAGGACCGTTAGGAGCAGGGCTAGGGGAAGGTCTGTAGGTCCTTACAAGTGTGCCCTCAAAAGCGATTGTGGGATTCCAGTCACTTCCTCGCTCTCTTTCTCACCCAGGCCACAACGTGAGCAGTTGTCTGTATCATGTGCTGCCCACTCCTGCCATCCAGATCGCCTGCAAGAGGCCGGACAGCAATGGGTCTGCTTCCACGGACTGTTACCTCTAAAGCTGTGTTCTATAGGGAACCTTTTCTCTTTATAAGTTTTCACCTAAAATATTTTGTTATAGTGATGGAAAGATGACCAATACAATGTCTTAGAGTCTCTTATCAGTGAATCTTGGAGGATTCTGTTTCATTCACTACCTGGTACTATGATCCTAGGCCCTGGTTCCACTGTTTCTTGGATCCCTTGTTTCTACTTTCAGTTCTGCTCAGATTGACATTTTGAATAATTGGACTGTATGATAAGTTTTCAATTTGTTATTTTTCTCTTGGTATGTCCCCTTTTTGTGCCAAGCTAAGATTGCGATAAATCTTTTCCTTAAGAATATTTCAACTGATTCATAGAGAACTTGTAACTCACTGACAGAGAAAATACAATTGCATTTTCCAGTGCCTATCCGCTGCATATTATCTGTTACTAAAATATGCATATAATACATATACATAGAAGCAGGCATAAATCATAAAGGTATATATCAATAACTTGTCATAAAATGAAAACCACTTGTAGTTATATGTGTTGTCTTAGGTACTTTCTTGTTGCTGGAACAGAATCTGGCATCCACAACTTTAGGGAGGAGAGATCTGTTGGAGGAAGGCCAGAGATAGCACACATCCCTTCAGGTCAAGGCCCAAGAATCTGCCTCTGGCAGCGAGATCCCAGCTCCCAACAGCACAGGACTCTCCTAAAACATGGAAATACATGAGGCTTTTTTTTTTTTTTTGAGACAGGGTCTCACTCTGTAGCCTAGGCTGGTCCTGAACTCACTATGGAGCCCAGGCTGGCCTTGGACTCATGGCAATCCTCCTGCCTCAGCCTCCCAAGTGCTGGGATTTCAGGTGTGCACCATCACATCTGGCTTATGTAGTACTGAGGAATTGAACTCGGGTACTTAGGTCTTGACTTGGGACTTGCTAGGCAAGTGCTGTAACTACTCAGCCATTCCTCCAGCCCCACGTGAGGCTTTTTGAAGGACACTCCGGATCCAAGCCATAACACATGTTAAGAAAAGCAAGCATTACTACCGGAACAGGAACTCCTTGTAACTCCTACCTGCCAGTCACTACTCCACCTTCTTCTCCAAAGTGAATCAATATCCTGACTTCTGACATTAGAAATTTCCTGTGCACTTTTGAATTTCACTGGTATGGATTTGTACAAAATGCATTCCTTCCTATCTACCATCCTTGCTCAACACTGTGTGACCACTCACATTATTGTGTGCAGCAACAGTTTATTCATTTTCATGGATTAATAATAGTATTCCATTTTAAAGAATAGGCCATAATCGATCTTATCATTCTCTGTTAGTAGACGTTTGGGTTTTCAGTTTGAACCTAGTATAACTATTGCTACAAAAATTCTGCCATTAAGACCCTACCACATGTCATTTAATGCTCATATATACATGAGCCTGTGGGGTATATGTAGATGCAGAGTTACTGAGACATAAATTCTGTGTATATTCTGTTTTAGTGGTTACTGCTAAACAGTTCTTCAAAATAGCTCTATCCTTTTATTTTATTTATTTTGAAACAGGGCCTTGCTCTGTAGTCCAGACTGGTTCTGAATTCACTATGTAGCTCAGGTTGACCTCACACACACACAACAATCCTCCTGCCTCGGCCTTCTGAGCACTGGGATTACATGCATGTGCCACCATGAGCAACTTATGCAGTGCTGGGGAATCGAACACAGGGCCTCACACTTACTAGGCAAGCTACATCCCCAGCCCAGCTGTATCAATTTAAACTCCCATTATCAATGGATATGGGTAGTAATTTTTCTAATTCTATTCTAAGTTTTAGTATTGTTGATCTGTTTAATTAAGTCATTACGGTGGCTATATGTGGCTATTTCATTGATTTCATTATCTTATTTAACATTCATTTCTCTGATGTATAAGGAGATCAAGTCTACTCACATTTGTTGGAATAGTTAGATGCCCTCATTTTTGAAGTCCTTTCAAATCTTTTGCTTGTTTTTTTTTCTGTTTTTTTCCTTATTGAAGATAAAGACACAAGATTATATAGATGTATGTGCACATGTATGTGTGTGTATGTATACACACATATATATGTATACATATATATATATACTCAAATGTGAGTTTCATTATATACCATAAATATGCATCTCTAGTATATGTGTAATAAGATTTTGTGACTTTTGTCCAATAACCAGAAATGTTTCAACTCAATATAACTCAATCTAGTAAATGTGCTGCATTTTGTGTCCTAACAAATCTTTGTCTGCCTTTCATATTTTCCCCTAAAATCTTGTTGTCATTAACTTTGATTCTATTTGGTTATCCAGCTGACTTACAATTATTAAAGAATCTTGCTTTTAATATGTTATAACGCCAACTGTACCAAAATCGCCTATGCTAAGGAACAGAGCAGCCTTCATAAACGACAATCGCGAAGTTAACACTAGGTTAGGTCCCTCTCTTCCCTCAGCTATTCCCATCCTGTTACAACTCTTTTTACCTGCTAACCTTTCACTTCCTGTATCTTCAGAATTCAAATTCAACCTCCTCAGCCTTACCCCTTCCGCCTGCCAAAACCGAACCGCTTCACCATGGTTCTCCCCAGAGCCTAGATCGGAGGAATACGAGAGAATGAAACAGTTCTCAAAGAACCGGTGTCTTCTGATTCATATGCTTGGGCTTACATAACAGAAAACATAGACTCGGTCGTTTAAGCACCAGGTATCATGTTCTTACTGTTCTGGAAGTTAGAAACGCCAAGATCAAGGTGCCAGGTGATTTAATTCCATCCCTGGTAAGGGCTCTTCTCCTGGTATACGGTTGACTACTTTCTCACAGTGTCCTTCTCCCTTGGCGTAGAGAGAGGATCCGCTCTCTGGTCTTTCCATAAGAACAACTCTATCACAACAGGGTCCCACTTTTATGGCCTCTGCTAACTTTACTTTAAAGGCACTACCTCTAACTCCAGTTCATTTCCTGTTAGGACCTGAACATATATATTTGTGGAGGACATAATCCAATTATAGCATTCTGCCTGCGGTCTCCAAAATTTATGTCCTTATGACACGCAAGATACATTGATTCTATCCCAACTAAGCCAAAGGTCTTAACTCATGCCACTACCACCTCTAGCAGCTCACGTCCAAAGGCTCATCAAAATAACATCTAAATTAGATACCAATGGAATTTGATTTGATTTATCCTGAGACTAAATTTTTCTCTGGTGGCTAATCAGCAAAATTAGGAAAGTCGTATATGCTAAAGTATAATGGTGGGATAGACATAAACTAGACATCCCATTCAAGAAGGCAAGGGAGGAGGAAGAGTTCCGGCAAGTACAAAATCCTGCCAGGAAAATTTAGTGAGGTTTTAGAACTTAGAAACAATCTTCTTTGATTTGATATCCCTCCTTCTAGGCCTGCAGGTGTAGCAGCATCACACCCAGGGTTCTGCTGGTCACATTTCCTCTTCTGTGTGGCTGGGGGGCCCCACTCCTTTAACTTGGCGAGGTGGGGCTCTCGGAGAGTCCTACAATGTGGATCTGTAAAGGAGCCCTTCCTGCTACCCTACAACCAAGAAAGCAAAGATCCTATCCCCGCTGTCCACCGTGGGCATGGTATTCCTCACTTCAGCATAATCTTTTAAGTAATTTTTCATTTTATTGAAAAATTATGTGTTTTGAAGCTAAGTATCTCAATGGTTATATTTTGCAGAAGCCAAAAATCCCAACAGTCTTTCTCAATTCCACTCATCTTGCTCTTTCCTCTGGAGTTCATGGCAATGCCCTTTGTGGCATAACTTTATTTCTAATTCTGGTTTCAGCTGAGATGGTCAATTATGTCTACATCTCACACCCACAATCTGAAATTCTTGGTATGCCCTTCAGAACAAGCTTTCTTGTTTATTGCCATGTGAGTTGCCTAGGATATTCTAAATCCTCAAGTTTCCACGTTCCTGTGTACTTGATTTCTTCTTCACATCATCTGTCTCCTTTTTGCACTTAGGAGGAGCCAGCTCACTCCTTCAACATTCAGCTTAGAAACCTCCTCGGCTAAACAGTTCATTCCATTGCTCACTACTTCTGAGAGGAACACTAGAGCATAATGCAGCCAAGTTCTTTGGCATTTTAAAACAGGAACTGCCTCTCCTCTTGGCTCCAGCGACTCATTTCCATCTGAGACCTCACTGGGAGTATATTTCATAACAGGGGTAGCTCTACTATGAATCTCCAAACTCTTCAAATCTCCTTCCTTTACTGAGTTCCAAAGCCACTTCCAGATTTTTTGGTATCTTGTTACAGTAGCACCCCACTTCTCAATACCAAAATCTACATTAGACAGCCCAGGGTGCCATATTTAAGTACGTTATAGTTTAACCAATAGAAATCATTTTCTCACAGGTCTGGAGGCTGGAAAGCTCAATAGCAAGGTGGCAGTTAAATCAAAGCCTGGTAAGGACTCTTCTTGTACCATGCAGATGGCATCTTCTATGGTAGAGAAAGCAAGATCTCTGGCGATCCTCTAATAGAAGAGCTCCCTGTCATTAAATATCTCTAATCTGTGACTTCAATGTCTTGCATCAATTTGGAAAAATTTTCAGATATGTTTTCTTATCTTTCTTCTGTGATTTCTCATACATGTTAAACTTTTTTGCTCTAGTGTTGTGTAGTTCGCAACTTTTGTATACAATATTAGTCTTTCTCACCTTACTTAAATTTAGATAATTTCTTCAAACCCAACTTCCAGCTCAATATATTTTCTTTGCTTTCATACAATCTGCAATTAAATCAAGCCAATGAACTCTAAAATTTAGCTATTTGTCTATTCCAAAAGTTTGCTTTTTATTTTTTATCTTCCAGGTATATGATGAAAATTCTCAATTTGTCTAATTTCTGGGTATAGTATGATTTAAAGGGAATTTCTAATAGCTTGAGTATCTGTCTGTATGTCTTGCGGTATCTTTTTATTGCTGAGTTTTCTCTTATTTTGTTCTGCCATGTAGTCTTCACTCCTGTTATGTTTGGTCATTTTTGTGTTAAGTGTTTGTTATTTTTCATGATAAATTTTTAAAACATTGTTCTTGAAAATTTCATTTTTATCGAACAAACTTAATTTTATTTCTAACTGGTAGTAAAAGGAGAGAGAGATCATTTCTTCATTTATTTTGCGCAGAATCTGGAGGAAAGAGAACCTACTGCCAGCCTTCCTTGGTTAGTAGACGACATCCCTTTAGGATGTCCAGTTGAAACCCTGAGATGTTTAGCAATGTTTCTTTTTGATGAACCCTGAAGCAGATTAACTTTACTCATCCAAACCTCTGAGACTGAAGTGAACTCTGTCCTGTTTCCCAATCTTTAGTCACTACTTTCTGCTCATCTCCTTAACATTTCCACCTTTATGTCTTAAAGGAGAATGTAGCATCTAAATCCAGGTTCACTTTTTCCTGCAACCTTGATCCCCAAATATGAGGTGCCTTGTTAGTTCTCCAATTTTTTTTTTCACATTTCATTCTAATTTTTTCACACTCTTTTTTCTTGTTCTCAGAGGCAACTTCACCTGAACAAAATAATCCATCTTTGTCAAAAAAATAAAAAATAAATTCCACATGGACCTCAGTAAAGCTCCTTTTCCTTTAGACTGTTTTCCTGACAGCATATCAGCACCAACTCCTCACTATTTTATTATTTTATTTTAGTATCTATTACCCTCTGTCACTCAAAGCTCTTCTTTGCCTAAACTACCAGTGGAACAAGAGGAGAGGTTATAGGAGACTACAAGGCCTGTGCCATGGTGAGGTGACAGGTTGTTCTGTGTTAATAGCTGATCTTTGTCACCGATGGACTTAAGAAGTCCTTGCATAATACTCACCCAAATAGTGACATTTTTGTTATTCATACAACCCCCAGGCTTCCTCACTTGAAATACATAAGCGATTGTCAGGAATGGAAGACTTAGCCCATGCTTATCCTCCCTGCCATCTTCCCAACCCATAACACAGTTAATAGGCGACATAAGCTTTTTTGGAGAGAATCCCTTCTTAGATACCTCATTTCTCTGGAGTGGCAATTTACCAAAATACCTCAAGCTCAACTATTTTTTTAATCCTGAAGAAATGTATACTCTGTATTGAGACTAAAGTGTAGAATAAGGAGCAGCTTCACAGGAGGAGTGGGTAGGGCCATTTTTATCAGACTCACCATCTCTCTCTTATTACTTTCTCTTAATTCCATCATCATCAGACTTTCAGCTGGGTCCCTACAGGCATAGCAAGTCAACTCATCCTCTTTGCGTTCTCTTAGGTGTTTTGTGTTTTGATTGGGTGAACCGGTAAAGCATTGGAAAGAGCCCCTTTTGTGAGCAATTCTCGCCTCTGAACAGTTTCCATTATTTGCAATCTTCCTTCATTCAGTACTGAGTGTCTCTGGCCTACAAGAGAGTCACAAATAGGGGCAGTGTCTGAACCGGCACTTTTGTTAGCCTTCTGAGGAAGGCAATAAAACCAAACGATGGTGGTATTGTGGAATGTGTGATATTTGGCACTTTCTTCGATTTTGAACCTTGGCTACAATTTTAGAAGAAAGGAAAAACTGCTTGACTTCTTAAAACCACCAACACCAACATCATCACAGCAAGGACAAAAATTGGTGCTGTAATAACCCATAATAAAATAAACTAATGCTACATTAAGCATCCTTCAAATGCTTTGGAAGTGCCTTCCTGTGTTGTGTTGTTCATCTTTATAACCACCCTGGATACTGCTGATCCTGTGAGAGGATACTATTCTTATCCCCAAGTCACAGACAAAAAGCATGATAAGCTAATGAAGTTAAGAAGTCATCCTCAAGTTGACACAACATCTGGGAAGTAGACTAAGGCTCAGCTGAGGACCTCCTGAGATCTTCAGCTCAATGTAATAAATTTCCAGAGTTAGAAATGAGTAATGATCTCTCCTGTCCACGAAGGTCACACTGCAAGTCGACAGGAAGCAGGCCAGAGTCTCAGGTTCCCATGAACAAATCCTTCCAACTCCTCTGAGTATACAGCTTGTTCCCTTCACAATCAATGTCTGCTGAGGACAGAAGCATGTCATGAAGGTTGAACAAATCTTTTTCAAACACTTTAAACTCAAGCAACAATCACCAACTGCCTGAGGCTCTGTCCCCCAGCTCCCGGAACACTTCTCCTCTCCTTGGAAAGAATTTCTGGGAGGGAAACCTGCCCTCTGTGGAAGTTACATCTCCAACGACTGCATAATTCATTTGCATTTCAAAAAGGCAAGGAACCAAATATCCTGCAGATCTCCTGAGTTAAGAATAAGAGAAAGTCCTCTATTGCCCTCCAGGAAGCCCCCTGTGACTCTGGCCGCCATTTGCTTCAGGGGGGAGGGGCGCAGAATATTGTCCACAGGCAACGCCTGCTGTGTGAGTGTTGGGTAAAACCTAGATGCAGAAGCTGTGGGAAGGGGCAGCGAACAGGGGTAACAGGTACCACTGGTAGATTTTATTTTTGTTTTTTTTTTTCCAATTTGAAGGCCACCACTGGTTATGAAACAACTGGTTTTTGTTGCAAACTCATTAGTCACTTCTTGAGAACCTGCTGCTCGCTTCCTTCTTAGGTCAGGCACCTGCCTGAGGCCACCAAACAGGATCAGGTCACACTTTCCCCTGTGAGAAAGGTTGGTTTGGAAAGTACCTATAAAATCTTGAGTTATGGTATATATTTTCTTTGACCCAGAAATTCTGCTCTCTCTTCTAGACATAGTAACATATGAAATAATCTCTACAACAACAACACAATAATAATAGTAATAATAATAATGAGGCAGTGGTGTAATCCTCCATGGTGCATCTCATGTATATTGTGGTATATACAGAGTCATTTAAAAGAGCGAAATGTACTAATATAGAAAATCCTTAGGTGTAGTACTGGAGAAAAAAAACAGGGCACGTGACAGCATGTTGGAGTTCCAGTTTTGGCACAGTGGCGAGTTAAAGAAAACAGCCCTCTCATCTCTATCCTTACTGTTAAACACTTAGGAGACAGATGTTCTTTAAGGTAAACTTCTGTATCAGTGTAGTTTCAAATTGTTTTTTCCTTTGTTTTAGCTAAAACTTCAGTATTTATGTTCACCATTCTTATGACTCTGAACTGAGCATGCTCAGAAGTGTTTTGTGTCAGCCATCATAACCTTTCCAACATGTGCCCTATGACCTTGAGAAGTGTTGCGTCAGCCATCTTAAATTTTCCAATATGCACTCTATTGACCTTGAAGGAAGCATGAATAGAAATGCGTCCACCATTTCTCCACATGACCTAAAACAGAACGTGCTCAGAAAGGCACACCTTGGGCAACCCACATTTACAGGTCCCCTTTCTGACTAGTAGAAGCTTTACCCTCTTTATTTATCCTCTATCTTTTTTCCCCTTCTGCAATTTTCCCAATAAAGTGTTCTCTTCACAAAAAAGCACACCTTAAATTGCGCATGCTCAGATATGTGTCTGCCCTTAAACGGAGGTCTCCTGGCTCTGCACAGGCTCTAGGAATAAAATATCCACGCTTCGGTTCCTTGGGGAGAGCATCATTTGTGTGTGTTTATCTTCAGTGAACTGTTTGCTTGCCGCACAAAATAAATCTTTCTACTTTCTGTCATCTTTTGGCTGTACTGATTGACTTCACAATCCTCAGGGGCATTTTGTTGTATGTGGCTCTACTGCCACACTCCAGGAGCAGCCATTCGAACTTTGGGTAAAATACATTTTTCCTCACTTCTACTTCTCCCTGATTCCAAAAAAAGAAAGAAAAAGAAAAAAAGAAATAAAGAAGGAAACCCAGTAACATTCAAAATGAAAAAGGAGGGAAGGAAAGAAGGAAAGAGAGAGAGAGAAGGAGGAAGTCAGGAAGAGAGGAAGGGAGGAAGAGAGGCAGCCAGGAGCCAAACATAAAGTTAGATTTTATGCTGAGTATGGCATTCTGACACGGAAGCAGCTTTACATTTGAGCCATGACAACTGGGGGATACAAATTTCTTGGCCATCCAAGGGCTACTCTGTTATCATATGTCTTTTTTCTTCACATTCTGATTACTATGTATTTGTGACACGCCATAATTACATTACACTTAAAATCTTTGTGCACATATACATCGGATCAATTTCATATTGCCTCCCCGTTTTCCACCCTCCTGTACTCTCTCTCATCACCCGCTGCCCAACATCTCATTTATTTGACTCCATTATCTTTCCAAAAGAGTTAAAAACACAATATAATAGAGACACATGCATGCTCATGTTTATAGCAGCACAGCTAATAAAAACTAAGTCATGGACGATGCTGAAATATCCATCAATAGACCAACTGATAAAGGGAATGTAGTTCATAGACACAATGGAGTGCTACTTTGCCATAAAGACAGATAGATCTGACGTATTTGCAAAAACATGGATATAATTTGAGGTCATGCTTAATGAAGTAAATCTGGTTTGGAAGTTAATATTGCATATTAATATGAGTATCAGATAACATACTCTAATATAAGTAATAGTCATACAAGGGTTTAAGATGAGAACCATACTTCTTGAAGAGTAACCGCCCACCAAGAAGGAAGAACTTAAATTTTTCACCAATCAGAATAAGAAAATAATAAAGAAATCTAATTTTTCAATGATGCTGAAGAAAAAGAAAAGTCTCTTTTTAACAAAAGCCATCTCAATTTTGAGCTATATGGACATATAAAATCCTGAATATATGCTTTCATCATGACATAAGAATTCTTGTGTGAGAAATAATCTGAGTTGCTCCTATGTTAGTATTTTAGAAGAAAAGAAATGAAATTAATACAAGACTGCTTGCAGAGGAAATTTCTCTAACCCAGGTATTATTGGACTAATGAGGAAAGAAACAATCTCCAAAGATATTGAGCTCACAAAAGTAACATCAGCAGTTTGGGAGGCTGAGGCAGGAGAATTACAAGTTCAAAATTACCTTGGACAACTTAATGATTTGGTTAGACTCCATCTTAAAATCAAAAAAATTTTAAATGGGTAGAAAAACATCTCAGTGTAAATGCCTTTGGTTCAACCCCTGCGAATGCAAAATTAATTAATCAATTAATTAAATACGCATCAACAGACCAATGGATACACAAACTGTGGTGTTTATACACAATGGAATACTACGCATCTGTAAGGTCCAACAGCGTGGAGGCTTTTACGGGCAAATGGAAGAAACTTGAGAACATCATGCTTAGTGAAGTGAGTCAGAAGCAGGAGGTGAAACATCGAATGGTCTCTCTGATATGAGAGTCCCAGAGCACAACTCTTATGGAACTTAAAACGAAAACCAAAGTGAAATGGGGGTAGGGCGGGGAGGGGAGGAGGGGTGGGTAGGGAGAGGGACAAAAGGAGAGTGGGAGTCCTTGGCACCTTGACAAGGTAAGTAGGTGCACAAAATCCTCAACTTCATTGTAAACCTTGAATTTTGCACTTATACATATCAATAAAATGGGGAAAAATAACTGCAAAATTCCTAAAGGAATGATCAATTATGGAGGTGACACGGTAGGTACAACAATAGAGCTTGAAGGACCTCTAACAGCTTGAGACGACAGGACAAACAGTGTAAGACTATGAAGCAGTAAGGTCTGGAATGACTGAAGAGATAAGAGGGTGAAAATTATGTGAGAATACAAAACTCCGTAAGAGAAAATACCAAAAACTTTAAAAAGGATGAAATACAGTTTTCAGTTATTAAAAATAGTCATCAAATTAAAAATTTAAAGTAGGCTTCAACTTAAAAATAGTTTAAAGCCAAATCTTACCATGGTGATAATAAAAGAATGAAAAACTGTACAAATTCACAAGTTATGGAGATGAAGAGAATACATAATGTCAAATGAGAAATGAGACACAATTTTGCAAAATGGAGTCAACTTTACAAACTAAAGAAAGCTGAGATCGTAGTTGTGATAGAGGAGGACGTGAAGTAACAACGAAACAAATATAACAATAGCAACACCAAAAACTAACATGCATTTGCACAAATACAGGAGGGCCTGAGATGTGAGGCTCCTGAATGTGGACAGGAACAAAAACAAAATTCCTTAAAACTTTAGTTAAAGAGCTGTTCGAGTTTCCCAAATAATTTGTAATAAACTATACAACCAAGTGCCTCCTTTTGCCCCATTTAAACAAGATAATTTATTACCTGTAAACCTGATACAAAGAGAGTCTGTGCTCCTACACACAAGGCATAGCAAAAGACGAACACAAGAGTTGAAAGATGGGGAGTTGCTAAGTCACACACAAACACACACATGGACAGAGACAGAAAGATAGAAAGAAGAGGCGTTAGATTCATCATCTGATTATCAAAAAAGTTAGAAAATTGGAGAAATCCTCTTTGAAAGAAAGATTTGTCAAACTCAAGAGATGTGACCCACACATTGACATTGAAAACAGATCATTGATATAAATAGTTTCTTACAAAGGCTCTTTAGCAAAGCTCACCACTAAATAAATTCCACCATGGGATAACTCAATATTAATCAGTATTAACTAATTTATACTACCCACATGGTAATAGACAAACATAATCAGAGTCAAGCGGACAGCCCAAACCTAAACAACAGAAAATCTGTAATTAAGATTCATCAGATGAATTTAGCAGCAGATACAGTGAGCAGAAATCCAAAGAAAAATCCATAGAAAGGTCTAAAATCAAATCCCAGGGTGACGGAAATAATGCCAAATACAAAGAAAGCACAAGAGAGGAAAGAACTACGGTGAAGGTCCAACAGAAACGTAACTGAACTGCCGGAAAAACAAGAGAGTGGGAAACAGGAAAAAAACGTTGGAAGAAGGAATGGCTTAAGCATTTCTAACTCTGATGAGAGACATCCGTCCACCTAGCCAATAAAAACAGAAAATTCAAAGAAAAGTAAATAAAAATTAAACCACAGCTGGGAACCTCAAACACTATGCTGTAGAGCAAAGCTTACAGGTCCAAATGAAAGGAGAATCAAAGCAACAACTCCGGAACAGGCACTCCTGAGGCCAAGAAACAAAGTGAAGCCTTCCTTAACAGCCCAGAAAATCATTCTATTCTAGAGAAATATCCTTCAAACTTAAGACATATATTACCAGACAAGCACAAATGGAGAGCATCGACATCAACTGACACCCTAAGAGATGAGACCTAAGGACTAGTGGGAAACTATGCCAGGTGGGTGCTTGAAAGTGCAAAAAGAATGAAAAGCATGGGGAGAAAGAAAACATTTAATTTGCATTTGAAAAATAAATTAATGGTTTTTGTTGAGGGGAGGGGCACAGGGTCTTGCCTTGTAGCCCAGGCTGGTCCTGAACACACTATATAGCCAAGGTTGGCCTTGAAGTCATGGCAATCCTCCTGCCTCGGCCTCCCCATGCTGGGACTGGGACTAAAGGCATGGGCCACCATACCTGGTTTATTGTGGTGCTCAGGAAGTCAAACTCAGGACTTCGCATTTGCTAAGCGTGTTCTAACCCTGTGACATTCCTCAAACCCAATATACTGACTCTTTAAAGCAACAGTAGCAATGCCATGTGAAAATTCAAAGAAATATTGGGAAAATATGTGATTGAATTAGCAAAAAAAAAAAAAAAAAAGACCGAGAGAAAGGAGAAAAGAAAAAAAAGAGAAAGAAGAGGAGATAGTTAAATTGTAATCCAAAGAAGTGAGGGAATATAAAAGGGACTAATGACAATCTTTACGAAGTGCTGAAGGAATAGTAGAGGGAAGGTCAGAAAATAAAAACACTGAAACAAATAGCAAGGCAAAACATTTGACAAACTTAATTTCAGTATCAATAATTATATGAAAGAAAAATAAACATTCCAATTGAAAGATTGTCAACCTGAAATAAAAAACAAAGCCGACCTCTTTCCTGATCACAAGAAATGAATTTTAAATATAAAGGCATGACGAAAGCATCAGGATGGAAACTATTATGTCATCCAATATGTATTACTAAGAAGCAGCATTATTCCCATTTATTACTAATATTACTATATGCTATCAAAGAAAGGTAATTTTAAGAAGAGAGTTCTTAGGAAAGGAAAAATGGGAACTGTAAAAAAGAGCAAATTCTATAGGATGATGCAGTTATTATGAAATTGAAAGTTCTTAATAATGTTACTTCAAAATTCATAAATGTTAAGAGGAGACACATATTAAGAGAAGCAGGAAAGACCACAGTGGCCATCCTAACATTCATCTCTCAATCACTGACTGAGCGATCAGGAGACAGTAAGGTTACAGAGAATTTGAATAATACGATTAACTAAATGTACCAAATCAGATGCCTTTAACCATGCAGAATACACACTTGTTGCACGTACATATGGGGCGTGTAACCAAACACTGCACTGTTGGCCATGAATCCAATGTCAAGTAACTGCCAAAGAGGGGAGTAGGAACGGTGGAAATGAATTTGAACTCCATATAAAAATACTTAGAAAACTCCAGATGATTGAGAATTCAATCACAACACTCCAAATAACATCCAAAGAGAAATTATGATACAACTTTTAGAATATTTTCAGCTTAATACTAGACAACTCAAATGCAAAACATCTAAGTTTGAGGGATAAAGTTAAAGCAGAAGGGAGAGGGAAAATTTGTGTGCGCATGTACTGAAAAAGAGAAGACAGATAAGAATTAACGAGAAAAGCTTTAATCATAATAATCATGAAAAACCCCAGTACATCAAAAGTTTAAAAGGAGAGAAAGAAAAGAAAAATAAGGTAAAAAAATTATGAAAGAATAAAACCATGCAAGGTAAAACCTCAATGGGGTCAAAAGTCACTTTTTCCAAAATAAAATAAATTATAACAAGACACATAGGTAAACCAAAAAAGAAATTAAATTTTCAAAAGCCAAGAAGAAAAAGGAATATCACACAGGATTTTCAGACAGTTAATTATAAAAATATATTATGAACAATTTTGTTAGAACACTATTAGATAGACAAAATAAACAAATTCTTTGACAAATCTCAATTTACCAAAAGAAGAAATAGAAAACATGAGTAGTCCTATAATTAATGGCTTCATTGACAGATTCCATTAGACATTTGGGGAATAAGTAATATAAATCTTTTTAACACACACCCCCGCCTCACCAAGACTAGAAAAACAAAAAGCAAGGAATGTTTCTCAGCTTCAGAGGTCAGCAGAACCTTGTATTAAGACCTGCCAAGAACACTGAAAGAAAAAAAAAATTGGCTTAATATCTTTCATGGTTATAAAAGCAAAAATTCAAAAGAAAATACTAATAAATCTAATTCAGTGCTGATTTTTATTTATTCCCAGGATAAATTGAAGAAATAAGCATTTCCAGAAACACTGTAAAAATTGCAGGCCAATTTCTCTTTTGACTACAGAAGTAAAACTTCCAAATAGCAATAATAAAAATAAAGTCAAATAACTTGTTTAGTAAGAGTTATTCCAGAAACACAAAATTGATTCAAAATTCAGTCCTATCTTTAATCATAAAGAGGAAAACGGCAAAATTTATGCCATCATTAAGATACCCTAAGAGATTCAGAAATCACCTTTGGTCCAATTCAGCATTCATTCATGATTGAAAAAAAAAAGAAGTTGGTCCACGGTGAAGTTGGTTTTGGAAAAGCTACTGGGGATGAGACTGGTGCTGCAGTTCAACTACCTGGTGGATATGGACCCCACCAGGTCAAGAATCTGTTTAACATCCTGATTTTTAGTAGTTGCAAATAAGATCCCATTTGTGGAAAAAAAAAAAAAAAGTAAAATGAGAGGCGTCACCAGGAAGAGCCCTCTTGGCACCTTGATCTCAGAATTTTCCAGCCTCTAAGACCATAAAATAAATAAACAAATAAATAGATTTTTGCTGTTTAAGCCAGTCAGTTTTCTGTACACAGCTGAGCAGTCAAAGAGTATGTTTTGAAAATCCATCCTTGGTTTCTTCCAGGTACATAACCAACCCTCTTTAAATGAAATTAATTTCACTAATTGAGCTTCTAAGTATTGAAGAAAGTTCAGAATTTAATTATTTATTCAGTTATTTTTATGGTCCTGGGGATCAAACCCGGGGCCTTCACACCGAACTCTATCTCCAGCCCATCGTTTGCTTTCGATTTTGAAAAAAGGTCTTGCTGCGTAACCAGGCTGCTCAAGGCGGGCAGGAACGTGTGATCCTCCTGCCTCAGCCTCTTAAGAGTGTTGAGATTACAGGCCTGAACCACTGGGCTTGGCTCTGAATTTCATTTTTTACGTTGATAATTATTAATTCCTATGTAAATATTAATATCATATGACAGAAAAATGCTCAGGAATATCCAAAATGGGAAGAAGAAAGAGCAGATGGGTGAGAAGGAGAAGAAAAGAACAGTGAAGAGGATGGATGTGAGAGTGTCCTATAAAAACCCTGAAATCAACTTAATACTATATGATTGCCAAGAGAGGTAATCTGAGAGCTCTACTTTCCCAAAAACCCAGTGCTAATGTTAAGAGTGTAGTGTTTCGGAAAACCAATTTACCCAACATCTGTTAAAGTGAACAATACACATTCCTTTCAATCCCAGCATCTCAAAGAAAAGCATATATCATGTAGTAGTAAAAGCCTATGTCTGTAGGTGACTTTAATCCTGGTGTTTATTTCAGTATTGTTCTAAATGACAATTAACTGGAAATAAAGTTAAAATTCAACAACAGAGAAAGGGCCAAGTACACAGAGAAGCATTTCCATCCTAGGGCATTATGCAGTCCATTATGCAAAAGGAGTCAGAGCCACCTCGGTCGGGATTTGGAAGGATTTCTAAAATGACTTAGAGTACAAAAAGTAAGACACATGAGAAATGGTAGATGACAACTCTATTTTGTAAGTTAAACAGCAGCAGCAAGCCTTTCATAACTATACAAATACCTCTATGGAATCACATGAATTCTAAGAGAAATGTGGAAGAATTCTACATAGATTACAAATAGAAGTACACAGTAAGTGCATGGGGGTATGTGAGGGAAGATTTTCTTAAAAAAAGACCAAGCTAAGCAAAAGCAAGTATATATTTGTATTTGTGTAAAATCACGTACGTATGTGATGAAACAGGCACAATATTTTGGAAAGAAATCTGACAAAAAAGGAGAAATACTGAAAATTGATCAACTTAAGGTTAAGCCGAAGAAGTATCTGTAAAAACCTGAGACAGTAATTTCTTATATTATCCTTTGTATTTCCTTTTTATCTGTTGTAATTTCAAATTTTCATTCTTAATTGTATTGATATAGGTTCTCTCTTTCCTTTTATTTCTGTGAGGTTAGCAAGGGGTTTATCAGTCCTGTTTACCTTTTCACAGAAGACCCAACACCATTTCAGTTTTGGCAGTATAGTCATTTTGGGTATATTGACTCTGCCTATCCAAGAACAGGGGATGTATTTTTTTATCAGAGGCTTTTTCTGCATCAATTGAGATGAACATCTGGTTTTTGTTTTTGTTGATGTATCGTACTACATTGATAGATTTATGTATGATGAACCGGCCTTGCAAGGCTGTGGGGAAGCAGGAGCCCTCGTGCACTGCTGGTGGGAATGTGAACTGGTACAACCAGTATGGAAAGCCCTGTGGAAGTCTCTCAAAAGACTGGAAATAAATATCCCCTTCTATCCAGCGATACCTCTTCTGGGAATTTTCTGAAGAGTTAAAAACAACACATAACAGAGATACATGTATACCCATGTTTATAGCAGCACAACTAACAATAGCTAAAATGTGGAAGAGACCAAAATAACCCATCAACAGATCAATGGATACACAAACTGTGGTATTTATACACAATGGAATACTATGCATCGATAAAGACTGACAGGTTGGAGGCTTTTAAAGGTAAATGGAGGCAACTTGAGATCACCATGCTTAGTGGAGTCAGAAGCAGAAGGTGAAGTATCGAATGGTTTCTTGGATATGAGAAACTCAAATCACAATTATTTCATAGAACTCAATGTGGGGAATAATGGGAACTGGAGAGGCGGGGGGGTGCGGTTCAAAAGAGAGAAGGGTAATATTCATAACTTGGCCATGACACATATGTGCACAAAATACTCAAAATCAATGTAAACTTTATGTACTGCACTTATACATATCAATAAAATGAGAGGAAAATGGAAAAAAAGACCCAAAAATTACACCAAATACTCTTAAAATAAATAAACGTAGCAAAGTAGGTTATAAAATCAATACTCACAAATCAATAGCATTCCTATACACTGATAACAAATACAAAGAGAAAAATCAAGAAAACAACCCCCTTCACAATAGCAAAAAAGAGAGAGAGAAATCAACAAAACACCTATAAATAAACCTCGCGACAAGGGTGAAAGACCTATACTAAAGAAAACTACAAACTCCTCAAGAGAGATTGAAGAGAACTTTAGAAAATGAAAAGACTTCTCATATTCTTACATAGGAAGAACTATTATTGTCAAAAATGGCCATACTTCCAAAGCTACTGTACAGATTCAGTGCAATATCAAAATACCAACTACGTTCTTCACAGAATAAAGAACGCTTAAAATTTATATGGAATGAGAACAGACCCAAAATCTCTAAAGTAATTCTGAATAATAGGGGAAAGCTGGAGGAATCACAGTCCCAGGCTTCAAAAAATACAATAAAGTAACAGTGATTGAATGTACAAGGTACTGGTATAAAAACACACGAGAGGACGAAGGGAACAGAACTGAGGACACTGAAACAAACCTAAGCAGCCGTAGCCAACTCATCTTTGACAAAGGAGCCAGAACAATTCACTGGAGAAAAAGACAGCATCTTCAACAAGTGGTGCTGGGAAAACTGAGTCTCCACATGCAGGAAAATGAAACTAGACCCGTATCTGTCTTCACACACTAAAATCAAATCTAAATGGGTCAAAGAACTGAACATCAAAACAGAAACACTGAAGTTACTGGAAGACAAAATAGGTAAAACCCTAGGACACATAGGGACAGGAAATGATTTGCACAAGAAATGTCAGCAAGAATCAACAAATGGGACTACGTTAAATTTAAAAGCTTTTGCACAGCAAAAGAAACAATCAGCAAGGTGAAGAAACAACCGACAGAGTGGGAAAAATATTCACTAGTAACACTTCAAAGGATTAATATCTAGAATACACAGTGAACTGAAAAACACAAAATCCACTAAAATAAATGATCAGGAAGTGGGCAGCTTAAACGAAAAGAAACTTCTCAGAAAAAGAAATACAAGTGGTCAACGAGCATATGAAAAAGTGTTCTTCGTTCATCACTGGCCATCAGAGAAATGCAAATAAAAACAATTAATAAATTCAATAACCTGGCAAAACTGATCAGAGAAAAAGAGAAGGCCGACACCAGCTCAGGGAAACAAAGAGGCATCTGTCAAATGATGTAGCAGATTGTGGAGGCATCTAAATTTGGAGAGAAATTAAACCTTGTTTCCTGAGATGATTTACACATTGGCTTATGTCTTACTCTCCTTATGAGTATCTGTTATCATATATATGTACATAAATATATCCAGGTCAAAGAACCTAAAATTCATGAGGAAAAGTTTGCCTTTTTTTTCCTCCCACAGATTTATTGAGATACATTTTATATCTCAAAAAGTCTGCCTGCTTCCCATGTACAATTCAATGATGTTTACCAACATTACTAAGTGGCACCATAAATCAACTTATGAACATTACCTTTGCCCAGCGTCTTAGTTGCTTTCTCATTCCTCACAGAATACCAACACGCACAATTTAAGAAAGAAAAATGTATTTTAGCTTACCGTTTCAGAAGGTCACAGTCCACACAGGGGTGGCCAGCAACTGTGGAAACACATGGCAGAGGAAGTAGTCCGCCACCCTTATTCTCAGCTTCAGCCAAAGTCTCTAGACAAGGGCGAAATGCCAACACACGTTTTGCCAGAGCGTAGCACCATGGACTTCTCCTTCCCATCTGAGACTTCTTGAGCCTGACCAATTGCCAATAAAGTTCTTTCCCCACCTGAAACTTGTTGAGCTTGACCTTTCCAATAAAGTTCTTCCCATCTGAAACTTCTTGTGCCTGACCAATTGCCAATAAAGTTCTCCTCGCCACCTGAAACTTCTCGAGCCTACCCTTTCAAATTTAAACTTCTACCAGCATTGTGGCCTTTTGAGCTATATGACCAGAATCTTCCAACAAACTCATCTCCCAGCATTTCTAGCCAGCCGTTTCAAACTTTTCCAAACTCCTTCTTCAAGTCAGTTGCAAAGCCTTCTCAAATCACAGAGTCAGGTAAAAACACAGCAATGATCCCACTTCTCTGGTACCAGTTTCTACCTTACTTCCTTTGTGGTTGCTGGCTGTATTAGTTTGGGTTCCTTTCAAAAGACAGAATTTACAGATCTTACCACAAAAAGGTCTATTAGGAAGGCTTACAAGTCCAATGATAGAGGTGGTAAAAGATGTCTGCTCGGCCAAGCAGCAGATCTCCGGTCTGGGACTGCAGAACAGCCGGTGAGGTGAGAGTCTGCTGTAGCTCTCAGGTGAAGATCGGCGACTGAAGGGCAGCGACAGACAGACAGGCACAAGTCGAGACGGGAACGAATCTGTGCTGACGATCCGCGGCGTCTGTAGACAATCACGAAGGCGAGAGCTTTCCCAGAGGAAGAGGCAGCAAGCGTCCCTCTTCCTCCTTTTTATACCATTGGAGTTCCAGTTGGCCCTCCCACGTCTGGGTGGGTGCTCTTCCCTCATTGGTCAGCCCACAAATGACTCACACTCTAATCTTGACAAGTTCTTAAGCCCCAGTCTAGAGTGGCTGACAAAGCCCAATGCTAACGGAGGTGTGGGTCCTAATAACATCAAGTTGACGTAATCCTATCAGCGGACACACTGGGACAGAATACCCGACATCCTCAGCCTAAGGAAGGAATGATTGGTTTTAGGGCACAGATTCAGATGGTCACAGCCCATACATGGGTGAGCAGCATGGCAGAAATACATGGCAGAGGTGCAGCCAGAGATCTCTTCACAGTATGACAGATATGAAGCTAAGGGAGTGAGGAAGGGCAGAACTACTCTCCTAAGTCCTGCCCCAGTCATTTGTCCCTTTGGAATCAAGCCCCAGCGTTATGCCACCTCTGACCAGACCCTGTCTCTTAATGGTAGCACATCAGTATTTTACAACATTCAAACACATGAGGCTTTTTTGAGGGGCACTCCAGATCCACAGCATCACCCTCTGTAAGATCCCCACCATGCTAATTCACTATTAAGTTCCACTCTCACACAAAATACCAGGCAACCACCAAAAACTCCCTGTGTATAAATTTGCCTTTGCTGAATATCCCACTTAGTAGAACCATACAACAGGAGATCTATCCTGTCTAGTTGTTTTCCTTAATGTTTCTGAGGTCTGCCTTTGACATAGTATGTGCTAGGACTTCTTTCATTTTTTGCTGACTCGTATGTGGACAGCTGGGGAAAACTTAGGCCCAGCCCTGGCCCCACCGCCAAGGTTCTTTCTCAAGGAAGTTACATTTTTATCCAGCTCTCAGATAATGTCCTTGGTGCTGTCCACAGACCATGTCTACTGTGTAGCACTGATCCAGAAAAATGACAAGCCATAACTCACTCCCTTACCGCGCTGCCTACCAACTTCCCTGGGAACACGGGTGATGTTGAGCCTTACCACTAGAAGTCGCCTTTCTTTCTTACTTCGTCATCTATTAACAAAGGCATTGCCACACAAGTGGCTGTTGGAAGCTCAGAAGGCATTTAGAAAAACAAAGGTCACCAACACTTGACAGCATTACTTTACCCAATAACTGGAAATGCAATGTTTAATTTCACCAATAATTTTAAGATGAAAAGAAAATCAGATCAACCCACTAAATTGTCTATCATATATTTAAATACCAAATACTCAATATTGATGAGGGCATAGTAAGGTAAATATCTCCAGTTATAGCAATGGAAAATTAATTGATAAAAGTATCTTGGTGGAAAGCATGCCAACATTGTTAACCTAGCAACATCGTTGTCTTAGTTTCTTATTCTTTGCTGGGACAAAATACCTGACATCCACAACTTAAGCGAGGAAAGACTTCACGTAGCTCACAATTGCAAAATGTTTCAGCCCATTTGTGGGTGATTAGCAATAATGGAAGCACAGGGTCAGGGTCGAGGCCCAGTCAGAGGAAAAGCATGGCAAACAGGAAGCAGAATGAACCAGGAAGGGTAGAGCTAATTGATATCCTTCCAGGTCAGGCCCTAGTGATCCCCCGCTTTTGTGTCGAGCCTCAGACACATGTCCCTTCCGCTTAGGCTCTACATCTGAACAGCATGTGGATTTCACATTCAACAGCATCCAAAGGCATGAGGCATTCAGAGGACATGTCAGATTCAAATTATAGCAATTGTCCATGTCAAGAACCTTAAAAGAGGAGTTCCTAACCACAGGGCAGTAGATGGGTACCAGTCCACGATCCATTAGGTACCGGGCTGCATTGCAATGGGTGAGCCGCAGGTCAGTGTGGGAAGTTTCACCTGCGTTTACAGCCTCTCCCTCTTTAATCCTATTACGTCCTGAGTTTTGCCTCCTCCAAGATCAACAGTGGCCTTACATTCTCATAGAAGGGCAAGCCTTAGTGTGAACTGTGTATGGGACGGATCTAGGTTGCAGGCTCCGTATGAGAATTTCATGTCCGATAATTCAAGGAGAAGCTGAGGTGGGGGTATTGGCACCTTCTCTCACTCTCCACCCGTGTGTGCGGAAAAGCTGTCTTTCATGACGTCAGTCCTAGATGCCGAGAAGCTGCGGAACCTCTACAAATGTTCATGTCTCTTTCTCCTATTCCATTTTTAAAAATGAATCCTAATAAACAGAAATGAACATGTATATGTAATGCTCTATGAGGCAATAGTTTTTAAATGTTGAAAAGCTAACTGAAATATAAATGATCAACTCAGTAAAAGAGCTCACACGTATCTCAATGCATTCAGTGTGGTACTGAGGAACTTGTGGTTCAAATGCTGTGAGCTCAGCTTCTAGTTACGTCAATGGCTGTCAGCACAACTGCAGGCAATTACATAGTTGCTCTCTGCTTCAGTTTCTTCATCCACAAGCAAACAAGACCCACATCTGAAAAGTAAGCCAAGCCCTAAAAATATTAAACCTCAAGCTACCTTAGGATCTAACTCTTTTACTTCTGAAAGCAGAGATTCTAATAGCTATCTGCATATCAACATTCACAGAAACATTGACTACAATAACCAAAAGTTAGAAGGAACTCAACTGTGTACAGATGGATGGGTAAACACAAACTGGAATTATATAATGAAATATTATTCAACCTTGAAACAGAATAAAATCTGACACTACAACATGGAGGCACTTTGAGGACATGATCCTAAATGAATAAGACAGTCTTAAAAAGACAATTGTTGTAAAATTCCATTTTTAGCAGGCACCAAGAGTGGACATAAAGAAAGAGAGCATCATAATGGTTGCTAGAAGCTGGCAGGAGGAAAATAGAAAGTTGTTCAATATTCAGAGTTTCAATGTGGAAAGATGAAAAAGGCTTGAAAATGGGTGGTGGTGAGGGCAGCAGAGCAGCGCGAATGTGACCCGCCCCTTTCCGCCCCTGAGCTGTGTGATTACATGATAAAGATGATAAATTTTGTATTATGTGTATCTCATCACAATAAAGATGTGGAGAAAATACCGATACTATCCAGGCTATTTGTATTAGCCTGCATTGTGTTGTATTAGCCTTATTGTATTTGTATTGCTGAACACAATACCCAGCACCTACACCTTAAAAGAGGTGAGGTTTTATTTGGCCCATGGTTTCAAGGGGAATTAATTCTATGAGTGGCTCTGAGGCAGAAACATCATCAAGGCAGAAGAGCTCAGAGCTGCTGCATTCATGGCAGCTGGGAAGCAGAAAAGGGGGAATAGCACCAGAGAGAAAAAGAAAGAGGGGCTAGACAGAGACTCCAAGGCCATGCCTCCATTAGCCGCTCAGAAACTCCTAGAAGCGCGCTCCAACAATCTGGCAGGTGGACCCCAAAGTCAATCAAATTGACACTCTACCTTAATGGCTACAACCTGTTTGGGAACTAAATGAGCTGGTATATATAAAGCTCTTGATTCCCACCTGGCATATGTAAAAATGATGTAAGTGATATCCATTTCATGAATGATGACTTCCCATATTTTCAAAGAATGTTACCATGAAAGTATTCATATAGAAGATTAAATAAAAATGCAGAACACAAAGCCGTGCATTTCTAGTAAAACCCTAATTTTACTTAGAATATGTTTTAAGATCCACATGTATCTTCAGATGAAACAAAGATTGTAATCAACTGCAACGAAACATCAGCCTGGTGCTAGGTGATGAGGTTGTAAGTGATGCTTATTTATCTTGATAATTTTCTGATTTTTACAATCTTGAGAAGAGACTGTGTGGGTTTTTTTTCCCCAAGTGTCTTAGTTTTTATTCATTGCTGGGACATTCAGAATACTCAACATCTACAACCTAAGAGAGGAGAGACTTATTTTAGCTCATAATTTCGGAAGGTGTCACATAGTCCACTAATGGGCAGCCGGCAAGGGTGGAAGCACATGGCAGTAGTCTAGTCAGAGAAAAAAATTTTCCTACCATGGCAGACAGAAAATTAAGTGAAGGAGAAATTAATCAGAATCTAGATACTAAGAGTAAGGCCAGAGCTTTCTCTGGAAAAGCTGTAATGATGTTTCTACTTCCTTTAGTTCAAGCTTCCACGTGGGCCACCCACACCCAGTATAGATGCCCCTCCCTCATTTACTGGCCCACAGGTAAGTAGTACACACTTGAAAGATCTGCCCTGGGGGCTCTCAATCTCAACAAGTTAACACAATCCCTCTAGGTCAAGCCCCAAGGATCCAGCCCTTCTAGCCAGGTCCTACCGCACAATACATGGTTCCATCGGCATTCCACTCTATGCAAGTACTTGAGGCTCTTGAGGGACATTCCAGATCCAAGCCATAACAACGTGCATCCCATATAATAATAATTTTAAGTATTTATGAGGAGCTTTTGTAGGCTCAACATTCTGTTTGTACTTTTCTTACTGATTGAAGTCATCTTTTCCATCCAGGACGGACCATCTGTGTGCCACCTTCATGCAATGTTTAAATTCCTCAGAAACGTCGTCTGAGCACCCAAGATAGATAAGGGATCTTTCTCGTAAAAACAGCTCTGGATGCGTTTATCTCCCATCTTCCACTTAGAAGGATTTTGAGAAGGGCCAGAGACATGGAGGCTAGAACTACAAGGAGACAGAAAACACACAAGAAGCCTGGAAGTATGAACAAACTTGACACGTCTGTGTCTGAACAATCAGGTTCAATGACAAGAGGGACTTCTCCCGTGCCCAGTGTAATCAGTGCTGAGTCAAATGTCCCTGAGGCTGCACTAAGGTCCAAGTTTTTTGCTGTCAGTCACTCCCTTACCTGTCTTCTATATAATTGGAGGGTCTTGGAAGACAAGCAACAGTCTAGAGAATGTCACTGTAAGTCTTCCACAATGCAACCGTACTACCTGCTCCAGGTGTCCTATGCCTAAAAAATTCACAAGCCATGAGCCTTCCCCTTTCAGGTGCTGTCATCCCCATCAGTGTTCACAGCATGCCCACACTGTCATCTCTGCCCACAAGTGCCCTTTCTCAAAAGCCTTCTCATTTTCCCAGGCCCGAGTGGGTTGCCCATCTTCATACAATTTTCCAGGCTGAGCTTGGCTTCCCCTCCTCTGAGTTTCCAGAGTAGTTCCAAGTACTCAATTGATTCTGTCTTGATAAGTCTCTGTATTCAAGTAGAAGATGATCTTGCTGAGGCCAGGAATGGTACTCACTCAATTTGCCTCAGGGCCCCAAATAGTAAATATTCGATACAAAATGATGTATTTAGCTTTACTTTGAAGGTGGAGTGACCCTAATGGTGTCCAGAAGTTTGTATGTTAAGCAAAGACACCATGTTTGTTTACTTTGGACACTGACAGGCAAAGATGCCTTAAGTAATGGGGGGAGGGGGGCAAGAACAAAATCTCTCGTTCCAAGTTTCAAAATTATCCCAAACGATCATGGTCGTACTCATGAATTTGCCTGACTTCAACTCAGCAAGCTGGGCCCAAAATATTGTCCTGGTCCCAGCTTCTCTTTATACTTCCCCAAATGGAAACTTTTCAACTGTCTTCACCTGAATAATCGAATGGTTCATTGCTGAGAGAGAAACAATGCAGCGTTCAACTCTTGGGAGAGGAACCATCGAGCTCACTGCAGCGTTTGGGAGAGGGCTGACTGAATGTTCCGTTGCTGGAGAGAGGCACAATTGAGCATGGAACTATTTGGAAAAGAAATAATTAGGCATTCCATTGTTGAGGAGAGGACCATTTAATATCCCAGTCCTTAGGAGAGGAACATTTAAGGACAAACTTTCACCAATTTAGGATCCTATTCTGCCAATGAGTCGGTTTCTACGTCATTTATTTATTTAGAACAAAAACCACATTTGCCTAGAAAAAACATTTGTAATTATTTGTAGGATTCTAGAATAGAACCTTTACACAGTCTCAGAAACAACCCTACTATATTTTCATTACATCTGAAGGAGAGAGCTAGTTTTTATTTTCTCTACGGCAGCAATTTCAATATTCCATCAGTAAGAAAATGCATTCCCAAATCCAGCTTCAATGCCAAGTGGTTGCATCACCACGAACCTGTGTCCTCATCTTCCAACGATCCTGTCGATTGCCATCTTTTCCAGGTGGACGGAGAAACTCCAAGCCAAGCCTCAGGCTCTCAGCCATTCCGCATGCGCTAAAACCATGTGTGTTGGCATAAGAGAGAGTAACACTTCCAGACCAGTCATTCCTCAGGGTGCCCTGAGTGGAGCATTGACTCAAATATTTTGTATCTGAAAGTCAGTGATACCTCAGGTTAAACAGCAGAGTTCTATCACTCTTTTTAATCGTCTCTTTCAAGAGAAAGTAGCACCATCTGCTCAGCCACTGGAACAAGATCTCCACGTTTTCATTCTCCTTAAGCTATTTGCCCCCACTGAGGTGTGGAAATAAATTCCTGACAGGGACAGTGCCCTTCAGGCAAGATTTTAAACAAGCCCTTCCATTTTTCCTTCTTTCTGTTTTCACACGTGTGGTAGATTGTTCAGAAACTACAGATAACCTCCCTAAGATCCCTTATTTGGTAGTCCTTTGGCTGTATAACTACCCCCCCCCCCCCATTTTAGTGATATGTATACGTGCAAAATTTAAGGTTTACAATGGAGTTGAGCCTTCTATGCACATATGTATCTTGTCAAGGTGACAAGGGCTTTCCCATTCTCCTTTTGTCCCTCCGCCTCCCCTCCCCTCCCTCCCTCTTCCCCTACCCCACCTCCCTGTTTCAAAATGTGGTGCAAACAGACTTGAAAAACACTTATGCCTTGAGGCTTTACATACTCCTAAAACCCTGCTACTAGTAGGAAGCCAGGTCTAACTGGCAAAATAGAGACTCAAGATAACACAGGACTCAGTTTTCCCTAATTCCCCAATTGAAATTTCTCAACGTACACAGATTGAAGGTCACAGACCAATCAGCTATCAGCTCATCAGCCAGCTGATAACAGAATCATAATCAAGCCCAGCAGAGGCCAGCAGAGCTGACCTAAAACCAAGAGAATGAACAGACTCAGACTCACAAGATGAATAGTTGTTGTTTTAAAAGAATATATTTGTGTTTGAGTAATTAGCTAGAAAAATCTAACAGATAGATATACAAAAATTGAAACCTAAAAATAGAATGCTCCTTAACCAAAATCTAGAACCTTTGACATTCAATTTGGCATGGAATCCAGACAATAGACAGAGAACATGTATGTAAAGATTAGATAAAAAATGGTGAGCTCATTATCAGCAGGGACTGAAAAGTAGTAAGAAAAGAGCAATGGAAACAGGGAAAATGTTGATCTGTGGTCGACAGGGTGGAGCAATTAAGGACTCTGCCCTCTACGGTGACTGGGATAATACCAAACGCTTTTAAGCTTTTGGACCTTGGTAAAATTACTGCCAGCTATAATGTTGAGAGACTCATTTGGCTCGTTTAGACGCCTGTGATAAGATCAGGAAAATGTAGGTAAAGAAAGAATTGTTCGGTGTACAAGCAAATTTAGAAGCAACGGAGAAGCCAGGATTTGGCAGATGGCAGCTTAAATCTGTTTCTCAACTCCAGACTCTTGATTCTGAAAGTAAGTAATGGCCTCAAAGAAAAGATAAATCAAGGATGGGGTTCTAAGACACTTTATAAGACCTCTGAAAGATTTAATGAGTTGCCTACCGGCCTATTGAACAGTCTTTGCTAAAGAAATCAGCTTGTACAGACCACAGGGAAATTGTGAAAACAACAAACAAACAAACAACAACAAAAAAGCCAAGCTCTTGCAAAATAGACTGGAACTACAGTTGGATTCACAGTGATCAGGAATTTATATCATGAACAGTCACCAGCTTTAACTAAGTAGGGCTGATAGTACTCAGTACAAAGACATCATAGCCCTTAGTTTCAAGTAGGTAGAAAAGGTTACTCAGCTTCAGACACCTGCAGCATCTCTTACGAAAGTAGAGATGTCGCCAAGGTAGAGTTGAGAACCAAGCTAATAGACCACTGTACATAACAGACTTGAAATGTCTTTCAAAGCAATAGTTCATCTTTTTCTCTCTCACCATAATTTGCTGAGTGTGGATACCTCTTTTGTTGACGTTGGTGTTGTTCAAGATCTCCAAACCAAGAACATGCACAATGAAAGAATACCATCCAAGCAGCCCCATCTATGCCTGGGTCTGACTTAGACGAGGAGGTCCCAGACTTTAATCCTTCTGCTCCGAATGGATGGTATTTTGGAGGGTGTGGAGATCAGAAAAGAAGCATATCTAACACATAGGTAAAATGTGAACAATTTTGCAGAAAGCAGACTGAGGTGGACTACGGAGACAGCCACAGAGTCTTCCACAGAAGGCTTGCACCCCTAGCCGTGCCCTCTCCTGATTCTCTTGAAAGTTGCTATCCTGTGAAGAAGCTGAAGCCGGCCCATCAAGGGGAGGAGGCTGAGCCAGCCTGCTGGAGGGTGAGAGGTGTGTGACCCACTGACCTCTCTTCCTTCTAGTCAGCAAACTAACAGGCACATGAGCGAGGCTGTTCACACAACCCAGCCTTCAGCCACCCTCCCAACGCTGAGCAAAGTCACAACTGAATCCAAGTCCATTAACAAGCTCAGCTGATGTTCTCTGTTCCTAGCCAGGCTAGGAGATCCACTCCTAAGAAATGTGAGTGAAACTGACACACTGTTAATACCTGCAGTTAGGTATTAATCACCTTTTCAGGTACCACAAAACCATATGAATTAGGTAAACACATTGTATTTTGGAAACCCTGAGACTGATCAGTTACATGCTCCACACATACCATAGAGTTATCGTTTCTTTTCTCTCTTTTTTGCCAGTTCTACCATCTTTCTATTCTTCACTAATGCTTTCCTGTGTTTCCACTCTTATTGGGCCTTTTGGACCCAAAGTCAATACCACGTGGTTTAGGTTTTGGTTGTGCTAGTATTCTATTTTTAGGTTTTAATTTCTGTATCTGTAAGATTCTATTGAGTAATAAGCTGCCCCCAAAATATGCTGATTTAAAAGGTTGCTCCTTTGTTTATTCTGAAGACAAGTCTCCTCTCTTCTCTAACTAGATGTTAATCTTCTTTGAGGAAAAGAAATGTGTCTTATGGTGTCTTGGTTACTTTCTCGAAGCTGTGACTCAATACCTGACATCTACAACTTTAGGGAGGAAAGGTGTATTTTAACTCACAGTTCAGACGGTCTCAGTCCTTTCATGGGTGAGTGGCTGGAAAATGATCGAATCACATGGCAGGGCTGGAGCCGGGCTCAGGGGCAGAGCCAGAGTCCCAGAGACAGAGATTTTCACAGCATGGCAGAACAGAGACAAGTCTGGGAGGAAGGGCGGAACCAGCACACACCCCTCCACATCAAGCCCTAAGCTTCCACCCTTCCAGCCAGGTTCCGCCTCCCAACGGTACGCAGTATCCATAGAAACATGAGGCTTTGGGGGAGCACTCCAGATCCAAACCACCACACAGGGTTAATGACACAGACTTCAGAGTGGAAGGATCTGATTCAGATCTCAGTATCACAACTCTAAGTTCTAGAATTTTGAACAAATTACTTATCTGATCAATTTCCTAAGTCATAAAAGTCAAGTAAAATAATAATACTAACCTCTAGGGTTGTGGAAGAATTACAAAAGTCAACATGTGTTATCTGCTTACAATTATGCCTGGCATGTATTCACAGTGAATGACATGTTTCTGATGTGTGAAGTCCAAATGGATCTTAGCCCATACTGGACGCCCTCACTAGCTGTGCTTTGAGCGGCTACATGTATCTATAGGTAAACAACCATGACTAAAAGATGTGGGCAATTTCAGTGCATTAATTCATCTATGAGGCAATGAAGCTAATGTAATATACTCACAACGTTACCAGTAAAGCATTTGTGCTCCACTTTTTTACCTTTCTTTTGAGAATCTGAGAGCTCCTCAGCCAGTATCTTGACCCATCTTGTCACTTAGCCTGTGAATTTCTATGCTTAAAAATGAGCGAATCATTTTACTTCTGACATTCGTGCTTTGATTTGTCATTGCAATCTTCTTTGTACAGAAAACAAGGAGTCACGTACTGTACCATCTCCGAGGCTGACCAAAGAAGACAAGAACGGATGTCCACTTTGTAAATATTTCTAAAATAGAGAAGAGGGCAGCCCTAGAGGGTATCCACAGAAAAGGGCAGTTCAGAGGAAGGAATGGCAATGCGAAGGCGCGGAGGTGGGCGTGTCCTGGTATGTTCGGTGATGATCAGAGAAACCAGTGTGGCTGGACCAGAGCGAGAACAGAGACTTGTTTGGAGAAAAAGTGTTCGGAAAATGAGTAAGAACCAGGTGAGGTTGAGCTTTACTGTTCTATAAAATGTCCAGAAAGGGCAGTCCTTGCAGTTTTGAGCAGAAGTTGACTTGATCGGACTTGCATTTTAATAAGATCACTTTATCTTCCCCAATGCAAATAAGATAAAGTAGGGTAGAAGCAGGGAGACCAGTTATGAATTTATATGAAAAAATCCAGGAAACAGACAATGGTCACCTGGACAAGGTTGGAAAGGGCTCTGCCAACAGGAGTTCCAATCCATGGACCCGGCCTCCTTGGACAATTTCTACCAAGCCCTCTAAAATTTTTAGATGGCTGAACTCCTCAGGAATTTACTCTTCTAAGTTGCCCTGCAGGACGCCGTGGGGATCTCTTTTCAAAGTAAAGTTCTTTCCCTTTTCACTCGTTAATTGGTAAATACTGGAGTCTTGTTGATTTCTGAGACACCCTCAAAGCCCCTTCTCGGGTAAGCACCAGTAGTCTGGCCCTTCCAGGCCACATGGCCCTAATATACCACAAGCCTGTAATCTATGATCGATCACACACCTGCCTTCCGTCACACACAAATAATTAACCCCTCCTGAACAGGCTGCACCTTTTAATAGCACACAGTATCCATAGGTAATCTATAACATCCAAATACATGAGGCTTTTGGGGGACATTCCAGATTTGAACCACAACAGTCTCTTCGTAGCTCTCTCCTGTCTGGTTCTCTGCCTTACAAACTGCAGCCACTTCAGTTCCTCAAACTCTGATCTTTATTTTTAACTCAGCAGGCCTGCTGGGCTTCGCCTGAGATCCCAATTACTGAATCAGGATCTGCAGGGTACCTCCACACAGAAACTCAGGATAATTATTGAGCTCACTTTTCCCAAGTACTGGAATATTTACTACATACTGTCTATAGTCTGGAAACTGGTCCCTCTCCACAAATTGTGCTCCTTTTTCTAGCTGTTTATAGCTAGGAGGTTCGATCCAGTTCCAGTTATTCTATCACTGCCAGAAACAGAAATCTTGCTTACATATCATTACAAAAACTGATTTAAATAGACATTGTTTTTATAGATGGAGTCATGGCTCATCAAGGAAGCTGGCTGCCATGTTTTTTTTTTTACATATTTCCATAAAGTTATAATGGATTCATAGCTTCCACAAAAATGGCTCCAGATTCCTCTTATGATTTTGACTGTCCCAAATCTAGAACTTAACACTTCTCCAGAGAGTCCCAGGTTTCTTGCATTAAGAAAATGTTATTTAGAGGCCATGCCACAATTGTTAGGAGAACTGTGGCTGAGGATCAGGCACTGGGTCTGGTCTTAATTGTGCACCAGATAAGGAAACATGATAATTCATTGTTGTTTTAAACAAAGAAATGCATTTAAAGTTGGAAATGAGCCCCAAATGAAATCCAGGACTGTGGATTTTTTATATAGTCTCTTTAGTCTGTTGTATGTATATCATTTTCTAACCACTAATAATTCTGATTCTCAATGATCTCAATTTATCTTACATATACTTTTTAAATCTAAGACTCACCAACATAATATAAATATCAGATGCTGCAGATGTTTAAATTTAGTTTATAGATATTTTTACCTCACTAGACATGTAGTACAATTATTGTGTTTCAAAATCATTTGAAATGACTCTGTATTTGTGCTATATAATCCCAACACAAATAATAAGTTTATTTCTCTCATTCTGGTTTCAATTTTTAAAAATTGCTATTTTGTAAATTTGACTTGGCTTTTTTATTGTGTGAAATATCTTCCTGGTTCCAGAGTTGAATCTAAAAAGCAGGTGCATCAAACAGGTGGCTCACCTTTTATTGGCCCTTGATTTTTGGAGTGTTATAATAAAAAAAATTAAAAAGAAGCTTTTCTAGTTTCCTGTATTGTTAGGTCAGGCAAGGACCCACGCAAAGCCAAAATGCGACCAGCAGCAAGAGTTTGAAATTAAAATTTAGTGCACTTTTAACCCTATACTGGGTTCCTGGTATAAGGCTCTGATTTTAGGATAAACAAAGCTTTTATTTAGTATGAGCAGATGAGCCATTCTGAGGCTTGGGGATTGGGATGTTTAGCTGGGCTGTGGGTTAGCAATCGGTGGAAGGGTCCGTGGGGTCCGTGCTGTAACTCCCATGCAAAACTTCCCCACCACTCCCGCACACAGAGCTTGGCTTCCTGTGTATGACCCAGCAACTCCGTCATTCCTTCCCAGCCACGGTAACCTTCCTAGCCTTAACAACATGGTGACTTTAGTAACCTGACTTCTCTAGCCCCTGACATAACAACTTTGCTGGCCTCGGCCGCTGGCCAACTGATGAGGACAACCTGACTGTCAGAGGGATCCTGTCACCCTTACCCCATAGCCCACCTGCCTACCTGCCCAACCGATCAGGCAACCCACACAGCAGCTGAACAGCCCGATTCCTGACCCTCATGCTGGCTCATCCACTCACGCTGTATAAAAGCTCTGTTCGCCCCATATCAGGTCCTTGCACCTTATCTCTTAGGTCTTAGTTCTCATTCCCCTTCAGCCTTATGTCCTTTAGTCCTTAGAGCATATCAGCTCTCAGCCTCAGGCCTTACCCCTTATGTCCCTTATGTCTTGCACACAGCCTTACACCCAGACATGAGGCCAAGAGGGCCTTACACTGGGCCTTCCCCCTTATTCCCTATTCCTATCCTTTATTCCTTGTCTCTTACGCTTTATGCCTGGACCTGCTAGCCAAACAGAGTCATGTGGTGGGTGGAGGTGGGGGGACCTTACGTCTGGACCTGCCTCGCAGGCTTAAGGTCATAAGGCAATAAACTCTGGCCCCAAATTGTCTTGCTGCTGGTCATAGTTTTGGTTCTGCTAGGATTCTCCACTGACCTAACAAGGACAAAGCAGGGTTGCCTCATACGGTGGGAGGGCAGGAGGGTGGGCTATGGGTTTGTGGAAGACTTGTCCACATGGACATCAGGGGTGTCCTCTTTACCTGGCCAACCGCTGGAACCAGGAAGGTTGGTACGCTGGGGCTGGGAAGGTTGCTATGGTTCAAAATGTTGCTATGTTGGGGACAGAAAAGTTGCTATAATCCCACCTGAGAAGAAATGAGAGTCCCTAGGACAAGGTCAAAAAGAGAAAGCCAAGTTCTATGCGTGGGAACAGCCGAGAATTTCAACAGGGAAGTAACATCACAAGAACACCATTTGTATGTTATCGATACTGTGTCTGTTATATACAGCTAAGGACAGTTTCTCTTCAGTCAGAAAAGCAAAGCCAAAAATTGGCTGGCGGTAGGTTGGACGTGCCTGCTGAGGTAAGGTGCATTTGGAGATTTACAGTTTCATCTGCTTTGTCTCCCATCAGTTTCTTCACTGATCTCACAGGTATTATAACAGTTTTCACTCGTGTTTTTTTTGTTTTTTTCACATCATACATATAAATATACTTGTATGTGTGTGTATATACAAATTGTGCAAGTGTATATTTTATATCTTCATCTCCATTTTAACTACAGATGCCTTTTATACTTAACTTATATGTTTTAGCCTAGAATGTAATAATCTAGATATCACTTCCTTGCTGTTGGTAAACGTGTTACTGGTTGCAGCTGTGGCTATACCAAAGTTTATACAACTCTGTCTTTTTTTTCTACTTCTTCATGTCCCTGTCTCTTTTGTTGAAGAGTTATTTGGAGTTCTCCTTTAAATTTTATATGAATGTTGGGTGTATTGACAACAGGAATCTCTAATGACCAGTTTGGAGGTAACAGATGGAGAGAAACACACCCCATCTATGTCTTATTTCAACTTAACAAGTGCTATTGATCCCAAGCTATGTGCTAAATGTCATGGGGACACCAGCACGAGGAAAATCATCCTGCCCTAAAGGGCCCCAAGTGAGCCAAAAGCAATATACAATTAATTCTGTAATACAAGGTAGGATGAGCCCAGTGTCATAGGAGAGTTATAAACAAGAAAACGAGGAAAACAGGTGACGGTTTGTAGGCGGGAAGAATAGGATCTGACTTCACGATAGAAGACTGTTTCACCTTCTAAAAGCTGCAGAAGAAAAAGATATTTGGCCCAAAGCAAGTACAGGAGGGTGAGAATTTGAGGAAGAAGCAAGCACGAGAGCACAGATGTGCTCACAGGGTGCACACGGTGAAGCTCAGAAGCACTGAAGGTGATGAGAAGGAAAACACCAGGAATAGCACCATATGCCCGGGAAAGAGACAATGGAGCCTACGGCCTGGACCTCTCGTGTTCGCCATGACCTCCAACAAGTTCGTGCAACTCATTTTATTAATGCACGCTTCCGCTGGAAGAGGCATGGTGAGTTATCCCCTGTGCAGCTGAGTCCTGAAATAGAACTCTGCAGCGTCTGACATTGCCGATGACCTCCCTTTGGAAACTCTCCACCGTGGTCTCAGGCAAGTTCCCCGTTTTCTTAGACATCCTTCCTGTCTCCTTCCCCTCTTCCTGTCTGGCTCTCTACTAAGGTCATGGGCAAATGAGTCCTGACGCCTAAGCAAGTCCAAGCTTCTCCGCAGTGCAGAATGCTTCTGCCTCAGGTCTCCATCTCGCGGGCTGGGGCAAGTGTTGTTGCCTTCTGCCACAACCACCTCTATCGGAGCACATCTCTTCCCCCAGATACCTCGAGAGGATTTTCCCAAGTTTGAGGCGAGGCTCACAGGTGCAGTGTCAGCCATCCGTAACTGTGTAAATCATGGAAGTTCCCCCAGTGCCCTGTTCCCGCCCCAGCACACCTCACGCTTTGCTGCCATCTCAGTAACTTTGGGTACTTCGATAAAAATTGATCCTTCGACTCTCCTCCATCTCAACAAGTGACAGCCGATGTTTTAACATGTATATGACAAATATTTATAGATGGCCTGTTTTGTGCCAGCAACGATCTTGTCCTGGAAGATAAAGGGATGAATAAAACATACCAAGATGAGACTAGCGGGAAGCATTGGAGTTCTCAATATTTTATGTAAATCCAATTGCTAACCCTTGGGATGACTCTCTCAGATAAGGACACTTGTTAAGCTTGTTACTCGGATGAATAAAATGAGGATTGGCTAGATTCTTTCACCTAATGTCTAAATGTATGCTCTGCCTTTCCCCCTCCTAGCTGGAGACAGCTTTCTTCTTACAGCTACACTGTTTCCTATTCTCCCCACCTGGAAAATGAGGATTAGAGAGTAACTGGCTCCTATTTTTTATGAGAAGTGATATCTTACCTGTAAAGAAAGTACAAAATGTTATCTGGGACCCTCTGACAGTACGTAATGAATGTTAATAATTGCTACTAAATGTTTCCAGTTTTAGCATGTCAAAACATTCCTTTGTTTAATTATTTGGTCCATGATACAGTGAGATTTTAAGGATCTGGAGTTTGAGTTTTTCATCTTGAAATTCCCCTGTGGAATATGGGGTGAGAGATGCTTTGCAGCTCAGTTACAGCGGTAGAAAGAATGATTGCATGAAAGCCTTACCTGTTCCTCAGCTATGCTATGGGATCAATACATTTTTGTAATTATTAATTATTACTATTATCAATTATCTTAGTCTCCAATGATTTGCATCATTCTAGCCATGAGGAGA
Source organism: Ctenodactylus gundi (assembly GCA_004027205.1). NCBI lineage: Eukaryota > Metazoa > Chordata > Mammalia > Rodentia > Ctenodactylidae > Ctenodactylus > Ctenodactylus gundi. The sequence goes on from PVKB01002043.1 coordinate 216,333, forward strand.
TACCACTGAAGACAGCGCTTTGTGACCCGAGTGGCAATGACTGGGTAGACTCAGCTCAGAAGAGCTCTTACCCGCCTTCCTCTGTAGCCTGAGTTGTAGCTCATTGGTTGCTCTGGTTAACAACAAAGGCCCACCCCTGCTAATTACATAAAAACTAATGTTGGGCTTTAAACGCTGGTTTTTTAAAGTTCTCCAGAAAAATCTCATTAGCAGGCACTAAGCCACTTGGAGCCGGAAAGGGGAAGGTTTGTGTACAAGGCCAGGGCACATTACCCCCCCGCCCCCTTTGGCTCTGATGAAGGCAGAACACAGGTCATATGCAAGTCCACAGAAGCCACTCTTCTAGGTGACTAAGAGTTCTCTCTTCTTCTCCTTGTCTGTCTTTTCTGGAACCTCAGACCTTCCCTAGGACAGCACTGTCCTTCCTGCCAGTCAATCTGCTTGTACAGATCCTCCTAGAATCTAAAACAAGGCATCTCCTTTGCTCAAAGGCCCAGAGTGGCCCCCCATTGCTTCCTCCCTGAAATCGGAGCTCTTCGCCAGGGCACCCTTCCCCCCGCCCCCACTTCCGTCTCATGACCTACCGCTTACCACCTAGTGGCTGCCCCGTCAAGCCATCCCAGACAAAAGGTCTGCACTCTGATCTTTGCTACTCTTCTACTTCTTGCATGCACAGTTCCCTCCTGCTGAGTCCCCACCGCTCGCTCCACAGTTGTCCCTGTGCAATGTGGAAGGATAAAAAAGAGCTCACAACGTGAGCCTTAGAGACACAGGTGCTTGCCCTGTCTTTGTCCCTAAATAACTCTTTGGCTGATTGCAGATCCATCACACGGTGGGCCACCTGTTCCTCCTCATTGTTCAAAATATTGCAGTAGTGCTTCTCAAGCCCAGTACCAGATAATTATTTGCTGGTAGAGTGAATGCACTACCTTGTGCACTGGAAGTTATTTAGAAGATGTGCTTACATTAATTGAATCATTGCCTAATCTGTAGGTAAGTACTGACATTGTGTCCATTTTAGAGATGAGAAAAATAAGACAAGAAGAAATCAGAAAACTCTTCCAAAGTCACAGACTCAGAATTCACTTCCAGGCAGCCTTTGTCAAGTCCTTCTTCTAATTCTATGACGCCACTTTAAATAAACAGACAGTTTAATTCCTTTTTGACACTTTACAGTTTCGAAAATTACCCATGTTTACATTTCAGATCCAGCACCTCTGAGCTCTACAGCTTTGGACAAGTGAGAGCTCACATTTTCTTAGCCAGTAAAATGGAGATAATAAAGCCTATGTGGAAGGATGATTTTAAGCCTAAAGGTAATTCCTGTAAAACTCCTAGCACTGGTCTGACCTATAGCAGATGCTCAGTGACAGTGATTACAAGAAAAATCGGAGATATGGATCCGGAGGGAGAAATTAAAATTCTAGAGAAAAGGATCAGTGACTTTCTTTTATCTTATAGTTCAGATTTTGGACAGTGCCCAGGATGGAGAAGACAATGCACCTGCATCTTATCAGGACCCACAGAAAGGCATTGGCAAGCCACAGCGGCACGGCTTTTTCTTGTCGTTAATAAAATTTTATCAAAACACAGTCACGTCCGTTCATTTCCACCTCGTCTCTGTCTGCTTTTGCACTACAGTGTTGGAGCTGAGGGTTTACAAAGCACACTGACGGTCCATAAATTCAAAAATATTTTACTGCTGCGATATTTACAGAAAACACTTGCCTATCTCTGAAGTTCAATTTATATTAGAACATACTTAGTATGAAGATCTCCCATTTCCATTCCCAGATCACATCCATGCTGTGATTTGTGTGGGTGTGGGTGTGTTCTTGGCTCCAAATTTCCTCTTTCTTGTTACTTTCTGTCATTGACCTCACTCAACTCAGGCTTTCATAATTTTTTTCTCATCTCCCTCCCCCCGGCCCCGACCTCAGATGCAGGCGTGATGCTATTAATCTGCATCACCTCTCATGCAGCCAACATGCAGGTGTCTCATGATCGTTTCCAGCATGTGCTGCCGCTCGACATCGTCTCCAAGGGCTGCCTGCTGAGGCTCTCTCATGACACACCTGGTAGCCTCGAGGACGGGAAACGACATCAACCTCACAGCCAGGAGGAGCAGATTAAGAACAACCAGAGCTAAACTTGAGCCTTTCCGTCCACCCTTCCTGGTGGTTCTAAACCCCGTTGGTCTCCTGTCGGCACTATTATACCACTCACTAGCTATCAAAATTCCTTCCTAGCTTCATGAGGGTTGGTAGGACAAAATTCTCTTTTTAAGAATTCAAAAGCTATGCAGGAATGGCGGGGATAAAACAGACAAAAAAATTTTTTAAATGAAGGAGCTCTGAATCAATGTTGCTTCCTAGGAGCTAATGCTTAACCTCAAAATTGGTTTCCAATTCAGAAATTCCAATATTTCACAAAATTGCAGAGTGACTGTACCGGTTCATATTTTTATTACTATAACAAAAATCCCGAGGCAGGTAGCTTTATAAAGAAAAGGGGTCTGTAGAGCACACAGATATGGCAGCTCAAGGGCACAGCACAGCCATAGGCTCAGTTCTGATAATGGCCTTTTGCTGGCAGAATTCCAAAGCAGCACACGGCCTCGTGAAGCAAGAGATACTAAGCATGCACGTCTGCATCTACATAATTGGTCTCTGACCATCTTCTTCTAAAGCCACCTGGATTTAACCATGTGGGCTTCACCCTAATAACCTTATTTAAGCCTAATCATTTCTAAAACATTTCACCTCTAAGCATCACCTTCATGTCATTAACATTCAAGGTTAAACTTTTGCATGAGTTAAAGGAAGGGTCGAAGGCATCCATGTTCAGATCACGCTAGTGGTACTATCTGGTATTTACTACTAACTGTGTTTAACACACATAGGTATTGACTACCTACCGTCTGTGTGGCACTGATGCATCCTAGGGGTCTATCTATTAGGGAACAAAACTCTCTTCGCCAACAATCCAAACCTCCCTCTCTAGTCCCATTGGCCTGAATAATGACGATGCTCTTGCCATAACTGTAAAAGAATCAAAGAACAGCTGGTGTTGTGAGAGGAACTCTTCCAAAAAGGCTACAAGTATAAGGAATCACTACAGAGCGGGAGCTATTAGAGTCCTCCACAATGAGTTCCTACTGTTTAAAGATGTATACAGTTGTGGTTTGGATCTGGAATGTTCCCCAAAAGCTTCATGTGTTTGGATGCAGTGGGATACCAATAGAACCATGTGCTGTTATGAGGTGGGGACTGGTGCAAGAGGCGGAACGCTGGGCTTTGACCTAGAAGGAGCAGGTTACTTGGGCAAGACCCGGAAAGGTAGCTCTGTCCTTCCTTACTTTCTCGGCTTTTTGTTTGCCATGCTGGGAAGACTTTCCTTTGACTAGACCTCTGCCATGTGCTTCTACCACTGCCAGCCGCCTGTGAATCGACTGTGAGACCTTCTGAAACTGTGACTTAAAATAAATCTTTCCTCCTTTAAGTTGTGGAAGTCAGATGTTGTGTCCTTACAACAAATAAACAACTAAGACATACAGTAAAACATCCCATTTCTATATTCTGAAGTGTATTTACTCTTGTTTATAGATGTCTTTGGATGCCCACTACAAGCCTGTTTCTACTTTTTACTTTCAGAAACAGGAGGGCCGACTCTTTGTGACAGGAGGATTTCTTTCCTTTCAAAAGGCTTGACCTTTAACAAATTCCTAAGATCACCTCTTTGGAGCCTGTTGCCAATGGTACGTGCTAGAGATGGGGTAAGTGGGATGAGAAAAGCGGCGTCTCTGTATCAGAAATTCTGTTTCCTCTCTGTCTCTCTTTCCCTCTCTGCGTGACTTGATTTCATTTTCGTCTTAACCCTATGACGTAGATACGATCGCACCGCAGCCTGGCTGAGGCACTACAGAGTGAGGTGAGTGGAAGGTGCAGGGATAATTTTGGAAAATCCTCAATCTCAGAGTCATGCTGGGGGCGTATTGCACTGAGATACTCAGAGAAAGAGTGTGTCCTGAAATTTTGCACTCAGGATCTTTGTTCACCTAAATCCCATCTGACCCTGACCATCAACATTGTATAAATGAGAAAATGAGGGATTACCCAGAGTTAAATCCCTGGTAACCAACGGAATGGTGACTTAAGTCCAGTTTTCTGACCCAAGAGAACTTGATTTTACAAATTAGGTGATGCTGCTCTGAGTAATAATGGAGTGGGTAACCATAAAAGAACAAAAAAAACATAGTAAAGTTATCTCATAGAGTCTATCAAAGACCTGGAACCAGGAGACAAAACGTCTTTGAGAAACAAGACTCCATGTCACTGAGTGCTCATCTACTGACAGACACACGAAGACCACAGCAGTAGGAAGCTTCCCAGGGACCCACCCATAGCTGCACCCGCCCCACCCCCCGGTTTTGTTCCATTTTTTTTTCTCCAAAGCACTTGCCTTCCCTCCTGATGAAACACCTGCAGGCCTCACCTGCAAGCCTCACTATAGCACTTTTAAATCCCACTTCCAGGTAATTAACTAGAGTCTAAAATAGGTTGTCATTGCACACCTCCCTGTTATCATAAAATAAGAGATAGCCTTCCAATTGGATATCATCTTGCTCAATACCTTAGTTTAGATTTCCTACCTAGTAGGTATCGAAGACACTTGAGCAGCAGCGTTCTCTTTCATTCCCATGTAAATTTTTTAGGAAAACTTATGTAAAAATCACTGTGCTCTACCTAATCTTTCATGTTTAATATCTGATTGGCTAGCAGTCACTGAGCTACTGTGATTTGTGGGTTCCTCTGTCAGACTTCACTGAGGACACAAGATACAAGTGGTTGGCTACTCTGGTACTGCCTTCCCTCTAATCTGATTTTTTGGCCCAGGTAACAACTATCAGTAGTTCTATCCTGCCATAGACTTGGAATCCCATACTCATCTCTCTACTTATAATAATCATATTATAATTCAACAATCAAGCCCCTCTCTTACATACAGAACTTAGGAAGCAGATTTCTTGTCTTAACCTACATAGGTTATCGTCGCTCTGGCCCAACTCTAGATCAATCTCATGGCATGATGGAAAGAACAAGAACTCGGGGAGAGCAAGGTCTGTGCTAAGGCACGGAGGCTCATGGTCTAAGTATATACTGTTGATACCAGTTAATATTTACATAGTGCAAGTATGTACCAGGGACTGTTCTAAGTCCATATCGTAAGTTGACTAGCTGAATTCTCAAAGAAACTCTGAGAGGTGGACAGGATGATTTGCCTACTTTACCAAAGTGTTGCTTGAGAGACTATGTCCTCAATTCTTTATGCTCCACAGCCTCCGATGGGAAATTGTTAATCAAGATAGCGACACACATATATAATGTAGTTGCCTTTCAAAGCAACAGGAACAATCCCAAAGTGCCATGAGGAGTGAATTTAAAAATGAGAGGCCAGATGTTTCACCACTATCAGTACAATAACAGGTGGTATTAAAACTAAACATGGGCCTTAGGAGTTAGAACTGGATTTTGACACCCACTTGGGAATATAAACTAAGAACAGAGACCTGGTTAAGGTGGTATTCTGGAACAGTTCTCTACATCAGTGGTCCCCAACATTTTTGACACCAGGACCTGTTTAGAAGACCATTCTCCCAAGGACCAAGGACAGAGGGAGAACTTGTTGTGGGGTAGGTTGTTAGAGAAGAGCTCTGAAATGGCTAGCAGCAGTTGGAGGGGAGTGGGGAGTGAAACTCTGCCTCTTGTCAACCAGCAGAGGTGTGAGAAACTGACAGGAGCACACTGGTGGGGCAGAGCTTTGCTCAATGATCACCTTCCACTTGCTGTTCATCGGTTCCTGCTGCCCAGTTCTCCTAAGGCCATGGACTGGTATGGTCTGTGGCCCCTCTGGGCTGGGGACCATTATTCTATGCGGGGCACATGCCATCAGCTGTTGTTCCGTATGGGACACTGAGGCTAGAAAAAAAATAACCTATGAACTGTACTTCTGGATAAAATTGATGAGCAGAGAAACCTTCATGTTACAAAACTCATTAAAATGGTGGAGAAAGCATAAAAACTAAGGAAATCGCAACAGGTTTAACATGATGGGAAATACTGTCTAGAAAGAAAATCATTTTTCTATAGGCTTATCTGCCAATTTCCAGTGGCCTAGGACTTACATTTTAACAGACCATAAACCCACAACACATAAAACACAGGACCTACTCGGGAAAGTTGAACAGGAACCTATGAAGACAAAAGTATCATAAGCGATTTAGAGAAAACAGATCAATTGACTTTGTGCCTGGAAAACAAGATTAGCATATTTGCTTATCTCTAGGCACAGCAGATTAAAGTTTCCCCCAGAATACCTGATCTTGAGTCCATTCGCACATGAATTCAAGTCCAGAATTTACATGAGATGTATAATCCAAACAAAAAAATCCTATCCAAAGAGACAATTACATGCACTCCAGTGTTGTCATAGTACAAGAAAATCTTCAAGAGGAATGTACTCTAACTGCGATGTCTGAGGAAGAATAAGAGATATGTGCCCATGGCAACAGATTACATAACACAGAGAAGCAAATCACTGTGATTAAAATGAAAAACAGGTATAAACAAACAAACAGACAAAAAACTCAGACTGCAGAACTAGACTCTTGAAAATGATTAATTTGGAAATTAACACGAGCAAAATGAAAGCATTATTATAAATAATATTTTTTAAATAAAATAGTTGTTATTCTACAAACTCTAATCTATCGAAGCTGATTAGGAAAGATTTTAAATAAATCTTTTAGAAATAAGAAAGGAATAACTACATTAAATGAGTAAGTGAAATCTGAAGTAATAAATGAATAAAAGAACATTAAAAACTTTTATAAAAAAAATGACAGGTTGCAGAGTGACATCTCAAATCTGCTTGAAGTGGAAGATAGGTTTAATTAATTGCCAAAATGGTGGTCAAAATGCAAGATGAACAATGTGAAAAACACATCAGATGGAAAACAGAGCGAGATATCATAATAACCAACCAGTTAGTGCCCAAAGGAAAAATAAAAGAACTAATAGGGAGAAGGAAGTCATATTTTAAAATATAATCAGCTGGATAATATTCTGAACCATGGAAAGTACTATTTTATTGCAGAAATGTTTGAATATCTGAAAACAAAGGTCACATGACTGTCAAAGTAGATGCTGACAGAAGACTTCTCATCCAAAACAATGAAAGCAGGAGGACTGTGGAATTGTATCTGATAAGAAATCAAGAAAATCCCTGGAAGTCTAAAAAATATATTTTCAGAGAAACCATCTTTCCAAGCCACAGGTTTAATAAAGCCCTCTTAAAAAATACAAAAAATTAGTATTGAGTACCAATGTATTTAATATATTGGCATTAAATGTTATTTAATACCAATGTTTTATTATTTAAGAGTATTTAATACTATGGTACCATAGTGTTCATAAGCTATATACTTCAAACAGAATAAATAACAAGAATAAGATTACAGGCAGGACAGTGTGGTTAAAAAAATGTAAATATGAATGAATTAAAAAAGACTCAGAATACACAAAGCATTAAAATCTTGTCTTATGTGTGAGTATAATAAAGAACAGAAAATACACGTGTAGGTTTTTTTGATTCAAAGATTAGCAGCATAAGAAGATTCCATGGTCTTTTTTATTGTTCAAGAAGACAGCCTTTCGATTGTTTAAAGTGTACATGTTCAAGGTTCTACAATAATAGAGAGTAGAAATACCACAGCTTGTAATTTTAACATTAGCAGCAAAAATACGATATAAAAAGTCTCAATTCAAAGTAGATGCAAAAGGAAGTAAAATTGATAGAGACATAAAATTAATAAGCAAAAGAACAAACATAAAACATATTAGTGTGTTTCAAGCTGCTTAGGAAAGGTGCAAGAAAGTTTACAAACCCACTAAGCCAGGCAGCTGATGCTCGGGCCAAGGAAGCAGGGAATCCATATTAACACTTTCTGGGTGTTCTCCAATTGGGGAAATGTGCAAAAACGTTGGCCCAGAACAGATAAAACCTTGTAAATCCTCTGCACAGGAAATGCAATGTCACTCTCTAGATTGTCTCCAAAAGCCAGAGCGCGTAGAATTTACAAGTGCCACTAAAGATGAGTTTATAATTTAAAAAAAAAATCCTGAGCTAATGGAAAATAAGTGTCAGTGTGGGCTGTCAGACATAGCAAATGTCAGAGTCACACCCAAGAGACATGAATAATAAAAATTTAATGGCACCATTTTGTAGACATGGCAACTAAGTTTCAGTGAAATGTAGCTGTCTTTCCAACATTCAGTATGTTACATTTTACCCAGCATTTGACATGTTGGGAGTTAAGGACAGAGTGAAGACGGAATTTTCAACATAAGTATATTTCAAATATCACAAGAGATAAATGAAGAAAGAGAACCCGTAATATAATAACAGTATGAAAATTTACTCATAGACTTGAGGAAGAACCAAACTTAAATTATGGAAATGGGAAATACCAAAGCAGGGAAACAACCCAATAAAATCTATGGGCCTTGTGTTCGAATAGATAGGTTCAATGATGAATTAGTAATTAAATTTCAGTTCTACTACTCACCAGCTGATCTTAGCTGAGCAAAAATCACTGTATTTTTCTGCGCCTTAGTTCTTGGCTGTATAAAATGTCCTATTAATACCTATCTCATAAGGTTAATAAGGAATTTAAGGGAATAATGTATGTAGAATTTAATACACGGCTGGTCTCTACCTTGTTTCTTGTCCATATTTCTGCCTGGTGCTCTCCCAGGTATGATAGTTACCGCATGGTTTGCTTCCCCACTGTGAGAAGGTAAGCCTTGTATAAGTGAGAGGTAACAGTTCGGATCTGAAATGCCCCCTCCCCCCCAAAGCCTCATGTATTCGGATGTTGTGGAGACCTATGAGACTACGTGCTGTTAACAGATGGGTCCCGCTAGAAGGGCCAGGAACACCGCTTAAACCAGAAGGGGTAGGTCACTGGGCTCGATCTGGAAAGTGTGGATTACTACTACATGACTTGGAAGGACATATGCTCACTCCACCCTTCCTTGCTCACTTAGCGTCCTGTCTGCCACACTGTAAATAGCTTTTCCACCTCCTGAATCTTTGCTATCTGCTTCCACCATTGCCAGCTGTCCACGAATGGAACCTTGTGATACTATGATGCTTTCCTTCATTAAGTTGTAGATGTCAGGTATTAAGTTACTAAGCCATAAGATTTAATAGAAAGTTTACACAGCGAAGGCTTTGGACAAGTGAAATTTCACATAATAATGTAAAATTCCAATATATTTGAAAAGGAAAATAAAGAGATCAGAAAGGTAGAAAAGGAAATGAATCTTGCAGAAATGTCAATATCCAAATAAACTATTAAATCCCAAACAATTACCCCAAATTTGGATTTATGGTTCCTGGAACTCAGTCATTAACTACTGAAACAGCTACAGACATAGTAGGATTTTTTCCTATCAATACCCTGACATTAGCGGTGGGAATGTACTTGGTGGTAGTGTGCTTGCCTCGTGTGCTCAGGACCCTGGTGACGATCCTGAGCACTGCATAAAATCAAAGTTTAAAAAGCATTAAACGTCCAGAGAAGCCAGATGTTGTGGCTCACATCTGGGATCCCAGCACTCTGAAAAGCTGAGAAAGAAGATGGCAAGTTAAAGCCCAGAACAGGCAATTCAGTGACTTAGGGAAAATTTGTCCCCAAATAAAAAATAGGATAAAGACCTTGTATTTAACTGCTAATGCCACAGAATAACAATAGTAGGAAGAAGAGAAAGAAGAGGAAGAAGGAGAAGAGAAAGAATGAGAAAGAGGAGAAGAAGAAGAGGAGGAAGAGGAGGAGAAAAAGGAGCAAGGAGCAATTATTTTAGCTTTGGCAGGTGGTGGGTTCTCTGTTGCAATTATTCAGCTCTGCCATTGTGTGCAAAACCAATCATGGGCAAACTGTAAATAAATGAGCATGGCTGGGTTCTGGTGAAGTTTTATTAATAAAAACAGGCAGCAAGCTAAATTTGGCCACAGGTGTTAGTTTGCCAACTAAGATAAGTTACCTTTCCTCTATGCTCTTTTGCCCATTGGTCCTATCTTTTTTAGCCTATCACACCATATAGACATCATCAGCATACACATCTTCAGCCACAACTACAACGTAAACTTCTTCAGGTTGGAGGAATGAAAGCCGCCTAATTGCAAATCCAGTGCCGAACAGGATGGGATCTCTGTAAATATTTATTTTGGAAATGAATACGTAAGAGAAGGGGTCTGATCAAATCTGTACTGATCATAGTGGCTTACCTGAGAAATAAAATTTAACAAAAATGACATGAAGTGGACTTTTGAAGCTAAGAGGTGAGAAGTCTTTTCTTTTCTGACTGTGTCCCGTGGAGTTCTCAGCTCTGAGCAACTGTGGAAGGAGACAGGCTGCTCTACAAGATTGAGCCTTGGAGTAGCCCTGACGCTTCCAAGAAAGGGAGACTGGCCAAGCTGAGACCAGCCTCGAAGCCATTCCCATCAAGGCACCAGGCACCTAAACAAGCCATCTTGTCCTCTGCAGGCTGGCCCAGCCACCAGCTAGATACTGTGAGTGACTCCAGGTGATGCAACGAGGAGCATGAGAGTCATGCAGGGGAGCCCTATCTGAGTTCCTGACCAATTAAGAGTCTGTTTTAGGATGCTGTGCTTTGAGAGCACTTTCCGTACAACATCAGACTATGGGAATAATTGGAGACACAACAGCACCATTGAAGCGAGCTCCATCCAGGTCTCTGGGTACCACTGTCTAACAATGGTCCTTTTCCAAGCGGGCTTACAGTCATCTTACTTGTCCTGGTTCCCCTTGGAGGGCTCTTCTGGCTGCCATCTGTCTTTGAGAAATCACCTTCAGGACCTCAACCAGTCCCTGCTGATTTCCCCAGATGTTTCTATACCCATCGTTGAACATCAGTAGCGTCTATTTCTTGTATCATTCTTCTTTGAAAATTATGACATACTGCCTAAAGTTGTCAAACCTTGACTGAGCATTTTTATGTTTCTCTATTTACTAGAATTCGAGCTCATAGTTTTTCACCTCAGCAATTTTGAGACTACATCTACCTGAGCACTTACTTTAGTAAGGTCTGAATTTGTTCTCTTTATGCACTTAACAGGAATAAGGCCTGGAACAAACACCAGGGAGTCACTTGAACAATCCAGACATCCTGCAGTGATGGATATTTGCATCTGGGAAAAGCTGAATAACTTTGGAGCCGGGCTCCCTGTAGGTTTCTTCCCCTACTTACTGCTTTGTCTTTTTATGGAGTGAAGTGGCCTTGCGAAGGAAATGAGGCTGAGCATAGGCACAGGGTAGCTAAGTAGCCCTGGGGAGCAACAGTCCCCAGAGAAATTAAAGGTGAATGTAGGGCACAGACCCTCTTACGGGGAGGAGGGCTCTCAGTTGCTAGGCAACCTAAGGATAACTCAAGGTGTAAGCTTCCTTCAGCCCTTTTCCCCACGGGGAGTCTTGCCCCACTCTCTCCCATGCCAACCAAGCCTTGACCTTTTTTATTTTGCCCATGAGGAGGTACAACCCTAAAACACCACTTTGTGCCCCAGACCTCATTCATTCCCCACCAGCTTTGCCCCGCAAGGACAGACATGCTCAGTCTCTCTTCTGCTCTGTCAAGATTTTCCTTTTCTGGCATTCTGCACCCTTGAGCAGTCCTTCAGGAGTCCACAGCAGGTGCTTCTCAGTCCTTTCATTTCTCGTCTTCAGAGGAATTGGAACCGGCTGTGTTCTGATTAGGCCCTCCCTCAGGATCCCTTAGCTTCCTTCCACAAGCGGGACTTCATAGACTCCCTCGTCATGCGCCACACTGATTAGATTTCCTAATTCCCTAAACTTTGCTGTCTGCAAGCTGAATACCCTTGTAGTTATGAGGCCTGTTTCTCTCTCCTCTCATGACAGTGCTAAATCCAGGCTCTGGCCCCTGGGAAGTTATTTGCTTATTCCCCCTTTTTTTGGGGGGGGGGATAACTAAGTTGTCCTTAGAAATTAATGTCTCTCTGGATGAACTGTCTTGCTGAACCTGGAAGGCGCCCCCTCCACAGATTAGTAAGTGCCTTTTCAGGCAGTAGGTTGACACCAGGTGGCCACTAGGCTCAATCTAGATAGAGTTGGGTGGCCAGCATGAGCCTTGTACAGGTTAAAATGTAGCTTCTCCTTCAGTCAGGCATTTATTGCATCAATTTTTAAATTTCTCTCCATTTGTATTAATATGTATATGCGATACACAATAGTTGGGAGTCGGGGGATAAGGGATGGGATGGGAGGGGGAAAGGGGGGAAAGAAATGTGAAGTCACATGAATTTTTATTGTGCTCCTAATGTGCAATGGAAATGCAAGATAAAGATGGTTTCTAATTTCATGGAAATTATTATCAACAAGGGAGGCATACCAATGAGCGAAAAGACAATTAACTACCATGGGATGCTGTGAAAGGTGCTTTGAACGAAGCAGGACACCTCGAGAGGCATTTAAGCCACTGGGGAATAGAGAAGGATTTCTGGAAAAAACAACATGTAAATGGAGACTTCAAGAGTAAGCTGGAGTTTTCAAGCCAAGGAGATTGGGGATGGGATGGTATGGTAGGGGAGAAGTGAGAATTCTAGTCCAGGGAAAACTGCAAGGCAAGAGATATTAAGGCTTCTGTGACCTACAAGCAGTTCACTATTACTGGACTGCAGTTCACTGGGCAAGGAATGGGGTCAGAGGTTCACCACAGGATGTTGAGAGCCACAGGTGGGCTCACAGGCAGGGACTAGAGCTTGCACAAACCGTGAGCCAACCAGTAATGTGGTCTACATCAGATAGAGGATGCAGAGCCTCTCCTACCCTTTGTATTTTTCTACCTCTTACTCCCAGAAACATGGAGATCTCCTCTGTGACTCACAATCTAGGTTGGACTTGCCAGCAGATGACACCAACTGTACAATACGTGTCACCTGTGCTGTTTGAAGCTTGCTAATTTTCCGACGAAACAGAGGTCTTGACAAGAAAAAAATAGGTCCAGCTGAGAAGCAAATGGAAAATACTTCTAATCTCAGTGAACTAGAACCTGGGTGTTCTGGGCTGTTGAAGAAGCCACCAGAGTGATAAAGTACAAATTGCTTTCAAATTCCTGCCATTACCAACCCTCTCACTGCCCAACCATGGCCCAGTATCCACTCCAGGGAGACGCGGTTGTTAGCATTTGTTAGGGGATGGTTATTTATTTGGGGAAGTTTTGAAAATTCAGAGTTTGCCAGCCATGCTTCTGGCTGAGCTAGAGTAGAAAGTGGAAGAAACAGGTGAAGAGGACAGTTGTGTTTGTTATTCTCTTATCCAGTTGAGGGCAAAGAAAAGACACAGAGCTCTCTAAGGGAGATCCAAGGCAAGAATATTCTAGACAAAAAATGATTTATGAAGAACCTGGGTCTAAATAGGCCCAGAGTTAGGGGCTAGGGTAGGAACAATACAGATTAAAAGGCAGGAAGACAACAGAAGTCAGAGGTGGCAGAACAAAGTACAATAACAGACTAGACTAAATTGTCGCTATTAAAGATTCCAATATCTACCACTGATAATAACACACACTTGTCAGACCTTCACTCGGAGCAAAGTACAACATTTTGTAGCACCTAACTGGGTGGAAAGACAGACAGAAGGGTAGATGGACAGAGATACAAGTAAGTGTCAAGTAGGTAGGTAAATAGGACTCCCCCCCACCCCGCCCCACGCCCCATTCCCTCTGGTTATGTGAAAAACTCAGTGACCCAAAAAGTCCTATGAGGCCAGGTGCACCGAAAGCAATGGTCCCTGTAGGGCAGGTAAGAGACATAAGCATTACATCTGATGAAAAACTCGTTAAAATAGAATGTGATATGTATCCTAGGCGAGGATCCTGAGTATAATATCAACTATCACAGGATAGATGTATGATTTAAAAAAAAAAACTATTCAAACTGTTAAAAAGAAACAGAGGAAGGAAAGGTCAAGAAATAACCTAGGGGAGATTCCAAAAATCTTCCTTCCCAGTTATTTGCCCTCACAATCTTCCAGGTCCCCCCAAAACATGTTTCTTGAACAGAGACAGAGGCGAGAATCTGGGGCTATAAAAGAGGGGTGGAAACGTTGATCAGTGTTAAGGAGGAATACGGGTGTAGGAACGGAGGACAGCAGGAAGGGAGGGGCTTCATGAAGAAGACCCAGTCTGCTCAGCATCCTTTGTGGGCTGTGGGTGGGCCCAGGGCACCTGAGGCTGGCAGCCGGCTCTGCACGCTGCTGTCCAAGGCCTGTTCTGCCAAACGATCGACCTCTGCTTGTTGAAAATTCGCTTAAAGAGGAGGGATCCTTAAAAATGAAATACGCACACCTTACAGAGTTTGTCTTAGAGTGGAACATAGTGCTGTGTGTTATCTGCGTTTTGCCTGCGGGCCCACACTTTTCTTCAAGTCAGAGCCTGCAAATTGAATTTTCCCACCTTCTTGAATAAAACTCCCCTACCTTTTCATTCTAGTTTCAAATCCTTTTAAATGGGATGTGAATGCATGACGCACGTGAAGCAATCTGAGAGGAGAATCATTATCCATCTTACCATTGTTTCCAGCCACTCAGTGTTAACTCGTAGATGTCCGACTGAACACAGAACAGCAGCGTCCAGGGAGGCAGGGCGGGGAGTAGGATACGCTGGGTCAGTGCTCTGCCACTGAGCTACACTCCCAGCTCCTGGTAGCATTTTTAAATAAATTGGTTTTTCAAATTTTTCCAACTAATTTAACTTAGTTTTATGGCAGCACCACTCTATTTCCTTTTACAGGCACGTTTTATTAACTTATATAATATCTAATTAGGTTAAGGTAACAGAGTAGCAGAGCATTCAGTGGAATATTACCATTAGCCCAGATAAAGCAAATGGCGAGGTGGCCTCCAGTAGCCCACATTCTAGGGGACTTGAGAAATCTGAGAGTCACAAGCCCCTCAGGGTATAAAGAGGAGGCCACCCCAACCCTGCCCGGCTCTCACTTCCCATATGAGCAGATAGATGTCTGGGGGAAGAAAAGGCCCCCCCGAATGTCAGTAGAATACCTTTATGGATGCCGGGATCCTTCTTCCTTTCTTTTCTGCAGGGGGACGAGAGAGGTCACTTTTCATTCCAGGACAGGAGAGCAGGGCTCTGAGGGCCACTGGTAGAGACTGACGTCACAGGCAAGCACGAAAGACTAGTGCTTCCTTCTTGGGTTGGACAACTGTCACGCATCCTAATTTCTGGTCTGCCTCCGCTGCAGGGCCCGGAGAGGGAGGCAGCTGAAATGGCTGTGCACAGTGACCTACAACAAGCTAGAAGAAGTACTAGCGGCTTAGTCAGTCCTGTGGAATGGAGTCCAGAGCTGGGACCCTGAAGCTGGTCACTGTCCAGGAGACTACTGTGGCAAATGTCTAAGCTAGGACGCAAGCCTTGAGCTGAGGGGAGGTGTCACACCAAAGCAACATGCAGTAGGGAGATCCCACCTGCAGACCCACACAAGCAAAACTGTGCCTTCCACAGGTAAGGAGTTACTGAATTTCCATTGACTGACCGAGTATTATGAAGCTAGGGAAGCACTCTCCCTGGGTCTTTTAATCTACACAATGCTTGAGAGATAGATATCAAAATCCCTATTTTATAATAAAAGAAACTGAAACCAAGAGCATTTAGGAAAATGCCCAGCAATAAAAGTAGATAGAGTTATGGGGTCTCAATCACAACCACATATTATCCTGAAATGTTTACTCCCCTATTTCTGCTTTTTATTGCTTCATTTAAAAATTTACCAACATAGCAAAAATTTTAACCTCTGATGGGAACAAATTTAGTAGTATATCTTCTATATTCTCAGATGGGACTAACAAGTAATTTCAAAGATGAGAAAGAATTGAGTGAGAATTTAAAGTAGAGGCAGAGCTGGCTGACCAAGAAGAAAAGGCATGACCCAAATTTATTACTTAATCTTCTAAAACTGTGAAAAGAGTGGGAAAAAAAAGCTGGAATCACCCATCTGAAATACTTGGCAGTAAATGTTTCAGGGACTTGAAATTTGGGACATTGTTTTTTTCTTTATACTTTTCTCAGTTTACAAATATTCTTCCACGGGAATAATTTATTTTTGATCAGGGAAAAATCTATTTAAAAGAACTCTGAAGTATATAGGGTGAGAAAAAAGTTAAATAACCTTCAAAATCCTTGAAACAAGTCGATAAGGTGAAAAAGACTGTAAAAATGTTTTCAGGTTTCTATGAATGAATTTTTTCCTTTCAAAAAATGAAGCATCGGAACTGATAGCAAACTCTCTGCATGAACAGAAGTTAATATTTTCACGCCCTCCAGCACTCAGAGGCCAGCAGCAGAGAGGGCATGTATAAACAACCTGGACATGGGTACAAATGGCAAGGCTGGAAAACTTGCTGACTTAGCTAGGCTCTGAGGGGACCAGAGAAGAGGAAGCAAAGATAAGCACCACCCTTCCTGGGAGATTGGGAAGCTCCAGCACCCCTAGCAGAACAGAAGGCGAGTGACAGATCTAGGGAGAAGAAATGAAATAAATCCTTCACCCGGGGCGCAGGACCTGCCCTGTTGGTGAGGGTTTGTCCTAGATCTTGCCTGTGCTATGGCCTCCAGAGCAAAAGAATCAATATACAAGTTTGTGTATTCTGAGCAAAGGAGAGTGTGAGAGGCCTCCTTCTGCTCTCCCCTCCTTCCTTCACCTCTCTCTCTCTCTCTCTCTCTCTCTGTCTCCCTCTCTCTCTTTCTGTCTCCCCCCCACCTGAAGATATTTCTCTGTTATTCCAAGTTCTGAGAAGTCAGATTGCTAATGATGCAGATTCCAGTCCAACTCCTGAGAGCCAGGAGTAGCGAGGGCAGAAAATAACACTGAGGTTCAAGCAGTCATACAGAGACAGAAAGGCAGAGACAGAGAGAAGATATTTCTTTTACCTTTTCTTTCATCCGGTCCCTCACTGGATTGGGAGATGCCAACACGTGTTAACAAGGACCATTCTCTTTGACCCAAAGGCTAACCTTCTCCGGCACTACTCTCCACAGACACGAGGCGCAGCCAGTCGTGGTAGCATTCACTGGCCTAGTCGAATTGACAGGTGAAATTGACCATCATATCACCTGAAATCTCCTTCTTCAGGGAAATGCACAAAAGCACAATGACCATCCTCACGGGGTTTTCTCACCCATCCCAGCCTGCGGCCCACTTCCTCATTCACTGTCCTACTGATTCTTACCCTCTTCTCATCTGGGAAGCAGAGTAAGAGGAGAAAAAAATGCAACTTTAACTGCGATGATCTCACATCAGAAGATAAAGCAGCAAGCTCCTAGCTGTTTTTATATTATATTTATACTAAGACTTCATCCAAGCTTCCAGCTGTATTTGTATTATATTTATATTACGACTTGAGGTTGTATTCTAAGAAAGCTAAAATGATCTCAGGATTATTAGCAGTAGCTCATTGCAAAACTATGTGCCTTTCTGCTCCTGCTGTGTGGGCCGCAAAGAGAAAAAAAAGACATAAGAAATGTCTCTCCCCACTGCTCAGACACATAAGCCTCACTTGCCTTCCAGTGTGACACACCGCAAGGGACAGAGCAGCGCTTCTGTGACAGTCCTGCCAAACACTCTCAACTTGAATCTAATCTTCAGAACATACCAGACACCCACAATGCGAAGGACGTACTACACAATTGTAGACTAAACGCTACCATAACATGTGGGAAGCCACCACTTCAGACTAAGACACCTGCACATACACCACAACAACACTGTAATGTATCACATGATTCTAGGTGGATTCGAGATATGAGCTAACTTTGTTTTTGCTGGAAAGCATGTCATTGGAATAGCTGGTGAAGTCTGTATAAGGTCGAGTTTAAATAATATTATTAATGTTAATGTCTTGGTTTTGTTCATTATATTCTGGTTATATAAGAGAACATCTGTTTCAGAAAAAGCATAAACACCTGGGGCCAGGGGCATCAAGCCTGAAACACTCTCTAAAATATTTCAGAGATGGATAGAAGGGTGGATCGATAGGTAATCAGATGAGAGACACACACATGTACATAACAATAAGCATAGAAGGACATGGTTAATGGATAGATACAAACACAGAAATGTAAGTATAGATAAAGGGTGATAAAAACTATCGGGAATCTGTTTGTATATGGCAGTAAGGTATGTCTTTGTACTATTTCTCCCCGTTACTCTACATTTTAAACTCCTTCAAAATAAAAAGTTTGAGAGAAAAATTTAAGATAACAAGGAAGTAAAGAGCAAGTCCATCTCGTTTTGCTAAAAGATGCAGAAAAAAAGACATGTTTGAATAGAGTCTCAAGCTGGACGAAGAAAATCCACACTGCTCATTTACAAAATGACTTAATTATTTTCCTAAATAAACCACTTTCAGGCTGAGGATGTAGCTCAGTGGTTGAGTACTTGTCTGACTTGGGCAAAGCCCTCGTTTCAA
Source organism: Ctenodactylus gundi (assembly GCA_004027205.1). Taxonomy (NCBI): domain Eukaryota; kingdom Metazoa; phylum Chordata; class Mammalia; order Rodentia; family Ctenodactylidae; genus Ctenodactylus; species Ctenodactylus gundi. Next base: position 234,913 of record PVKB01002043.1, read on the forward strand.
TCCAAGTATCAAACCGGAAAAAAAAAATGGACAAAAACCACTGTCTCAGAAGAGTTATTATAGTCATATGACCCTCCTGTACATGGTATGACCCTCTAGCCCTTGAGAATATCGTGCCCTGAAACCAAGGATTACATACGAGGAAGAGTTAGCTACTTTCAACGGTCTCCTCAGTCTTACGAGTAGGAATGTTAGCAGCACTTACCACAATTGGTCCAGGTGAAGAGGTGGTAGAGGACTATGTTGTTTTCAAAATCACAATGATAGAACTTGTTCAGGTGCTAGCAACCACTTTGTGCCACCATTTACCCCATTTACTAACTCCACTTTGGAGATGGCAAAAATGGCCCACAGAGCAGAGCAAAAACGATCCTGTCTTTGACTCAAACAAATGCAGACAACCAGACACCCTTCCTTTCTGCAAGATGCTAGTGCAGGAGACTCAGAAAACTGACAAGGACAGCATCTGGGGAAACTGTCCCTGAGTCTTGTTGAATCATTGGTATGACTCGCTCAGGTTTTCGGTGTAGGATATTATTACCCCCTTGTTCACTGATCAAGTTTACTATTCCATAAGTCAGAGTGGCATCTGTTGCTCAGCATTCAAGTCAACTCAAGGTCTACATGGAAGAATAAGTTATCACTTCGACCTTGAAGACAAGAGAAATGAGCACAGAGATATTAAATGACTTACCAAAAGGCATACAGAACAGAAGCAGAGACTTGGTAATTAGTCCATTTTCGTGTTCCTAATTACTTTTGACCTGAGCTATTTTTGAGACTATACCATTGAATTTCCTTCTTAGTGTCTGTGTCCACTAGAAAAATATTCTGTGCAGAAGGCATTTTTTGGGTAAATTTAGTCTTGAACTCACCCCAGATTATTCTAGCAAAATATCAGCGCTGTAGTTGGTGAACAACAAATGTTTATTGTTTGAACAGGAAATGAAATACAGCAAACATCAAGCCCAAGTTTCACTTTAGATTAGATTCATCTTGGCTGAAATAAATAAATAAATAAATAAATAAATAAATAAATAAATAAAAATAAAAAACCTTCCAATGCCCAGGACCCACTTTGGTCTGAACCTAAGCACCTGTGGGTGCAGCATACTCTGTGCTTCCCAACAAGTTTTAAAGCCGATTCTAACTTGCGTGTGGGGTTGAAAACACAGGTCTAACCAAAAACTTTTCACTTTCCATATACAAAACTGAGGCATTTCAAAGAAAAAAATGTGAGTTGCTCAGGGTTTTACGTGATTAAATGGCACCACGTGGACATGAACACTCATTTTCTGACTCTGTCCAGGTGTGACTAAACTGCAGCCTACCATTCTGTGCCCTTGATTTCTTTTTAGTGCTATAATGACACATTTTTAAAAAAAGTTTTTATACTTATGTATGTACACTGATTAATGTATATCCTCCATTTATTAATGCATATATATGCAATACATAATGTTCACACTGCACTTCAGCATTTTGTGCACATATATATCACGTCAAAGTTACATACCCTTCCCCTCACCCTTTTTGACCTTCCCACAACAACCTCCTCCTCCCTGGATATTATGTATTTAATATGTGGCCAAGACAGTTTCACTTCACTCAAGAAAGCAACGCAATAAAATGACGGGCCATGGGTTAGACATTCTTGCATGCTGTCACTTATTTATGGGCCACACTTTTTTCTAATCCTGTCATATTATTTGGAATGAAATGAATGGATTGAAAAATACAAGGAAATTGAGTAGAATCCATGACATTGAATACATACAATGAAAAAGGAAGAAAGAAGAGGAATAGGACAGGAAAGAAAAAAGAATGGGAAATGGAAAGAGGTGGGATGGGAACAGGAGTGGACTGAAATGGAGTGGGGTGGGATGCGGTGGGATGGGCTGGGAAGGAAAGAGCTAGAATAGGTGGGGATGGCGTAAAACAGAATAAAACAAGGGGGAGAGAGATGGAATCGTGTGGAAAAAGTGGAACAGGTGAGCTGAGCCCTGTGTAACGTAACCCAGCACAGCACACTGCAGCATGACACGGGGGAACTGCAGAAGGAGGGAGAGACGCTCAAAGAGCAGCTTAGAGAGGACCGCTGCTAATGGAACACATCTTGCGCCTGGATAATATTTCCCACACTCAAAATTCTGAGTGACTTAGTTCATTCTCCTCTTTCTCCTGTCTTCGGATAACAAGATAAATCCACAAAATGAACATTCAGCTTTCCCACCAGAGAGATCCGGATTTTTAAAAGTTGGATCTACTATGAATATTTGCTTAATGGACAAGTTTGAGACATTCATGCAGAACTCGAAATCTCAGAGCCCATGACAGGGAAATTTGCCTGTGTCTCAGGGATTAAGTGAGGAAATGTGACACGCCTGATATACATCTGAGTGCTCAGAAGACAGGGTGGGCCACGAAGATGCAAGACACTGCTTTCTGGTGGTCCACTTTGCCTTTCTGGACACTTGTGGACACACAGTGCTTCCGAGTGATTGAGTCACAGAGCGACCATTCCCCTGGCTTGAGTTTAGAATCATGAATCTTGGGGATTCTTTGCGGAAATTTCTTCTCTTATACATGAATAAACATTTTTGAAATACTTTTATCCAAACTAGATGACAGAAACATTTAGTGATATTCATGTAAAATATACCAATTCGAAGCCCTTTCACAATGGAAAGTGATGCTTCACTTCACACATACTATAAATCCTCCCTCTAAAAATAAGCACCATGCAAACAGAAATTATACCACACTCACCAACGTTCCCACAGTGGCCATAAGGTTGTTTTCTCCATGATTATTAGTACATGCTTGAAATATCTAATAATTACATTCATCTTGTAGAACTGGTGCATACACATACGGCACCTTAATCACCTTTACTTTCTCTTCCCCTCTCCGCTGTCCTGTTTCTTTCTTTCTCACATTCCCTTCTCACCTCCACAAGCTCTGCCTCCCTGATTCCTATCATCCGTCCTTTATTTCACTCTTCAAAGTACTCATACTTTGTGTTTTTCATCTAGGAGAAACTACGCAATATTTAACCTTCTGCATCCAACTTACCTCACACAGTATCATGGTCTCAGGATGTGTTCATTCCCTACAAATGTTTCAAAGTTATTTTTCTTTATGGTTGAGTAGTACTATTGTGTGTATATCCTATATTTCTCTATTCATCTGTTGATAGACACAGGGGCTACTTCCAAAATGTGATGATTATGAGTTGTGTCGCCGTAAACACAGATATGCATGCGTCGCTATAGTACATCTTGAATTCTTTTGGAAAGATACTCAAAGAGGGATAGCTGTGTCAAAAGGAATTTCTATTTTTATTTTTTATTGAAAAATATCTATACTGGTTTCCATAGAAGAGTTTCTTTTTTCCCAGGAGCCTTGCCAGCAATTGGTTCTTCTTTGAGTCCTTGATGACAGTCATTCTTCCTGGAGTAACAGGGAATCTTAGCGTTATTTTGATTTGCCTTTCTTTAATGAATGGCCAAAAATGCTGAACATTTTTTTGTATACTTAATGACCATTTGCATTTCTTCTTTTCAAAAATGTCTATTCGTTTCAATTGCCAATATTTGATTGGGTCTTTTATTTTGTGGGAGTCTAATTTTTGTGAGTTCTTACATATTCTAGATGATATTGTCTTCTGTTCAAGGAGTAGCTGGCAAAAACATTTTTCCATTCTGTTGTTTCTTTACTTTGTGGGTTGTTTTCTTTGCAATGCAGAAGCTTTTAAATTTGAACAATCTTTTCTTTTTTTAGCCCATAACAAATGCTAAATTAATGTATATTGAATACATGACTGAATGAGTGAATAAAAGAATGCATCAAGGGTTTTTTTTTAAATCTGAAAGAGCTTCTTAGAGATCATCAGAACACCGTATGTTGTTCATCTGGATTCCAGCCACACAAATAATTCCGCCTATCTAATTAATGCTAACAAATTATCCACAAGGAGTTTCTACTCTTCCCCCACCTGAGCGCCAGGACTGAGCCTGGGAGAATTTGTCTTCAGCCCCTTGCATGCAGCCCACTTGGAAGATACTCCCTGTGCCCTGACTCTCAAACGGAAGATGAGGCTTCATCCAATTAAGCCCGGAGTCATATCCTGGCATGAGGCTGTCGCGTCCAGAGGCAGTCATTGTTCATGCACCTAAGGGCTAAGGCGGCCACTTTGTAGGGGACCTGCAGGACTAAAGGAGATCTGGACGGGAGCAGCATGGTGACAACGCCCAACTGGAGAAGAGTCAAAGTAGAACACATTTCTGTGTCCTCATAGGTGCAGTTCCAGGAAGGTAAAACTATGGGCCATGGAGTTACATTACTTGGATATGGGGTCCTACATGCATCAAGGGACCAGCCTGTATGTAACCTTGGGGAAATCCCATAAATCATGTGTGTCTCAGTCTTAAATGGGGTAAGATAAAGGCACATGGGTCACAGGATTGGTGTGATCCCAGAATGAAGTAATGTAATAAAAAAATCACAAAAGATCCCGGCCCCTAGTAAGCATTCAGTCTTTGCTGTTTTTGTGGCTACTTGGAGTGGAGAATAAGCAGGTACTAACAGGTCAAACGGATAAAGTGCTGCAAGAACAGGACGGACTTGAAGGCCAGTGCCAGACTGTCTGGACCATGCTGCGGTGTTAGGGTATTAGGGGCTCCAGAGACATTTGGGCAATGTGGTGATTTAGTGAGATCCTGTCTCAAAGTACAAACTGAAAAGGGCTGAGGATTTCAGGCTCAGTGTGAAGGCCTTGGGTTAAAACTTCTGTGCCAATAATAATAATTTTCAAAAAGGAAGACAGACAACAAAAGTGAGAAGAAGAAAAACTACGTTAACACAGAGCACAGCAAACTGGGACAAATTCACAATGTTTGCTGTGCCTAAATTCAAGGTTGGCTCTATTCTGCCACATCTCAGGCTCCTGAAAAGACCAACTTGAAACTCATATCAATATTTAAATTGTCAGGATGTGATTAAGCCTCAGAGAAGATTAATTACCAGTGCGTCTATGTCAGCACCCCCAATTCTTTCACGTTCTCTATCCCCAAATAAGCCCCTGGAAGAATCTAGCATTACACACAAGGATCTAATTAGCAGTTGGGATTCAAGCGGAAGATCTTTTGTGAAGGTTTAGTCCCAGATGTTGCTTTAATCTCTGAAGATTATTCTTCAGCGTCTAGAGAGATTTCAGCTACTTTTCTTTGCCTTTGAGGAATTTTAACTCATTTGAACAACCACTGGCAGCTCTGAAGGCCCACTGAGGAGCTGTCCTGTGATCAGTCTTCTAGAAGGGCTGAAAAGAACTCTTCTGAGTGTCAGGCTTCTTTCTTGATCTGTCTATAGGAGGCTAACATCTTCCACTTGAGCTTTTCTCTATTGAGGTGACAGGGGACCTGATTCTTCAAATGCTGGGCTTCCAGTGGGAAAAGACATGGACAACAGTACTTCAGCTTTCCCACCAACGTGAAGGGGCCGTGGTGGTGTAGACTCAGTGTGGCTTGCAGCATCGTCTTCTGCCCTCCCTGGTTCCCACCGCCCTATCACCGCGGGGATCCATTTCACCGCTTGTGTGGACCACTGCTGTCTTAGTTAAGTATTCACTAATGGAAGAAAGTACCCCACATTCACAACAGAAGGGAAGAAAGATTTATTTTAGCTCACTGTTTCAGAAGGTCTCACACAGGCCATGCAGGGACAGCCAACAACATTGGAAGCACGGGGCAGAGGCTGGAAAGTTGCTCATCCTACTGCAGACAGAAAACCAAGCGAGGCAGGAGCCAGCCAGGGTCTGGAGACCCAGGCAAGGCCAGGGTCCTTTCAGGAAGAAGCTACAGCAATGTTTCGTCTTCCTTCAATCCTTAGGCTGGCCAGTGAAGGGCATGCCCCTCCCTCACTTCCTGGCCGCCAAGTCAACAACACAAACCTCAAAGTTCTTCCCTGGGCAACCCCCATATCAGCAAGTTGACACAATCTTTCCAGGCCAACCCTAAGCAGCTGCTCCTATCAGCCAGGACCTACCTCCCAGTGACACACGTACACAGTTAGCCCACTATATCTGAATACACGAGGCTTTTGGGGGATACTCCGGAGCCAAGCCATGGCAACTGGCAGTACTCTCCACTACCCTGCCCCCTTGCCCGTATGCTCACTCCGTACCTCGCTACTGCAGCCAGAGAAGTGATCCTCCGTGTTCCTTGGATCACACCGCTTGCCTCGAACAAACCCTTCCTGCCCTTCCTCTGGCATTCGGGAGCCTCCCGACCCTGGATGGAAACTACCACAGCCATCCCTTTCCCCGCTCCCATGCCTCTGTCCTACATCTTCAAGTTCCAAATGTGGCTCATCCTCAAATCAAACAACTGCCTAGCAACCAGGATTTTTAATAAAATTTATAGCAAAAGAGCAAACATTTATACCATTTTTATTGCCTAGCAGGCTGTGTTCTAAATACATTCCATAGACTCATTTCCTTCAGACAACATCTCTAGAAAGTAGACACTGTTGGCGTCATTCTGGTGTCATAAATGAAGATACCAGGGCTCACTGAGTTTAAATAAAGTGTCCAAGGTGGTTAAAAGCCAGGCTTGAGCCCAGACATCCTGATTAGAGGCCACAGACTTGGCCATTCTGCTGTGTGTCTGTGAACTACAGAACTGTATGGAATAGGATGGAAAAGCCGAGGGTCCCACTGCATACTTAAGGGTAATTGTTTCAGGAAACTTTGTTGCAGAGAAATATAAATATATGCACACACAATATAGAAAATATGGGGTACACAGAATAAAATGTTTATCCTAGTCTAATTTGTGGTAAAAAACAAACAAACAAACAAAAAAAAAAAACCAAAAAACAAAAAACGGGTGAAGTTCACTCTTCTGGACAAAATGAAGATCCCGTGGATGGCTTCAGTGACTCTTGGGCCTCCTAAGTCCCTTCACTCTGGTCTCCCTTGAGATGTCTTCCCTGTCATTTCTCACCTTGACCTCTTTGTTCTAAACACTGTCTCATTTGCCAAGCTTTCCTTAATTCTTGTCCTTGTTCTGTCTTCTAACTTACAAGCCTTTTCAGATGTCGAGTGTATCAATTTCCCAACTGGGACTTGCTTTCTAACAAGGAAGGAAGCCTCCTCGTGCCAGGAGACACCCAAGCTGCATTCACCCTCACTGGCTTAACAGTTTTCCGACACACGTCTTCCCTCTGGGTTAGTCTGAAACAGTGTGGTCTCTACAGAAACAGCTCCAGCACCACCTGGAACTTGTTAAGAAATGCAAAATTATTAGGCCTCGCCTCAGACCTACACTTACGTTTTAGATTTAAAATGTCCACCCAAACTCTCACTTGGAAAGTGATTGCATCATGGTATGGTCACATCATCAGCGGATTCATCCATTGATGAGTTCACAGCAGTTGAGTGTGCTGTTAGGAAGAGGGACCTGACGGGCCTGAGTCACTAGGGGCGTGATGACCTAGGACAATGTGCTCGTGTCCCCAGCTCTTCCCTTCTTTCTCTGCCTCTCTGCTCCTCTTACAGGTTCAGAAGCTTTTCTCTGCCATTCTTTTCTACCATGCAGTTTCTGGCTTGAAGCAAGTCAACCACGGACTGAAACTGGAAGCCAAAAATAAACATCTCCTCCTTTTAAGTTGGATACTCTGTTCCAACGGCAAGAAATGACTGAGACACCAACGGATGCTGAAATTCTGAGAGTGAGCAGCAGCAGTTAGGGCTGTCACAAACCGTCTGGGTGGTTCTGTGGCTTGCTCAAGTTTGCTAATCCCTAAGTTAGGGTAAAGCTACTCTTGCTCATTACTTTAGAAGGGTTTGTTCCATCAGTCTGGAGCTGGACACTGTGATGTAATTCTCCTGAGGACAAGTTCATGGGATTGACTTTGTGCACCCAGGAAAGTGAAATTTTACATCACATATGAGATATGTATGAAATTTTACATCACATACCGATGCCAGTATTTTGCAGTTGCAAGCTACTTAGTCCCAGGAGAACTACGGCTGTCTCTGTGAAAAATCTGTTTTTTCCTGATTAACTCCCAGCCCTAAATTGCTAAAGCACTAGTGCTCATTCACAAAGCCAGGTACAGAGCCACAAGCTACCAAGCATCCAGAAGAGGGTGGTGAGATCAGGAACTGACAGGATATTGTTAAAGTCCGAAGGAACCCAGGCAGAATACCAGGCTGTAAGGAAAGAGCATTTTAGACGGTCTGCTTATATAGCAGATTGCAAATAATTACAAAAGGCAATGAAAGTTCAAGTAGGTTTAGGTTGGGAATTAATTTCACGGGCAACCCAAACTGACAGAAATAACAAGCCAGGAAGGCCTAGGAGCTGTTCTCAATGTATCCCCAAGCGTTTCCATGGAAGTTTTATATTTGATAAGTTCATCATCCAGGAACTAAGAAAAAGAGGTGACGCAATGAGGAAATGGAAAAGCTAGAAACAAATGCTGTTTTCACAGCACCAAAAGACCCTTCTAGAGGGCTGCCTATCCTCGGGAACCTACCTGCATTGCCAGGTGTTCCCCTCCTGTCCCGCCCTTCTTCTTTCTGTCTGTCTGCTCCAAGAGCTCTGCACCTGCTGTTCTTCCCATAGCTATTCCTTCCTCATCTTCAGGATGTCCACTCCAACACTATCTCCGCTGGACCACCCAGCCTACTCCTCTTCCCCTGGATCCACTTCCTAGAACTGTGGAAACAAATAACCCCGTGGACAATGAATCAAAGCCATCATTTTGCAGGACTGGAAGCTGGAGTGGAGGTGTGTGGGGGGTCATATCTCTCCAGAGGTTCCAGTGGAGAATCTGCGCCACACATCATTCCTGGTTCCTCACAGCTGCTAGCTGTCCTTGGCATTACTTGTCTTGCAGACTCAGCACCAGAATCTTTACCTCCATCACCATGGCCTCGCCCACGTGTGTCTTCAAATAGCACTACCGTCTCTGTGTCTATTTCCAAATTTATGATATAAGGACAGCACATATTGAACAGGGTTTGCCCATGTATAATATGCCCTCATCTTAACATAATTACATTTATTTTCAAATGAAAGCACACTTATAGGTACAAGAGATTAGGACTTCATTGCTGGGAGGGGATCAAGGGACATAATTCAACCCACACTCAAAAGCACCAGGTACTTCCTACAGCAGTGCTGTATTTTATCATAGTCAGAGTGCTGACCAGTTTACAGTTTCCTACCTTTCTATAAGTGCACATGTTTTCTGTCTGTCAAATTCCACCCTGACTAGAAGCTTCCCTCCTTACAGCCAGCTGCTTGTCTGTCTTATTTGAAGCCGAGATTTCAGCAACTAGAAGGAGTGTGCATTTACTGACTAAATGACCTCTCTTCACCGGGATCTTTAATGACATGGGCTGAACTCAGCAACCACGGGGATGAGTCCACAGGTGTTATAGTTTGTATCTTTAACATTCCCCCAAAGGCTTGTGGGTTAATGGCTTGGTTACAGGCTTTAGCACTCCAGGGAGATGGTAGAAGCTTTAAAAAGTGGGTCCTAGTGGAAGGAAATTGCGGGGGGGTGGGGGGGTGGGCTGAATGAAACATTGGTTGCCCAACCCTCCTCTCTATCTCCTCACTTTCTCTTTCTCTGCACGCTCCCTGCCTTGATATTACGCCTCACCACAAACTCAAAAATAATGGAGCTAGCCAATCAGGGACCGAAATCTCTGAAGTCATCAGCAAAAATAAACCAATTCACCTTCATTTTGTCTATCCCAGGTGTTTTGTCACAGAAATGGAAAGCTGATTAACATAATGACCTAAACTGACCGATCAGAAATAGTGTATGATCAGATTGTGCAAGCCAAGGAACCATATGCTTTCTTTGGAAATTACAAGCTATGAGGCTGATGTGACCATTTCCACATACAACATAGAATGCACAAAACACAAGTTAGTGGGTATGTCCCATGTGCCATTTGGGACTTGCTACAAATACTACTAAGAACAAAGTGAATGTTCAATTTAAAAATACAATAAAAAACATATTGTCATTAACCCTTTTGACATATTCCTTATTGCTTGAAATACATGTATTCTCTCGTGTTTACCACTTCCTGAAGCAGTTCTGGGAGTCTTCCCTCACGAGTGTCTTTAGTTGTGCTGTCCTGGCTGCCTTGATAATCTGAACTAATTCAATATACTTACCTTTCATGGCAAATGAGGATGAGCCAGACATCACACAGTGCCGTATCTAGTGAACAAGGCAGATAAGAGCAAACTACAACAACAACAACAACAACAACAACACACACACACACACACACACACATTGTGTAAAACATTCACAAAAGAGGACTTTGTGAACAGAAGTAGCACAAAGGCCAATGCGTCACAATGCCTCTCCTGCTGATGGTGGTGGCCACCATTGTTTGTGCCTAGGCTCAATGTTTATGACATTAAAGGGCCCCTCCTGAACCAAGAAGGAGGAAGGAAAGCAACAGAAGAGACGAGGAAGGCAGAGATCTCTGATCTGCTATGGCGGTGACTTTACCTGAGTCTCTAAGAGCAGGCCTCACTGCTAAACCGGAAGCTGCCGGTTTCCGGACCAGCAGGACCCTCACCTTTGTTTCTTTCTCCTGCTTTCTTGCGGTGATTCAGGGAAAACCATACACGAGTGACAACAAAGTGAAGGTATGCAGAGCTAGGAGCCTGAGACGGCGTTCGCCGCAGGTGGCTCGTGCAGTGCCTCTGCACAATAATCTCCCCTCGCTGAAGAGACAAGTGGGATTATGAGTTCTAATTTCGGCAGGACCTGATCAGATGAAGATCAACTCTTCATTCCAGGCTGAAGAGAAAAACAGACCAAATACAAAAGTGCCAGTCCTCTCAAAGCTGGGCAGGAGGGAAGACAGAAAGTGCAAGGCCCTTGCAAGAGATCATTCAAATGGCCGCGACGTGGGTCTCCACACAGATTAGACACTCAGCCTTCTGAGGCCGTGATTCGCCACGCCATACTTTGTGTGTTGGGACAGCATTTACGTATCTAGCAAATGCTATTGAGGTCAGACAAAATTCAAACACTGAGCTAGGCACTTAGGAAAAAAATGAAAATAAATGTAAACATGACCAACTATGGTTTGAATGTTTGTCCATGCCAAAACTTATTCCCCAAGGCAAGAGTACTCTGAGACTTTTATTTGTTGCAGTACTGGGAATTGAACTCTGGGCCTTTCCATTGAGCTACAGCCACGGCCTCTCATACATCATTTGTAATTTTTAAGACAAGGTCTCACTGTAGTGCTAAATTGTCCAAGCTGAGCTCATGTTCAGGCCCGGCAGAAGCTCACAATCTTATCCTCAGCCTCCTAGAGTACTGTGATTATAGGTGTGCACCACCACATCTGACTGAAAAATGCTTTGTATTGTTTATAAATGGTCCAAACTCAGATTCTTTGTGATAGCAGCAAGAATGGGCTGAGACACTGCCCCTTTACCCTTGCAGGGCCTGTGGTTGGTGAGATGGCATTATCTAAGAAAACCTTATAAGCAAATGAACACACTAATAAGTGCTACCAAAGAGAAAAATGCATATTTTAAGAACTGATAAGCATTTTCAAATGGGCTTCGTTCAATATTCAACAACTATGTGCTGTGCTTAGCTGTGTCCAGATGCTGGTGTGAGCACAGGGGCGGCAACCATATTATACTGATCAAAAATTTGGGTCTGTTTGTTAACTGGAATTATTTTTACCTCCTGATGCAGAAGCTCCTCTCAGTCCCAGCTAGTACAATAAATGTTTCTCCCGCCCTGTTGCTGACATCCTGGTTATCTATGGTTAGAGAATGTATACGCGTCGGATCTATTACTTCAAGCCGATACAAATCTGGGTTCTGTGATCAGTCACCGTGGGCTCATGGGAAAATAAGGCACAGGCATACAAGAACTTGGAGAAGGTTGCTACTTTATTTTAGATTTCGTATGTGAGTCTGGTAAGATTTAGAGAAATGCAGAGTAAAATTAATGTAGAGCCCAACTGGTTAGCATCCGGTAGCCCTATACTGTGCTGATGATTTATGAGGTGGGAAGTATGGAATTTTAACTGCTTTATATTAGTCTTTGCGTTTTTTCAAGTGGTTGTAGCTGCCTGTGGCTTCCTTCCAAGGCTGATGGTCCCTGTGATAGTTTGGCTTCAGACTCACCCACTACAGACAGATGAGGAAAACCCAGCAGTTGTTTTTACGCTGTGAAAACGCCCTGGCTCTCCCTGTAAAGCATCTGGCTGTTTGCCTAGACTCAAAATTCTCAAAAATTTGTAAACTCGGAAAGCATCCTCCAGCTGCTCTGGACCTCAGCATCTCAAGGTTTTGTCAAGAATCTAATAACTACAGGTAAAAATAACTCATTTTAAATTGTCTTAGGCATGAAAAATTAAGAGGGAGGAATTTATTAGGAAGAAACCTGGGTGTGTCACAAGATCCAAGGGACTGGATCGCTGCGGCGAGGCATACGGTCTGGAACTAGAAACTGGGAACCCAACATGAAATGACATGACCACAGCTCAGTCTCCACTGGCCACTAAAGCCACTCGTCTCTTCTGCTCTATGCAGTATCTAGGTACAGTATTGTCCCAGCCTACCTGTCTTAGTTACTATCTCATTGCTAGGAAGGAATACCCAGCTTCTACAAATTTAGGGAGGAAATACTTATTTTAGTTCACAGATTCAGAGGTCACAGTCTGTTTATGGGTGAGCAACTGGAAATGGAAGGATCCAATGGGCATCCAGAGCTCCTGAGACAGAGATCCTCATGGAGTGAAGAACAGAACCCAGTCCAGAAGGAAAGGCAGAACCAGCATATTCCATATTCCCCTCCAGGTCAAACCCCAAATATCTGCCTCTTCTGGCCAGGTTCCACTTCCCAACAGCACACAGCATCCACAGGTACATGAGGCTTTGGGGGCATCCAGATCCAAACAGAACGTTCTGCCCTTGCCCCCAAAAGACTCATGTCTATCTCCTATCTAAGATGTATTTAATCTTTCTTTAAGAGTTGCCAAAGTCTTAACAGTTCCAGCACTGCTAACGGCAGTTAAGTCCAAAGTCTCCTCTGAGCCTCATGGGAAATTCATAGCTGTGAGTTGCTATAAAACACAAAGAGTTAAACCCCTCTAATATACAGTTGAATGGGGTTAATATTTTCATGTTATTTTATTTATTTATTTATTTATTGAGACAGAGTCTTGCTCTGTAGTCCAGGCTGGTCCTGAACTCACTATGTAGCCCAGGCTGGCCTCAAACTCAGGCAATCCTCCTGCTTCATCTTTCCGAATGCTGGGATTATTGGTGTGCACCACTGCACACCCAACTTCTGTGATGGCAGGGAATCAGACTGAGGGCCTTGAGCTTGCTAGACAAGCACTTTACTACTGAGCTATTCCTCCAGCTTCAATATTTTCATTTTAAAAGGGAGGAATAGAATCAAAGGCAATCAAAACAAAGCAAGTTTTAAATCTGTAGGGTAAGGATTAAAACCTGTAGCTCCATGCCCAGCACCCCGGGTGAACTGTGGTAGTGACTCAAAAGTGAGCTCCAAAGGGCTTGAGTGGCCCTGCCCTGTATTACTGTCCCCAACTGACATCTCCATCTTCTCTTCTTTGGGCTGGATCCACTTACAGCCTGCAACTTTTCTCAGCCCACTACACATGCTCCTGACTTCTCCTAATTTTGGGGGGGTCTCCATTAAACCTCAGGCTTTTCCTTTGTACCTTCACACACTGCACTCCCACAAGCACACTGTCTGGCCTTCAAGACCTTCCTCTGAAATCTGGGTGGAAGCCTTCATGAACCCACAACTCTAGCATTCTGCAAGCCTGTAAAGCCAAGACCCTACGGGCATCATCAAGGTCTGGCACTAACTTACGCATTAGCCTGGCCCTCTTGTACAATCACTTGTTGAGGTCTCCAAGGTTTTAGATGGTAGGACTCTAGGTGGCTAATCTTTAGCAAACAATTTTCTCTTTGGCTCTGGGGTACACTCAGAGAAAAGTCTTTTGCCTCTCCACTTTTGGGTTGGTAAAGGGTAGGGTCTTGTTGACTTCTGAGGTGCCCTCAAAGCATCGTTTCTCTAGTCCTGATGGTGAATACTTGACTTCTTTTTAATGTTAATCTCTTTAACTTCCCTGTGCTCATTTGCCCCACCATTGCAGGCCAACTGTGAACTTTTTATATCTTTTTGCCATTTTTTCTGCCTTTTGCCGAGAGTTGACTAAAAGCTGCAAGCAGCAGCCATGTAACAACAGCCTAAATATCAGGCTGTCTTGAGATTTCCTCCACCAGATAAGCAGTTCACCACTCACAATCTCAGTTTTAGGTAGTCTCTGGACAAGGCAAAATGCCGACAAACTTTTTGCCAGAGCATAGCATGCATGGTCTTTAAGCCACTTGCCAATACACTTGTCAATACAGTTGTTCTCCTTCCCATCTGAAACTTTTTGAGGCTGGTCTTTCTAATTACACCACCATCGGCATTCTGGTTCTCTTAGATTTGACCCGAATCTCTCATCAAGCTCGGGTCAGAGCACTCCAAGACTTCTCTGCTAGCATCCACAAACCTTTCCAAATTTCTCCTGCAAGCCAGTTTCAAACCACATGGTCAGCTAAAGTCATAGCAACGATCCCACTCTCAGTACCAATTTCTGTCTTAGTTGTTTTTTTGTTGTTGGACAGACTACCTGACATCCACAACTTTAGGGAGAAAAGATTTATTTTAGCTCACACTCTTAGAAGGTCACAGTCCATTCACAGAGGGTCTGGAGCCAGAGACAGTGGTCCTCAAAGCATGTCAGAACAAAGCCAAGTCTTAGAGAGAGCCGAACCAGCACATACCCTTCAGGTCAAGCCCCAAACATCTGCCCCTTCTATCCAGGTGCCACCTCTCAACAGTACACAGTACCCAGAGGTTCATGAGGCTTTTGGTGGACATCCCAGATACAAACCACAACAAGAATTGTTTGAATCAGGAACATCCAACCCAAAGCCTTGTATGTTTGAAAGCTAAAGAATCGTGGGTTCTTTGGATTGAGTAGATTAATCCATTGATGATTTCACTGCTGTTAAGAACGAGGGCCTACTTGGAAGGGACAGATCACAGATCACTAGAGACATGGTCTAGGACAATATAGTCTTGCTACCAGATTTCCCTAACCCCTCTTCTTCCTGTATTGCCATGCTATGAATTACTTTCCTCTGGGGAGGCCTTCCACCATACCCTTTTCACCACAGCCACCCAAATATAAACAGACTAAGACATCTCAAATGAAAGCCAAAATAAATCTTTCCTCCTTTAACTCATGAGGGTTGGGTATTGTGTCTCACTCAGTAACAAGAACCCGTCAAAGACAAGGCCATTCTTTTCTCTCTTGCTCTGTGCCCAAGATAGAAGGTAACTATTCTATAGTTCCTGTTATGGTTTAGATCGAAATAGCCCCAAGAGTCGCAAGTGTTTGGAAGGTGACTGGTTCATAGGGATACACCATTAATCACTGGGTACATCCATCAATGAGTTCAGTACCCGAATGTGACATTAGGAGGTGGGGCTTTGTGGCAGGTGGTAACGGAGATGTGATCTGGAGTGTGTATCACTTTTCCTGGCTCCTCTCTTCTCTCTCTGCTTCCCGGTTGCCATAAGGTTAGTGACCGCCCACTACTGGGCCCTTCCACCATGCCATTTCTGCATCAGAGCCAGCTGACTAAGGACTAAATCTCTCCTCCGTTAATTTGTGGTTCTTTTTCCCCCAGTAACAAGAAAACTGACTAAGATAGCTAATCTGTATCCCATTCTCTCATCTCCAGACACATCACAGTTGACAAGTTGTCACTTTTCTCCCACATTCTAAAGTTCCACAACATATTTACTTAACTACACTTATGAAAGGCTTACTATGTACCAGGTCCTGTTCTGAGACTGTTCAAATATCCACTCATTGAGTAAGATCCCTTTTCATTGTTAATACATCTCACCTACCTATATACTAAATAATTTAAAAGACAAGACTATCAGGACAAAATATTGTTCTTATTATTTTAAAAGACTGGGATGGAATATGTATAGACAGATGATAATACTGACCTCCAGAATTTAAGGAAATTATTCGCTCAAACACAGGCAGCTCTTCCAGGATAGGTCTCCTGCCCTGTGTAGACAGAAGACACACTGCCTCAAGGAGCTGCTTAGAATTCTTCACCCTAAAGGCAGTTCACTCCCAAGAGGAGACAGGAAGGGTTGAATTGAGCACTATCCCTTTACTCGTCTTAAATTTGCCAGAGATAAATCACTTCCCCTGCCCTAGTGCAGTACTTGAAGAGATAGAGAAAGGCCAGAAGAGGTGGAGCTAACTCAGCTCCTCCCATGGAGGAAGGAATTCAAGACTAAGCAAAGAAATTCGTATCCTCAAATTTTCATATTGAATACTATTCTCTGGATTCTTTGGGGGTTTGTTGTTTGTGTTTGTTTATGGCGATCGAACTCAGGGCCTCATGCACACCAGACACGTGACCAACAAATGAGCTATGTCCTTATCTCTTATTCCTTGTTTCTAACCACTTATATTTTTAATCTCTCATTTAAAAGTCCTTTTCAATTAAGCACATGCGTTTGCATCCTTCGGAGGCTTTGTTATTGTTCTAGTAACTATAACCAACTACACCTACCTTTGATACTACTCTACTCGTTAGCCAGTGTCTACGAACTCCGTCTCATGAGCAACAACATTGTAACCCTATTTCCTTGTCTCCAACTTCTTCTTTCTTTTCATTAGTACTTGATTTTTTGGGTGAGTATATTTTTACATATACCTCTGTTACATGATGTGTCAGCTTTAGAATACATCTGCTGACTTCTGGCTGTAAGAGATAAGGAAGATGCCATATGAAGCACCATTTCCCACCTTTCCCTCTTTCTCTTTCCAGGTTTGTAATTGGAACATTGCTATATTGAGAGAGATCTGCTCCGTAATCGTGGTCCCAAGTTTATCTTAGTCTTG
This sequence comes from Ctenodactylus gundi, assembly GCA_004027205.1. Lineage (NCBI taxonomy): Eukaryota > Metazoa > Chordata > Mammalia > Rodentia > Ctenodactylidae > Ctenodactylus > Ctenodactylus gundi. The sequence goes on from PVKB01002043.1 coordinate 251,951, forward strand.
GTTCCTGAGTTAGAGGGATTCTAAACTCACCATGGATCTGACTTTATGCACCCTCCTTTCACCCCAAATGTATAGTCTAGACCAGTGGATCCTTCAAAGCTCACGAGGAGGAAATGCATCCTGAGTTACGGCGTGCTCAAGGCTGTCACTCTTCTGCTATTACCCACCAACAACAGTTCAGCCACATAAAAATATCCTTTTACCACAACTCTTTCTTTGTAGCGATTGTGCAGTTATTTCTCTGCTACCTTCTGGCTCTAAAACTTGCTGTGGAGAAGACTGAGATATTTTCTTTGATACTTTTGATAATCTTCTTGTTGTGTAAATAATCAATTCTTACCTTTGAAGTCCAGGAAATCTACCAGTATGTATATTGCAGTTGTTCATTTCAGATTGATGTCTCCTGGGAACGCCTGTTTAAGATACAAATCGAGGGGTTGGAAAAATGGCATGGCAGTTAAAACACTTGCCTAGGAAGCCCAAGGCCCTGAGTTCAATTCCCCGACACCACATAAAATGCGTGTGATCCTCATGCGCATAATTCCAGCAGCCAGAACACTGAGGCAGGAGGATGACAGTGTGTTTGAGGCCATCCTGGGATACAGAGTAAGGTCAGGACCAGCTTAGACTGCAGGTCAAGATTTTGCCTCAAAAACAATACAAAGCAATAATAAGATCCAATTTCAACTTTTAGATGAGGAATACTTTATTATTTTTCTATTATACTATTTTAAAAGATATATTGTATCTCTGTGTTGAAAAAAAAAGTAGACACGTTCATCTATGTAGGTTGCGACCCCCTGATCTATGTTCCATTGCTATCATTTTATTCCTAATCCAGTTGATCCTCAGTCCTTAAACATTTTATTAACGTCACTTCTCCTAATCTTCCCCATGGCACTTTTTTTTTTTATGTTCTCAGCCACAGATTGTCTTTCTTTACATGCCACTTCCAAAAGCAATCCATCATGTCTATGATACTTATAGTTTCATTCTTCTCTTTTTCTTGAGTCTTTCAGCTCATATTTAAACCTATTTTATTATTCAATCTCTATGATCTATTCTACATCTACTTTAAATTCTTATTTTATTAAGGTGATTGTTTTGTAAAGGTTTATTTTTACAGATACTAATAAACCATGTATTTAAATAATCTACATTAATCAAATGTAGAGCTCTAGAGATTTACTTGGTCTTGAAAAGATCAACCAATAAATAACACACCACTTGGGATGCACACACACACACACACACACACACACACACACACACACACACGACCTCAGAGTACCACCACAAATTACCTTGGAAATTCATATATTTCTATATTTCTATTTCCATGAGATGACACTCAAATTCTAAGCTTCTCTGCATGTTATGTCTCATTATTTGGACTCTTATTCCCACATAGCAAAGAATATTCTTTAATCTCACTATTCACTTTCTGGGGAACTTTCTTCTCTGTCTTTTAGAACTTGTAATCTATTATTAACAAAACCACTATATTCTCAAATTCTTCATTGAATCATCCCATCATCTTCCTGCAAGTGAAACTTTGTTCTACCTAAGGACATTTCTGTGGAGTTTGATCTTTTCCCTTTTCTCTGTGTCATAGTACCTCCAGGAGTGAGTGTGTCCTCATTCATCATTGCTTTATCCAAACAATTTTTGCTCCCTTTCCCTAAAAACAAAAAAAAGTTTAAGTCACTCACTTAAACTTATCTCCTCTTATCGTAGTCATCGACCTATACCCGGACCAATACCCTTCCTCCCCATATTATTCAGATTTCTGATCGTTGGGCACAATATCTGACACCCACAACTTAAAAAAGGAGAAGCTTAATTTGGCCCCTCTTTTAAGGGGAGTCAGCCCATAGTCATCAGGCTCCAAAGCAGAATCGTCATGGCAAGGGAGGTGGTAGAGCACAGCTGTTCTCATAGTTCATGGTGACCTGGAGACACAGGAGGGAAAACAATGTCACGCATAAAAGGTTAAGAGATAAGGTATAAGACCCCAGGACAACCCTCCATGAGCTATCCTGACAAACCCAGAAAGGTGCTCCAATAATACCTTCAAGAGACCCCCAAGCCAATTACACAGACATTATCAAGATTAACCGTCACATCTCCCCTCCCCTTGTCAACTTGATATCTGAACATATCTCCTTCAATCATATATAATCACCAAACGAACACAAGGTCACACTTCAGTCTAACATAATACAATTATCTTACATGCAATCAAAAATACAATGACCCTTCCTCCCAAAGTCTCAACAATTTCAGCATTAAAAAAAAAAGTTCAAGTCAGAGTCTCTTTTGAGACTTAAGGCAAACTCTTAGCTGTGAATTTCTGTAAAAATGAAAAACAAGTTACATAAATAATCCTAACACACAGTGGCACAGGGTAATCAACCTCACTTCAAAAGGAAGAAGTCGGGGATAGAGAAGAATCAGAACAAAAGAAGACGGAAACCCAGCAGGCCAAACATTAAATCTTACAGCTCAATGTCCAGGCTTGGCATACGTGATGGTGTGAGATGTGTGATCCAGGGACCTTGGGCAGTTGCATTCCTATGACTTTATTGGCGTTAGCCCACATGGCCTCTCTCGGGCTGACTTCAATCATGTTTTTCAGCTTTCCTGAGGATTCCAAATTCTTGCCATCTCTGACTTTCTAGCATCTCCCTTGTACCTCTTTCTTTATTCCTACAGTTTCAGCTACTGCTCTATAAGGGGGCTTCTTGCCTGACCCCTAAAGCCTTTCTTTGAAATTTGGGCCTAAGCTTCCCTGATCCCACAGGTTCTTCATTCTGCACACTTGTAAAAACAGAATAATGTGGATGCTAAAATATGATACATTAGCCACAACTGAGGGATTTCTTCAGAGGACTCTGAGGGCCTGGGTGGCTAGGTAGGGTTAAATGAATTCTAGACAACCAGTTTTCTAGGCAATCATTCTCAAGCCGCACAGGCTCTCTACTCTAATGAAAGATTTATACTTTTGCACGCTTAAGCCTGTGATCAATCTTGCTGATTTCTTAGAAACTTCAGGGCAACTTTCTTCTTGTCTCTGTACAAAGTAATTGCTATGTTACTAACGGCACCAAACTCTTCAACACCCTCACCTTTTTTTTTGGCCTCAAATTTAAGAAGTTCCTTCTGGACCAAACTTTAAATTTTTCTTCTCTGAATGTTGCCTAAATCTCGCTATAGATTCAGGTAAAAGCAGTAAGCACTACCAGTGCCACAGTCTGAGTGTTTTGGTGTCCTGAAATTTCTTCTCTCCGATTAATTAGTTTACCACTCTTAGTCTCCTGCAAAGTCTCAGGATGTGAGCAAAACACAGACAAATTTTATGACAGAGTGTAACATGTAGCCTCTAGTGAAACTGTCAATGGACTCCTTGTTTTCGACTACAACATCCTAAGCCTGGTCGCTACTGTCCACACCCTTGTCAGCGTTGTGGCCTTCTGAGCTTTGACCATCTAGTTCAGCTTAAGGGACTGATGTCAGGCAGTGGCAGCCTTATAGAGCTTCTGCATCCTTCATCTCCATTCCTTTCCAAACTCCTCCCACAAACCAATTTCCAAAGTTTCTAGACCGCATTGTCAGGTACAGTCATAGTAATAACTCCACCTCTCTATCACCAGTTTTCTGTATTAAGCGATTTTCTCATTAATGGACACAATACTAGATGCCCATAATTTAAAAGGCAAGGTTTAATTTGATTCATGTTTAAGGGGATTCAGTCCATACTCAGCTGAATCCAAAGCAGAAGCCCTATGGCTAAAGAATGTAGTAGAACAAAGATACTTAGTTCATGGTGGCTAGGAAGCAGAATAGGAAGCCAGAGCCATATTTGAAAACGTGAGGGATTAGGTACAGTACTCAGAGTCATGCCTCCACGGCCCACCCAGCTACATTCAAAAATGTGTTTCACCAATCCTCGGTGGTTTCCAAGCCAATCAAGTTGACACAATCAAGTCTAACCATAGCACTCCCTTGAAGAGTTCATTATCTAGGTCATTTCAACTCCCTCTCATACTATTCAGAAAATTTTCAGTATCCTTATGTATGGCCATCCACATACATATCAGGGTTTCTAAATTACTCTGTACTGTTATTTCCATAACTGCATTTTTGTCCCAAATTAGCTTCTCATTCCAATAATCATATGAAGATCTTATCATCACTACTCATTCCACATGCCCGACCCTTAGAATTCAGTTTTGGGAAACTTCTTTTGAATTTGCCAACTCATTTTCTCTATTATCCCAACAACACCAATTATGTAATCCAACGAACATCTGCAATGTAGTAACTCTACCACCATTCTACAACCTTCCCCTTTCCTTGTTTACCTTTCTTCTGGCCTACCTCATATGTTATACTTCTTCACGTGCATCTTTAAATTCTTTTCTCCCTTGGTTTAACCTTGGTTAAATACAACACTCTTCTCATCTGGACAAGTGAATTTGCACACACACACACAAACACCCACCCACTCACCCACACATGCGTGCATGTACATACACTTCTTATGCCTATTGAGCTCGCAATAAACCTATGACTTGACACCAGTCCTTTAGCAACTTTGAATAAACATAACTTCCTTCAGCACCTCTGTTCTCTCACTCTCAGAGACAGTGACTTTGTAATTCCTCCTTTCTGTTCAAATCTCCCACAACCCCTTCCTAATCTCATTATCAATTGACAATATCTCTTTTATTTCTTTGAACAAATGGGGAAAAAAGTGCAAGAGAAGCCAACGTCGCCCTCCACTGCACCCAAGAATCTATCAGATTTGTTGCTGCATGTGGTGCTCCTTTCTGTTGCCAAGATGATTGGCATTTAGCAAGACCCTATCTCAAAATTGATGAGAACAGCTAGGATATAGTGAGAGTGAAGGCTATGTTCAATTCCCAACACTGAAGAGACAAAAAGCACCCCTAGTCCTTTTTTATTTTTGTGTGCAATGGGTTTTATCTTATCTCCCCTCCATAAGGAAATTGTCCTAACCCTTTTCTCTGCTGTCTCTTAATCTCTCCATCATGAGTATCTCACTTGTAGGTAATTACCACAAGCGTATCAACACACCTCTACTCCTCTGTCCAGTTTTCCTTTAGCTCCCCTCCCCTGTGATCGGCTCTCCTTTGTGGCGACCTTGTGACACACTTCCTCATCTCCCATTATCTCCTGGCTCACTCAACCGGTTTCCATTTCCACTGGTCATGGACACCTCAGTAGTCGTCATTCCAACCTTTCAGCTTGCTTGACCTAGAACACTGGGCTGTGTCTTGTCTAACTTCCTTACCTGAAGACCGTTTCCTGGATTTATGATTTGTTAAAGTAAATTCTTAACCAGTTCGGCCTTCTCTGCTTCTCTTTCACGACAGCCTGGGCACCGAGAAGCTGCTGACACCAACCTGAACACCTACTCTCACTGCACTAAATAAGAGCTTGCTGGGCTTGCTGTCCGGATGTGCCACATACTTGAGAGAGATGGGTTTGGCTCCACTCTTCTGATTTGCAGCCGTGAGCCTTCTTTCCCTGCACCTTCCCTCTTTACCTGATTTGATCTTCACTGCATTTGACAAGCTCCTCTCTATATACTGAATTTAAGGTTACAGATGTTTTCTGGTCTTGTCAGATGGTGCTTTCATTTCTGTTTGCATAACTTTGCTGCTTTGAAGATGATCTCTATAAGAAGGCACCATCTCACTCCACCACTATAAAAATATAAATCACAGGAAATATGATTAGCAATTTAGCTTTAAAAAGATAAATCTGACTGCACTGTGTAGCAAGAGACAGGGTTTAGTAGGGCTCTTCAGAGACGGAATCAGTGGAACGAATGGATATATATGGATGCTTCCCGACTTACAATGGGGTTATATCCCAATAAACCCATCACTGGTTGAAAATATCATAAATCAAACTGTGCTTAATACATCTAACCTACCAAGCATCATAGCTGAGCCTGGACCATCACAAATGTGTTCAGAATATCTGTATCAGCCTACAAGATAGCAAAATTATCTATCACAAGTTCTCTTTTATAACAAAATTATTTAATATAAAATTTGAATATGTGTATCCAAAATATGCTGGCAACACAGTACACTACAGACTAGTAGTTGTTTGCCACCGTGATCAGGTGGTTAACTGGGAGCTGGGGTCCCCACCACTGTATCTGGGGTCCCCACCACTGTTCAAAACTACAAGCCCTGGTGGTAAGGAAGAAATTACATAGTACTTGCCTTGCAAAGATCAAACTTCAATACATAGCTCCTACTGAATGTATATCACTTTCACAATGTCATAAAGTTGAAAATCATAAGTCAAGAAACTTCTGGATGGATAGAGAGACACAAAGGAGGTGAGGCAGTTTATCCTAAGATGCTGGCTTCTGTGATTACAAAAACTAATTTCATAATGCCATCTTCAAGGAAATGAACCAGGAAACCCCACGGTGCAGCACCAAGGCCCAAGAGCAGGTAATCCAGCAGTACAGATTTCGCCTGAAAACTAAGGGTGCTGAGGACAGAGGAGATTGATGATGTCCCAGCTCAGTCATACAGAGGAATGATTCAGAATGTGTGCACCTTCCCGACCTACTGAGGCCCCAGTGGACAGGATCGTGATGAGCCATATTAGGAAGGTCAATCTCCTTTGCTCAGTCTGCCAATTCAAAATGATAGTTTCATCTGTAAACATCCCACACACATACACACGGTAGTAATGTTGTTTTAACAGCTACCTGAGTGTTCCTTGGCCTAGACAATAAAATTGGCCACCACACAGGCAAAACATTTGCTAGCGGCAGAGGTCCCAAGCATCCAGGAAGCTGTTAGCAGTTCGAGCCTGCACAGGCACCAAACAAGATGGGAGCCTGGGTGCCTGTGGGATTGACTGACCACTCCAGTGGGCAAAGAAGTTCTCAATTAAGGTAGCAAGCAGTGAGTGCTCTCTGATTTTTGTTTTGTCTTTGTAATTTAAACAATTTTATTACAGTAAAAAGTACACTGCCACTAAGCCTGTCAAAATATTCTGTCTCACTTTGGATGCACGAATCCCATCACTCTTGTCTTCTGACACAAACATAGAAATCCTGTCTTGCGGGTGTCTCTATTGGCACTGTCATGGTTGTCTTGGTGTCCTGAATTGATTCTAAACATTTTAACTTTCATGGTCATTTTGACATTGAGGAAGAGCCAGAAATCACATGGTGCTAGATATGGTGAAAAAGCACATAAGGGCATACCATAAAGACTTTTTCCAGCAATTTTATTTTTATTAGTGAATTTTGTAATACATAATAATTGCGTTCATCTTGGAGAATCAGCACCTATATAAATCACATCTTAGTCATTCTGACTTTTGCAAAGGGTTGCATGAGCAGGAAGTTGGGGGCTTATGAAACTAGCACGAATGGAGGGTCTCCCGTGGTGCCTCCAATTAGCCCATGGTATTCATAAAATCAGCAAAAGCAGAGAAGGAAGCTCTAGGTAGGAAAGATGGTAGAGCAGCACCCCAGCTTTGGGTCCCTGAGGGAACCTCTGCTACAACAGAGTTTATAGGAAACCAGAAATGCGATGTTCTAACTACTTTTTCCAGGGTCTCATCACACTGAGAAAACAAACAGAGATGGATGCTTACCTCCTTTCACTCTCTGGTCCCAATCCTTCTGGTTGGGAGAAACTGCCATCAAACCCCATACCTTCAAATGAGAAATCTGTTTTCAGATTCCTAAAATATGATGTACAGAAAAGCATATAAGAACGCAGATGATGAACAAAAAACCAAACTAAACTATGCCTGACATTCTTGTCCCTGCTGCTGAGTGTAGCCCATCGACCCTTCGGCTGCTTTGAAACTGATTCCCTCAACTGTCTTCCCTTGACCTGTGGTCCTCTCTCATGAACGTGTTTGACATGACATATCTCACAGTCATTTTTTTAAAATCAGCGCACTCATGAGTATTATTAACCCCATTTGTTGACAAGGCCTTTGAGGACCAAATAAGGTAAAATAATATGTGTCCAAGGTCAACCAGTCAATAAGTGAAAGGATTATACTGACTTCATAGTCTGACTATAAATATTATTATCTTTCCTCTGCCTGTTAAATCAAATGAACTTCTTTGACTATATCTCCTTCTAAATTAAGAAGGACACCAGCCTCTCAAGTGCCAGTGAAGCAAATATATTCTGAGCTCGTTTAGCCCTTATTCTTCCCTGCCAGCTCCCAGTAGTTTAATTCTGCTGTCGTCAGCCCCACTGAGGGCTACCCACACGCTGCTCTGCATCTTCCTGTTTATTGAAATGTAGTTTGCCTGTATAGATCACCAATCAAAATTTTCCTCACTGATAGAAGTTACGTATGGTCACTTGCTTTTGAATGTCTAAGGGGAACCGCTGGCCTTTCCAAACCACAAGCCTTATTCAGCCAACAAACATTGGTTGGGGTCTTCTCTGGTTCCAGGTCTTCCTGATAAACACAGCTTTCTCCCACGAACTTGCTCAAGTTAAACTTTTCATTATTCTTGGACATGGCCCTGCTTTTATATCCTTGCCTTTTCTATGCACGAATTTTCCTTCTGCTTTGAAATACTTGAGCTGTATGAAGACACAGGAAGAAGACACCACGTAAGGACCACGAAGTGGCCCCTCACTGGGCACCAAATGGGTCAGCACTCTGGTCTTGGATTTCAGAATATTGGGAACTGTGAGAACTATAATTGTGGTGTTTATAAGCCACCCAATCTATATGGCATTGGGTTACAGCAGCCTGAATGCTACACATGCCCTATCCAAGCCAAGGACAATTTCAGTAGCAATTGGTAGGAAATCTCAATCTCAACCTATTAAGAACTTATTGACTTACAGAACTTAGAAGAATGGTTGTTGATTTTAGCCCTATTGGGTCCAGCTACTAAATAATGCTTTCTCTTGCGTGCGCGCTCTCTCTCGCTCTCTCTCTCTCTCTCTCTCTCTCTCTCTCTCTCTCTCTCTCTCTCTCTCTCTCTGTCTCCTACTTTTCTTGCTCTTGCTTCTTTTACTCCTCTCCCCATCCTATCCTATGTCTCACTGAGTGCTTTTGCCAGCAAATAAGCCTTCATCACTTTTGCATCTCTAAGTTTTATTTATCATTACAATAATAGTCCCTGTGGAAAATGAGCTGTGGCTTCCCTTATTCCTGCAAACATCCTGCCAGCCAGACTCTGCGGGCTTGTTGAAGTCAAGTTTTCATGCCCGAAGCAATTACTTTGGCCTGGACCCACCTCAATGATTGGTCAGGCCCAACTTGTGTGCTCACTGCTGGTTTTCAGGCCTGGGGAGTGTACGGTCATTTCCACTACAGCCCATAGATAGGGTTCAGGAAAGACCTGACTACAGAGAGAGGCAGCCTGAGTCAGAGCGTCCTTTACACTTTTCTCCATTATGCAGACCCCAGGGGCAACCCTGCAACTTCTCTTCTCTCTAGTCTTCTCCATTCCACCCATCTCCTTCCTCTCATTACATCTCCTCCATGGAATTTAAAGGTTGCTAGCAACTGTAGACTCACGAGGGATCTTCAGTTACAAATCTGAGCTCTAGACCTTGAGTAGAGCTCCCTGCACTGAACACAGAGGTGTGGTAACCTACAAGCCCATTTACCTTTGAAGCAATCTGGAGACACCAATAAGAATGACCTACTTCTCTTTTCCATAGCACCTCTGGGCCATCCTGGGTCAGGCACTGTTGGCGTCAGCACTGGCCTCCCCGCCTTCAGCTCCTGGGATCCTCTAAAGAAGAAACAGCAGGGGCTCAGATTTGCTAAGAGCCAGCATGGCTTTGAAACTGCAGGGAAAATCAGTCACCCTCTCCTCCTCAATGAGGCATTCCGACAGGCAGTATGTTGCCTGCTTGCTTACTCAGAAGACTGGGGCCACAGGAAGGGTCTAAATTTTGGAAACGTTGCTTCTAACACCAGATTTGCCAGCTACTAGTCTGGTGACCTCGGGAAAGGTACGAAGCCTCTGAGAAGTCCCAGTATTTTAGTGTATAAAATGGAAACAATAGTACTTCTCTTCTAGGGGGATGTAGGGATTAAATGATAAAGTGGCTCTGCTGACATCTAGGAGAATGCTCAACTCCCTCTGCCCCCATCCCTTCTGTGCCATCACTGGCTCTTCGGCAAGGAGCCAGGATCTAGGACAAACATCTCCACTCTCAAGAGGATGTCTTAGTTACCCATTCATTGTTGAGACATATCATCCAACATCCATCCACCTTGTAGGGGAGGAAAGATTTATATTGGCTCACAGCTTCAGAAGGTCTCAGTCCATTCATGGGTGGCTGACAACAGCAAAAGGGGTTTGGCAAAGGACAGATGCTCACAGCTTTGCAATAGGGAGAATCAGGGGTCTCGGAAGAGACTGGGGTGGGACTATACACCCGTCCAGGCCACACATCTGAAATCTAATCTACCACATGCCTGTCCTCTTCCACACACCTGAAATCTAACCCCTGCCAGGCCCCACCTGCTGAGAGCACATAAAATCCATAACAGCCAGATAAGGAAGCTCTTGGGAGACACAGCACATCTAAACCCCAGTCATGAAAGTTGAGCTGGTGAACTAGATTTCAAGACACAAAATAGACTATGAATTCTCAAGTGTAGACTTACTCTGTCGCCACTCTTCCTCCTGTAGCCCCCTAGGATGAGTGCTAGAACTGCCTCCAGATTTTAAAAGGCCCTATTTTCTCTCTCCTCCCCTACCACCCCCAGGCTATGGTCCATGTTAAGGACGATCAGAGCTGGAGATCCTTGGCTGTGGGACCAATGCATTCCCTTCTTTCTGTCTCCTTTGCTCCTCATTCTCCAGGGGTGAAGAAGAGCTTTACCACATGGCATGGCACATTCTGACGCCATAGTCTGAGCTTAAGAGATAGTAGCGTTTTGGCATTCCAGGGTTAATTGCTAAGCATCTTTACCAGAAAGGAACAGAAGCTTATGATTCAAAGGTGGACCTTGAAGCCAAATGGATCCCAGCGCGTGTTTTTGCAAATAAAGTTTTATTGGAACACTGCCGTGTCAACTTATTTATACATTCTCTTTGTTGCTTTTGTGCTCCAAATGCAAAGTGGAGGACTGATAACAGAGACCACATGGCCTACAAACCTCAAATACTTACTATCGCTTTTTTCACTGAAAAACACTGATGAGCTCATGGGTTCTTGGTGGTGAGTCGGGGCAAGGATTCTTCTCACATCCATGCAGTCCAATGTGCTGTCTGGAGAGCCTCACATGGCTGGGAGCGGCAGCAGCTCTTCCACTTGATAGCTCTGTGACAAAGGATAAGAAGCGCAATCTTTCTAGGCGTCACATTTCCCCTTCCATAAAACAGAGATGAGCAAAACTGGACTTCCACGTTGTAAATGTATGAATCAGAAGCGCCCTCCAAAGCCTTGTGTAGTTGGGAGGTGAAAGGATGCATGGACACTCATTGGGTCAAGTGGTCTAACCTGCTGATGGCTCCGTGTGCTCTTAGAAGGTGAGCTGGAAGAGGAAGGTCGCTGAGGCATGACCTGGAGGGACACATTGTTGCTTCCAGCACCTTCCTGGTGGCCCTCTGCTTCCTGGCCACGATAGGATAAACAGCTTTCTTGTATGTAGACTCTCCACAAAACCCTCCGCCATGGCTGTATAAACAGGGACTGAGGGATGTCTCTGAACTGTAAGCTAATCTCACCTCCTTTAAGTGGTGGATATTGCAACATTAAGTCCAAGGAAAGAAAAAGTGACTAAGACATGAGTCACTGTGAAGATGCTATGAGATCACAGGTGCAAAGCCATTAGCATAGTGCCTGGCATGAGGTTAGAACTAATTACCAGCCAGTCACCCTTTCCTATCATCCCCGTCTTGTATGTAAGGTGGAATCTGTTCTTTGCAGTCTTGGACCTCCTGCTTAGCTCCCAGAAGTGGTTACCATTAAATACGTGTCCTGCTAGGAAAGTGCCCAGGAGCCAGATGCTCCTCATTCCTCTTCTTCCACAGTGCGTCGCCCAGTGTTCTGTCTACTCACATAGCCAATAAATCTCCTGAGAATTTGTTTTAACATTCAATTCATCCCATTCTATGAACATGGGGAAAGAACATTATAGTATGCACACTGGACTCTGCTAAGCGCCCACTTTGGTACCTAGGCATATCACTGCATCTCTGTGAACTGATCTTCTTTTGTGATAGAGAGATAATAGTAATTTTCTTACTACCAGAGTGTTGAGAGAATTCGTTGATGGCTAGGATATAAATCCATGCCACACAATGTCTGTTTAGTAAACATTAAAAAGGTTTGAAAAAACCTCTTTACCAGAAGATAGAGTTCCTTAAAAGGACTATGTCATGGGATCAATTAATCATTCATTTGATGGTCTACACGTTCTAGCTCAGAGAAGATATTCTATGAATTAAATGGTTTGTAAACGGGTTGATGTGGATTCTCTTCTAAAATATATCTTCTTCACTGGACCCTTTGGTGAAGGACTTTCCTGATGTACCTCTGTAAACTCTTGCTCTGGCAGGTACAACACTAAGGAAATAACATACAGACATAGATGAGAGAGAGAGAGAGAGAGAGAGAGAGAGAGAGAGAGAGAGAGAGAGAGAGAGAATGAGAATCATATGCTATAAACTAAGCATGCCTGGATTTGAATTCCACAACTGCCATTTATTTTAATTGTGTGACTGTTGTAGTTTGGATCCGGAGTGTCCCCCCAAAGCATCACGATCCTATGGTTACTGTGTACTATTGGGAGATGGGGCCTGGCTGGAAGGAGTGGACGCTTAGAGCTTGACCAGGAAGGGTGTGTGCGGGCTCCACCCTTCCTCCCAGATGGGTTCTGATCCACCGTGCTGTGAGGAGCGCTGGCCCTAGCTCTGGACTGGCTCCAGACCTGCCATGGGATTCCATCACTTTCCAGCTACCCACCTGTGAATGGACTACGACTTTCTGAAACTCTAAGCTAAATTAAATCCTTCCTTCCTAAAGTTGTGCATGTCAGGAAGTGATTCACAGCAATGAGATAGTAACTAAGACATATGACCTTGAAAAAGCTAATAAACTTCAAGATTCAGTCTGTCCACCTACCAAGCGGGAATAATAGTGACTACCCTAGAGGGCTTTTGAGAGAATTTTATCGGTAATCGAATGTAAAGCACTTAGAACATTCTAGCTACCAGCACTATCAGCTACAAGAGTTGAATTGTGTCTCTCAAACACATCTGTGATCCTAACCCCTGGTGTCTGCTCTGTAATTTTATTTGCAGATAGGATCTGTGCAAATGTATGAAGTTAAAATAAAGTGTTAACATGAGCCATGACCTAATATGACTGATGTCCTTATAAGAAAGGGAAGTTTGGACATAAATGTCCCCAGGGAGAAGACATGTGGGGATAAAAGGAGAATGCTATGGGAAGGAGAAAGATTAGATGGGTGCATCTACAAGTAGCCAAGAAATCCCACGGGTGGGTGTGAGTCACCAAAAGACAGGAAAATTATCTATTTCTAGCCTAAAGAAAGAGAATATGGTCCTACCAGCACCTATATTTGAACTTCTAGCTTCCCTTAGCATAGTACGGTGAGTTACTACTGATTTAAGCCACCCAACACCTGATATTTTGTTATAGCAACTTAATGGAACTAACACAATCAGCTATTACTATGCAGTTAAAATATATCCGTGATACAAGAATGGATTTTTATGTTTTTCATGGCAGAAGACTTTCTTTAAGGTTTCTGGGCCCACTAGAACCTTCTAGTATGAAAAATTCAGACAGTAAACTAGTTTACAGAATCTTAGACTTTCCTAGACCCATTTTTCTCATGATATCAAAAAAGCATCTCAAATATCTCCAGCCTGGCTCATGAGGTGTATTAGTGATTTTTTCATTGCTGAAACAAAATACCCACCATCTACAAACTACAAGACGAAAGGTTCATTCCAGCTCATAGTTTCAGATCTTCGTGCATTCACTGCAGGCCAGCAATGGTAGATATGCATGGTGGAGACCCCAGCAGGAGTGAAGATGTTCAGGGCATCTCAACAGGAAGCAGAATCAGTGAGGAAGGGTGGAGCTAGCACATATCCTTCCAGGTCGTATCCCAGAGATCCATCTCCACTGGGTCCAGCCCCAGCGATCCACTCCTTCCAACCAAGTGCAACTCTTAACAGCATGTGGAATCCATAGATACGCCACAATATCCAAACATATGAGACTGTCAGGGGATAGTTCATATCCAAAGCATAACATCAGGTTCAAGTGAGGCTGACACAAGTCAGAAAAGAGCCTGTTCCTTGCCCACTGCCTCACAGACTTCGTGTGGTTTCTTCCTGATTTCTGTCACCATAACAAGCCATACTCTATGACAACTCACAGAAACATCCCACAGCAACATGAGGAAAATCCTCCAGGCCAAGCCTTCAACCCACTCAGAGTGTCTGTCCCCAGAGGTCACATTCCAGCTGACTTGCTTACTGGGGTTTTACTCTCTGTCATGAGCTCTGAATATTTTCTCTAGTGAGTCCAAGTTTGGCCAAAACGTTGGCACTAGGTATATGGCCTAAAAACCTCCTCCACATCTGGGAGTAATTTTTTAAACCAAATATCTTCCTGGTATCACGTCGGTTGGTGTCTTCAAGGGCTGATTATGTGGCATAGTGGACACAGTTTGTTCTCTACACAGCATCCCTCGGCCTTTCTACTGGAAGAGCAGCCATTTCTAGAGGCCCAAAACTTCTCTACAAGCCATGCGTCTCAGGAAGCCCAACTCTTTCTATCAGAATCAAGCCCTCAGAGAGCCGGGCATTATTTCATTTCCCTGCCAGATATTGGCCTACGAACAGACACTAGTCATTCAGGCTTCTAAAATACAAATTCTGTAGGGGGGCTGCAGAAAAAACTGCATCACTCATTCTAATCACAGAGAGGGGAGGGGGTGAATGGAACAGAGAAAGATAGAGGGAATGAAAGGGCAGAGTGAACATGTGAATATGTAAACACAAAGAAGGAGTAAGGGAAGGAGAGAGGGAGAGAGAGAGAAAAGAGAGGGAGAGACAGAGAGAGAGAATTCTCATCTTTTCTCTATACATTTTTGAGTCTGAATATAACACCTTCAGCCTAGGGTGACAGCAATTCTAGGACAGCAGAAATATCTGGAAAGAACCTAGATCTTTGACAGAGATGTTGACCTATTTAATCAGCCATATTAAAGCGTGACGTGTATTTCAATATTTTCTGCTACATAAGGCAATACATTTTCTTTGTTGTTTCAACTAGTTTGTAGCAGTGTTTGCGTCTAGCAAAACAAAAGCATCCTTATAGGTGAAATATTATACGTTTTTGCAACATAATTGACATTATAAAAAGATAAAGCTTGTTATGTTGCTTCTTCACTCGCTAAGAACGTTTTCCTGTACAGTAATCTTTATAGATTTGAATTTGTATATACACTATTAAATTTTGAAAGTGAATTATAATTTACTTGACTATTCATATATTGAGTGATTAGATTATTTCTGTCTTTTGCTATTATAAACAACAGGAAGTCAACATCTGTAAACAATCCTATTTAGTTCCTTAAGACAGATAAAGAAGGGAAATTACTGGCTCAAAGAAGAAATAAAGAAAAACAAAACTTTTTGGAGGCTCCCAATAAATGCAAATTACTTTCCAGAAAGACTAAATCAATGTAATCAATTTATATTCCCAACGGCACAGTATAAGAGAACATACCTTACCACAATGTAATCGATAAGCAATCTAGGCTAAAAAAATACTATTCTTATCGAAATGTTTCAAATATTAGTAAAAATATGCTTTGCTTCATTTCCTAGCCGCATATATTTTTCAGAGTGCATTTTATGCTCATTTGTATTCCGAGTGTGTGTGTGTGCATATGCGCATGTGTGTGTGTTCACACATACACTAAACAAAAGGCCCCACACAGGCTAGGCAAGCAGGCAGATACTCTACCACTGAACCGCATGTCCATCGTATCGTTTTAACGTTGACTCAAGTTCTCACTAAGTTGCTCAGCAGAGCGTCAAACTTGCAAACCTCCTGCCTCTTGAGTATAGCCATGTATCCTCCTGTTCAGCCTTACCAATATTTTAAGTGAGTTGCTTTTAATATTTCCCTGAAGACTGCTAAGATTCTAGAACTGATGCTCACAGAAGAGGCATGGTAGATGTTAAGTTTACAATGTATTTTAGTCCATCAAATAATATTGTTAAGAAGATTTGACTAAGCTCATCTTGCAGAGGAGAAGATGAAGGTGCGTGGCCAGGTAACACTGTAGTCACCCTTAAAGTGTGTTTCATATACAAATACCAACGTGATCTTTGCATTTGGAATGACCTAGCAGCCATGTGGACTTTGCTCTTGTTCCTTTTGGTGAGCCTTTATATCTGGACAATCGCCTACTTCTCCAGGCAAAACAGATAGGAGTAGTTCACCTCAGATAAAGATAGCATAACATGCATAGTTTCTGCTATATCTTTCCTATCTTTTGATGGCATTCACTCCCAGCTCCCTGAGAATGCTCTATTCCCACCATAAGGTGCCCGTCCCCCAAATGGCAATTAATTTAGGTGTTCCTAATGTAGAAAATAAGTGTGCCCCCTATAACTGCAATGCGCCCCTCCCTCTTGTGGGCATTTTCAGGGTTAATAAGGTCCCAAGTTTGAATGGACAGATGGCATGAGCCATGACATGGGGACTCTGAGCTCCCATTATGGTAGAAATGTAAAATTAACCCCAAAGAGAAAAACAGTGGAATTTATCAAATGTAGGAACATAGAGTATTCACTTGGAAGTTTCACATAAGAACCACTAGGGATTTTTTTTTTAAAAAAAAAAACATACTTATTCCATTTCCAACATCAAATAAATCAGCATTTCAGGGAACGGTATCCAGGCACCAGTATGTTTTGAAACTCCCCAGGCAACACCAAAGCACAGCCAATTTTGAGCAAGAGCGCTGCAGAATCACACCTTGAATTTCCTTTTTTAAAAAGGAAACCATGTGTTCTGAGATCTAGGAGAATCCCGGAGATAAGAGAAAATGAGAGATTATGGAAAATGTGGTGAGCCAGCAAGACCAGCAAGACCACACTGGGACCCTATCTTAATAGAGGAGGCGTCCGTATCTCTGCATTCACTGTAGTACATTCACAGTAGCCAAGGTACAGAGACAGTGTAAGTGTTCATCCGCAGTTGACTAGATGAGAATAGACACATACACACTGAGAGAGAGACAGAGAGAGAGAGAGAGAGAGAGAGTGCGCGAGAGCGAGAGAGAGAGAGAGAGAGAGAGAGAGAGAGAGAGAGAGAGAGAGAGAGAGAATATCACTCAGCCTTTAAAAAGGTGGTAAGCCTGCCACTTGTGACAATGTGGATGAGTCTGGAAAACCTTAATTGAAATATAATGCCAGGCACAGAAAGATAAATACTGCATGATCTCATTTATATGTAATAAAAAGAAAGAAAGAAGAGTTGAATTTGTCGAGGTAGAGAATGGGCTGGGCGTAAGGAGCAGAAAGAACGGATATTGGTGAAATGGTACAATCCTTTATCTGAGATGAGTAAGTTCTGAATACGTGATGCATGGTGACTACAATTAACAGTGTTCTTTAACATGTGCTAAGTATATTTGAAGTCTTCCCTTCACATGGGTGCACACATGTGTGCAGACACACACAGAGGTAACTAAGGGAAGCAATGGATAGGTTAAACTAGCTGATTTGTGGATAATCATTTTAAAATGTAGATGTACATCACAACATGAATTTGTTTACTCACACTGTAGACAATTGTATTTGTCGATCATACCTCAGTAAAGCTGGAGATAAATATGACAAACATAAAGACATATGTATTTTTTTTTAAAAAAGGGGGATATCTCCTTATTCGAGCGACAGGTGTGGACATCATCCCATCAGACCTGGAGCAACCTCATGCACTGAAAAAGTCAGCTTGTTACCTACAACGGAAGGTACAAGCCAGATACGAAGCTCAACTTCTGACTTAGAAATGAAGTAATAGGAAATGATCTACTTTTTTATTAGATGTTTCTCTTGGTCTGTGAAATAGATAACAGTGAACAAGAACTGACTTTGATGACCACAAGGGTGCTCTGAGCACATCCCAAATGGTGCCCTCCTCACTCCCACCTGAGGGAAATGGACACCAGGGGCTGAGGAAACCATAAAAAACTGCTCTCTTCACCCCACCAAACAAACCAAAAAAGGAGAAGTGGGTGTGACTCCCCCTGCCTCAAGACACAGCAAACCCTCACTCCCATTGTGATCTCTTCGGACACCTTGTCATCCTCCGCAGTGGCCTTTCCCCTGCCACTAATTAAAGAGAGGCTACTTACACACAGTGCTTTAACAAGTCTCTTGCTGAAGAACCTTTCTCCTCGACGATCACAAATCAAACTATTACAATAGTTTCTGTTCCAATCAGATTTTTCTCTATGTATGTCAGTGTTGTCCCCACTCTCTCTCTCTCTCCCATCATCACAAGCACCAAGATTCTCAATTTCCTCTGAGGCAGGCAGGCAGGACGCCTTCCAATTTCAATATGCAGCTGTCAAAAGGCATCAGAGGCCCTACCTCTGCTCAGTGAATGAGCTGGTACACTCTGAAACACAGCAGTGGTCACAGAGAGAGACAGTAATTAGACAGCAGTGAGATGCTCAGAGAGTCAAAAAAAAAAAAAAAAAGCTTGAGATATGAAGATTTTGGAAAGACACAGAGACCCAAAGGATTCGGAGTCAGGAGTGGGAGAGATTCCCTTGTGCTGATCTCAGGGTGAAGAGCCTGCGTGCGGGTGTGCGTGGCCAGTCCCACTGGTAGGTGGCGTTAGGTCATCTTTACCTCCGATGTTCCTCCTCTGCAACTGCCAAGCCTGGATCAGAGATGATGTATGAGTTGCATCTCGGTGTGCCAAATCCAATCGCTCAGTAGTCACTGAAGCGCCGTATTGACAAGACTTTGAAGCTACACCTGGGCTCATAGAAAAAGATCACAATGATGGATTGGCAAAGCCTGCCACGGCTGTGGGCGAGGAGAATTACAGCACTGCGCCAGGTGCTTCCATCTCGAAAGGAGATTGCCTCTAAATTCAAATTGTTTTCAGCTCGCACATTCTCTGATCCTATACAACCATGACACAAATGCAAGATCTTTTCACTAGACCATGTGTCTCTCTAAAATTGTGGTTATTACCTGTCATCCTTGAGTAGGAGGGGGGTAAAGACACAAGCAATATTTGGAAAAGAAACGCTTGTGGTTTCTCTTTGCCCAGGCTTCTAGAAATATGAACACGTAAGAGCCCTGGAAGTTGCTATTTGCACCCCTTGGAGAGAAGGAAGAATGCAGACAGCTGGAGAAATTTAGGACAGTTGTAAATTATTTAGGACCCTTTGCTTTACTGGTATTTTCCAAAAGAACCCAGCCACTGAGGTTTCCGCGCCACAGACCCCGCTCACTCAGGAAACACAGAAGCCTAGACTGTGAAAACGAAATAACCACAGCGTGAGCTCAGAAACATCTGAAGGCTAGAGTTGACTGATTTGTGTCTTACAGGAAGAGTAATCTGTCCTCCAGGAGCTGAAATCTGCGCAGAAATAAGGGTGTTAGCAAAGGGCTCAGACCCATGGAGTGTAGAGGATGGTGATTTGGGGAACACCATTTCCCAGCCCAGGGTCAGGTAGAAGGTTGCCCCTGGCTCCGCTCGCCTGTGTTCTTAAGCAGAGGCAACTCTACAATGGGTGCACTAGGGTGGGACTCATTTAATCCTAATTATTTCAGGAATCTGTTTCTTTCTGCCCCTTCCACACTGCTCTGAAGAAACGTCCTCATGATCTTTCACCTAGACTCCTGGTTAGGTCTCTTGTCACCTCTCTGTCTCTTCTCTGACAGTCGGCTTTGTGCTCCCAGGATACTTTAGAAATCTACACTTGGCTGTGCTGTTCCTGGTTGACGGAATCCAACACTGTGGACACACTCCAAGGAGCCACCCCCCACATATGAATTTAGACCTCCACTTTGGCTGCTGGCAGTGCAAGCCCTGAGCTTCTGCACACACTGTCATTTCTTCCCTTTAGTGCTTTGTTTCTCTCACTCCACCTGGAACGGCTGTGCCATTATCTGCATCATCCTTCAGCCTTGCCTGTGGCCCCATTCTGCATATTTCTGCCATGCCTTATTTATCACATTTTTCTATAACTGTCTGCATGTCCCTCTATTCCTCCAGACCAGACAGGTGTTCTTTGAGAACAGGAACTCTATCCTACTCATCTCTAATTTCTGCTGTCTGAATACGTGTGAAATGATTGAGTGCACACATACTTAACTATCTTAGTTAAGTTCCTATTTTTTAGCAAATTCAACCAGAGGAAGTTCTAGCCTATTGTGCAAGCCAACTTAAGATTTGGATTGTGTTACACTAGTAGTCTACCTGTTCTGTTCCCATTCTGAATTAGAAGACAGAAAATTCTAGCACTCTCTGATACATGGTTTTAGTGGGAAAGAGGGGGAAAGTCTGGCAGAAGAAGCAGGGATTGATTCACCAAAAGATGGCAGTTCCTCGGGTCCTGTGTCCTATCTGCAGACTTAAGTTACGGGATCTAACCGCTGTCCCAATTTCCTCATTCTTTATATTCCTTGAGCACTGCTTGACTCCTCGGACTTGGCATGTCAGAGATGTAATTGGGGTTTCCTCGTTTCTCCCTTTTTGCCAAAGAAATTAATATTGCATTCTGTGAAGGAAATCATAAGGCAGTACTATGATGATAAATGAATTTATCTGCTTTCAAATGCTGACTGAAAGGTTTTTTTTCTGATCGACTCTTGAAATTTTCTTCTTCCAAAAGAAATTGCCACTAAGTCCAATTAGGCTTCCTCTCCTCTTCACTAGGCCCCTGCCTCGCATCAGCTGCCCGCTGGGTGATGCATTACAAGGGGCTCCTAAGGACCTTGATTTTGCAGCCAGCTATACCTGCAGGAGGCCCACCAGTGCTTACCCAAGCCAGACGGCTAATCTCCACTGACCAGTAAGAGAACATCTCCCATCTGCTTGCTCTCTCTTAGCCCAGAAAACAAAGAATAAAGACTCGTGACCTGCAGTATAAAGACTATAACCTGTCTTAGTCACTTCTCATTTCCTGGATATAATATGCAACACTCACAATTTACAGAGGAGAGGTTTATCGGCTTGCATTTCAGAGGGCTCGGTCCATGCACCGTCAGCCAGCTCCAGGGGAGGGAAGACCCAGTGTGGAGGAAAGCTGCTCCTGGCATGGCATCCAGGAAGCAGAAAGAGGAGGAAGGGGCTGAGCGAAGGGAAATTCTCTTCCAGGTCACACCCTCAACGACCCAACCCTTCAACAAGACCCCCTCCTAGTGGCATAGAAAACCACAGTACATTATTCCACTGAGAAGTACAGCGCCTCCCCGGCCCAATTACCTACCAAACACATGAGATTTTTGAACAGCACTTGAGATTTCAACCAATACATCACCCCAGACTGGCTTCTTAAAAGACCAAAGAACTAGAAGTGAAGATGTAGGGGTCTGTTTTTGAATTTATCTGTCTTAAGATGAAGTTTATTTAGTACAAGACCCCTCAGAGATCCCTAGGCCATTATCCACCATTTAGGCTGTACCTGCTGAATCTTCTAATTGCTGGTGACTAACCTCCACTCTCTAGAGAACATCAGCAGCTTTCAAATGTTTTCAGTAACTAGAAAGAGTATATAAAATACCAATCAAATGAGGGCACTTTAGGAGGTTACCATGGGTACTAATTATGATTACACTAGGAAAATGAATGTGAACTAGGACAACCCCAATCAGTAGCTCTGATCAATAATTGACTTAAGCATTTTTATGTTTCTCCTCTTAACCCCCACTAGAGTTGCTTAAGTCCCAATACGTAGGCTTTGTGAACAAGCCCCTTGAGATACGACAGATCTCACTGTGCTTCTTCTACTGCAGGGTGAGTATCTTCAACTCAGAAAGCTTGGAACTAGGAATGGTTCAGACTTGGGATTTGGGATCTGGGGATGGAGGCTATTTGTAGATCCATAAAGAGATGTCTTGGGGGAGGGACTGAAGTCTACATATAATTTCAAACGATGTGAATGAAATGTCATTCATTTGGAATAACTTATACATGTAGCCCAAAGGTAATTGTACACAACTGTTCATAATTTTGTACATGAAGCAACATCTTATGGGGTGAAATTTTTCAACTGTGACATCATGTTGACACTCAAAAATCTTGGGTTTTTGAAGCATTTCAGATTTTGTAGTTTAAGATTAGACAAGCTCAACCTGCACTTGTTTCTAACTCACCCCAAATCTGCCAATCACAGAAGTTTAACCATGATTACATGTGTCATTGTGCCTACCTCCCAGAGTATAGGCTGGATGGTGGCAAGAATGAAGTCTTGCTTGTGTTCCTGGCACTCAGCACAGGTATACAATAGCCCCAGTCAGTACCAGTTTTGCCCTTGAATGGGGAGTAGCTATAGCATAACATGGCTGAATTGCCACTCAATGAAGACCTTTGGTTGATGACGATGAAGATGATGCCTTCATGCATTTTTTTGTTAATGTAAGTAAATATCACAGAAAATAGGAGAAGCACCAGTTACATACTAGACACTCTCTTTTGCTGGGCTTGCAAAGTAAGAAGCATTTGGTCTCTGCAATCTCATTTCTACATTCTTTTCTAAAGTACATCAGCTGGCATCCTGTGGATACTTGGCCTTTTAATTCTTAAATTTGCATTTCTGTTTTGCTGTTTTTGCTGTCCAAAACACTATTTTTGTTTTCTAACTATGAAGGCTGCATTTTTTAAAAACTGGGTCAGCGGATTTTGATCCCAACACATCACAATGGGATAATATGAAAGATTAAGCCTAGACAGTCACAATTAATTCCTAAACAGACTAAATTTAATTTCCCTTCTCCAATAAACCCAATTTACCTCAGTGGAGGTGTGACACGTTTGATTAGACACAGCGATGCTGAGAGCAGCCAGCCTTACAGAGACAGGGTTGTGTGTGCCTCGCGATAAGAGATCAAAGCTGGCCAGGATTCCTCAGCAGCATGATTAGCTGTAATTCAGCAGAACCTCAGGTTCAGTTGTCCCTCTGCTGCTCTTAATTGGAGAGATAATTACGCTGGGTGGGGCCAGGAAAGGGCAGCAGTGGTCAACCCTCACTTAGCAGTGGAATTGCCGAGGGAAAAGGGACTTCATGCAAAGAAAGAATACCCATCATTCTCAAAATGCTAACTCCAAGTGGTCACCCTGCAACTGAGTCTTGCTAAGAAAAGCTTGATAATTACCACAAAGGCAGCCATTTCCCCCCAGGACATTGGTAAGCACTGAGTTTTGTGTCACTGTTTATGAAAATTATTATTTTTCCAATTGGACAAAGGTTGACCGGGTACCTATTTAACCCCTGAGATACTGTCCTTTTGACCACACTGTTCGGACCTGCTCTGGGTGTTCAGAATAGAGAAACTGATAAAACACACTAATTCTTTTACCAGTTCTCAAAAAATTTTGGTAGTTGGGTCATAGACTCTAGTTTTCTTTGGTTAATTTCTTCCAGAAACCTTCAGACATGTAGGCATCCATCCTTTGCGAAGGTGTGCTCATCAAATAAACTATCACTTCTTTAGTACTCTCCCCTGTATTTTTCATGCTTTATTGCTGCTTTAACAAGCTGTGCAAATTCAAGCTGTTCCTAACCTCTCTGAGCCTCGGCTGCTTCTCAGAATGAATGAAAACAATGTGACTTTGCAGATAAGGAACAAATTAGTTCACTCAAAAAGCTGCCTCACATATTCTGAACAGAACATTGTTCCTTCCTTCTCCCACCCCCACCCCCACCTCAATATAGTGACAGCGGCTTGGCCTTCATTCGCTGTTTATGTAAATATCACAGAAAACCTTCAGGCTCGGTGTGGGAAGTCTCACCATCAGGAGCCCTAAAATGATGGCAGGAGAAGAGGAGATAAAAAAAAAAAAAACACCCTCTTAATTGTGACTCTCTTGAACAGAACTGAATTTTAATTAAGTGACATGGTGGGAGACGCCATGTGTTTCCGGGCAATTATGGAGCACCAGAGGGGGTGTTGTAAAGCAGGAGCCTTAGCCTGCGTGACTTCCAGGGCTCATCACTTTCCACCACAACACGAAGCCCAGGATGGCTTGTTGCCACCGGGGAGCCGTGTTTATCAGTGACACTAAGAAAAAACTCTGGTGGCAAGGACAAGAGGGAAGAACAAGGTACCAAGAATCTGAGGGAAAGATTACATTCCTTTTCCCTGAGCAGAAAGATCCCAAACTCTGCCTGCTAATGCCAGATGCACACTGAATATTATCTGATTGTCTCAATGGATGCTTAAAGTCTCACTACTACACCCAGAGCAGGAACTGGCATCAGCTCACCTTGCGCTTCACCTTGCCTCTCCAAGCTTGGACTCCGTTCCTCGTTTTTCCATCCATCAATTCCTTACTAAATGGTTATCCTTGGTCCCACGTCTTCACAAACCATCTACAACGCGTGCTTCACTCCTAAACTCCAGACTCATACGCTGAAGCGCCTCCTTCACACGTCCTACCTGCCTATTACCCGCCTCACATTTCAACTCCCAGAGTGGGAGATTCTCTACCCAGCCCCATCTCGCCTCAGTCTTCCCCAGTCCATGAAGTGGCGCCACCAGCCACTCGAGGCAGGACCTTCAGGATCACTGCCGGTTCCTCTCCTGCTGCCCAAGGCCAGCCCATCGGCGCCCCCTTTCAGATCCTCCTGAAACATCTAACGTCTACCCTTCCAACCGATCTCGCAGGGCCTGCTTTTATATGGCTTACTCTCCACCTAGTAACTCAAGTTAAGTTTAAAAGGCAGAAACTTCTCATCTGTTCAATACCCTCCATTGGCGTAGATTTATTCAGAATAAGATTCAGATTCTAGGGCCTGATTATCGCACATACTACAGCCCGCACTGTTACCGCTCTGTTCTAATCTCACTCCACTGTCTCTTGCTCACCACATCAGCAACAACCTTGCGATTTCTTAAAAACGCCAAGCCAATGGCTTCCACCCGGCCCTTGAACTTGCATTTCCTCTGCCTGGGATCTTCACTGCCCAAATATAACATGGCTTTCTCCCGACTTCATTCAATTTTTCTCTATCAGTAATTTTTTTTGAGACAGGGTCTCGCTCTATAACCCAGGCTGGTCCTGAACTCACTATGGAGCCCAGATTGGCCTTGCACTCATGGAGATCTTCAGTCCCCAGCCTCCTGAGTGCTGAGATTACAGGCATGTGCCACCATTCCTGGCTTATGTGGTGCTGGGGAATCAAACTCGGGTACTTAGCACGTGATGTAGTGATTACTAGACAAGCGCTTTAACTGCTGAGCCATTCCTCCAGCCCCTCAGTGAAATTTCTAAAAGAAAACTTCAACACACATTCGTCTCCTGTCTCTTACAGTCAAATTCTATACTTTCCCAATTTAAATATTTTATAACATTTCTCTTCTTGGTAAATTATAATGCCTGTTTATTTCCTGTCTTACTTACTGGCAGGTGGACTCAATGGAGACAGAAATCTTTTCTGTCTTTCTCACCACTAGATATCTAGATCTCTAAGTCTTATAAATTTCTATACAGTGAAGGCTCAGTACAGCCTTATGTTAAAGGAGAAATTGAACTGAGGGGGAAGGATGCGTAGCAATTTTACTGAAACGAGAAGAAATGAATGTGGGTCAGGTACTGGCTACAATATTTCCCTATATAAAAATATCTGATAATCAGGTCACCCCATTTTCTGAGAATTTCCAGTCAGTGATACTGTACCTAGTATCACACCTAAAAGTTGAACTTTTTTCCTAGCTTATTCAAAATACTAGGTGTAGTAAATAAGTTCAGGGATGATTATCAAAGCTAGGGCTTGGGACTGTCTGGACTCTTGGTTAGGAAACAAAAGGGACCTATGGGTTTATAGATGAGAACACAGAAGCCACCGTAAGTGAAGCGGCACCGTACCACCCTGCACCATTTCACCACAGAACATTTGATTGAAAACGTTTTTTCTTTTATACCAGAGGAACTCCAGGGTGAGTATTTAAAAGGTAAGGAGTCTGTTATCCTGAATGGAGCTGATGTGATTTCATACATAAAAGTTGAACTACTTAGAATACAGGAACTAGATCATTCTCTTCCTATAAATACAACAGAGCAGCCTAACCTAGTTTCAGATTGTGTGGCATCTTCTTTCCCCCTCTCAAATCTTGTATTTAGAGTCTGATTTTTAAGAGCAAGTGATCAGCAGTGAGGCTTCATTTGCAGTGATAACAGGCTAACATTGTATTTTTGTTTTTTGCTTGCTTTTTCCTGCTTTTCAATCAATTGCCTTGAGATTTTAGAGATAGTTTCATTGATTCCTAAAAACCTCTCTTTTCATCATTCTATCAATTCAGAGTTCAAGGTTACTAGAGATATAATTTGACCTGTTGATATAATTCCCCCTTCTTCCCGGCCTAGCAGAAATCAATTTTATTAATACTACACATGTATCTTTTCACGTCTTTCTATTCCTTCTCTCCCCACCTACCTTACACCCTCATCCTCCTTACTGAAATCATTCGGTCTTTCACAGGATATTTTGATAAGCTGTACACAGGGATGAACCTCGCTCTCTTGGATTGGGGATATTTTCTGAACTGCGTCGTGAACTTAAGAAGGTACAAATGTGAAGAGTCTTTATTTCCAGTGTTTTAATCTTTTCAGTGCCTTGAATTCTAAAGTGTAACCTCTATCTTTCTGCCATGAGCAAAGGTGATTTTTATATAGTCTCTGTTATTAGGTTCTTGAAGGGAGATCCTATGTTTTAGCCATCTTTGAATCTCCCACAGGCTTATCAAGGAGTTGGCATGTAAAAGGCACCCAAGGTCACCTGAAAAGGGTGGGTATGTAAGTTGCTAAGGTTTCCAAAGGGATATGTGACATTCCATAGATTTCTAGTATTCCAAGATCAGGGTAGTAGTTAGCTTCCTATTGCTGGGATAAAATGCTTGAAATAATCAACTCATGAGAAGGAAAGGTTCATCTAGGGTTTAGTTTCAGAAGGGTAAGTCCACTGGTGTTCAGCTCTATTGCTATTAGGAGTGTGGTAGCCTAGTGCATTGGGCAGGTGGAGTGTGGAGATGGTAGATCAGAGCAGCTACTTCATTATCTCTGGGAAGCAAAGAGAGACGGCGACAAAAGCGTCGCGATGACAGTATCCTTTTGGGAGGTAAACCCCTGATAATCTAAATTTCTCCCACAAAGCCTGCCTCTCCACAGTGCCAGAAGCTGCATATGGCCTTTGGAGAACACTGAAGATCCAACCAGAACTGTGATGGAACCAACCCCACTGCGCTGAGCTTCTAGAAAGACCAGGTGTTCTTCATGTCTATTTCCTCAGGGACAAATAAGTAAAGCTAGTAATACACAGGAGCAGACATGAGCCACGGCTGCTCAACCGAAGCCTCAACTAGAGATTAGAGGCAATACTTTTTTCCATCATTATTCTTTGTATTAGTACGTTTGTGACACATAATAATTACATTCATTGTGGGGAAACACATTTACTGATGAGCATATAGACTGTTTCCAAGACTTCACTGTTGTGGGTGGTGCTGCTATCAACACGGTTTGCATGTATCACTATAATGTACTGTCTGTAACTCTTTCAAAGGACACCCAGATATTAAAACAAAAACACTGAATGTACTGGAAGATGAAATACGTAATAGTTTTCATTATCTGTTTACCGGAGAGAATAGAGGCCTAGAATGCTCCTTGAATTCCACAGGGCGTTAGGATCTCCCCACGGGGAAAGGCAACTGGAAAAGTGCACTGCCTCCTCTTGCAACAAAAACAACTCCGAGTCCGTGTTAGAGAACTCTGAATTTGACCTTACATGGGAAGATCTTTACAGGTAGAAGTTAAGGATTATGAACTAAGATCATCCTGAATTACCCAGTGGCCCTGATCCCAATGGCAATGTCTTTAAGAGACAGAAGAAAAGACATGCGAAGACGATAAAGTGGCGTAAACATGAGGCAGACGTGGGAGTGACGTGAACACAAAGAAATGGCAGCAGATACCGGAAGGCAGGAGGGACAAGGGACAAGGACAGGACGCGCCCTAGAATTTGCAAAGGACACACAGCACCTCTGGCCTCCAGTCCTGCAAGAGAGTAGTTTCTGTATTTCTGCGCTATCGAGTTTGTGATAATCTGTTAGTAGTCTCAGGGAACTAACACAGCATTTGCAATGCTGTTTTTATCTCAGTGAGCTCGCCCAGATTTTGACATTGTTGTTTTAACAAATGAGGGAAGATAACCACATACATAAAGTGATGTTAGCCTCAGCCGGTCAGTGTCTGAGCTGAGATTCAAAACAGGTACCAGGCTCCCTGTCCAGGGGTGGAGGGACCTGGGAGAACACAGCCTCAAACAAGAGGCAAGATCTACTTTTGAAAAGGAAAAGGCATTACATTAGGCCAAAGCCCACTTCTTTCCTCTGTGTGTTATGAAAACAAACAAAAGTTCAAGTAATACATACCGTCAAACATTTCATATTCACTTCCTTTTCTAGCCCATATGTCTTTATACATCAACCATCCATCCAACTGGTCTACTAGAGATGCTGGGTAAAAAGAATTTTTAAAATGAGAAGCAGATGATGAGAGGAAGGGAAGGGAGAAAAGGACTAGGGGGAGGGAGGAAAAAAGAAAGGAAAGAAGGAAGGATGAAAGAGGGAAAGAAAGAGAAACGAGAGAAAAAAGAGAGAAAGAAATCCAAATTACAGGAAAGGGGGGACTGAAGTATGATTCTGAGATGAGGACACAGTCCACGTGACGCACCCCAGATAAGTTACCAGCAGCACAATCCATTCCAACAACTGTCCACAAGTCTCCAGTAGGAAAGGATAAAAAACAGGTGCCCACTCCTTCAAAAAATGGCCTTTCTCTTGTTGGGCAGCTCTAGTTCTGAGAGAAGACACTCATGGAAACATATCTCTCCCCAACTTTAAACATTGATTCCACTATTGCTTTTGGGAGTGGAGAAGAATTTTTGAACATATACTCTGACTTCCATAGTGAGTCTAGACATTATAAAACCGCTATTCTATCCTGCCTTTGTATACTGGTTTTCAGCCTAAAACTATCATCTGTGTACTGTCTTATGGCTGATAAAATGCTTTCCACGTTTATAAACATGCGCAACCCACCCCACAATCTAGTCAGGTCTGATTTTTTTTTTTTCATATTGTAGGGCAGGAAATGATTTCGTGCAACCTGAGTCAAGAGTTTGGATTTGTCTTAGTTACTTTCTCTCTGCTAGGACACAACGTCTGACCCAAGAACACGAAGCAGGAAAGGCGTATTTTTAGCTCACCATTTCAGGGGGTCAGAGTTCATTCATGGGTAGCTGGCAGTGGTACAAGTTCACAGCAGAGAATGTACCTGCAGAGAAGCTCCTCTTCATCCCTTGGCAGCCACGAAACAAAGAGAAACGGACAACGGAGCTAGACCAGAAGGCAGACCCTTCCGCATCATGCCCTAGCGGCCCACCCCTCCCAACCAGGCCCCACCTCTCAAAAGCACGTAAAAATCCATACACAATTCCACTCGAGCCAATGTTGAATAATATCATTATGAATATTCAGCTATTATTTCATGTTTGAAAAATTCTGGTTTGTCCATAGTACATTCTATCACTCTCCAAGTTAAAACTATTTGTCTTTATTTCATTACCTGGTAATGATTTTGAGAGACACTAGAACGGCAGTTCTCATTGATATCAACCACCTAACCCATGCGGTTCAGTTGGGTTTACTTGTCCACTTACTCCAATCCAAAGAAGCTATATACTGTGGTAATTAGGAAAAGCACTGTATTTAAAGTCAGTTCTGCCCACATGGTGGGGCTTACATGCTTTGTTTTGTTTTGTTTAGGTGTGCAGAAATCTTTTCCACCATGGAATAGACGGGGCAGAGAACACAACGATGTAATAGACGTATCCAGGGTTGTTTCATGCCTTCTTGGACCCCAACTCTTCCTCCCCTTGCCTAAGGGAGTCAACTTGAACTTAGACTTCCTGGTCCCAGCTTGTGAACACTGGCCCTGTATAAGTAAGGCTGGAGAACAGGTGGGGCTGATGATTTATACTCTCCAGCTGACAAACTATGGATTAGCCATTTCTCTCTTTTAAAAAAAATCTAATTTCTAAAGTTTTGTTTTGTTAGGTGGGATATATGGATATGATATTAGAAATGACAGCAATAGTGATCTCCAGTTGGTAAAATTCTTCTGTATGTTTATCACTTCCCATTAATTCGGTCAACACATCTTATTTTACTTACTAATTTTCCCATTGCTGGTGAATTTTGGTAATTTTCATTATACAACCTGAAGATTAATACTCAATGACTGTTTCCATGCCATTTTTTTCTTTCTGCTAGAATTACCTTCTCAGGATAATTTCTCAACAGTGGTAAAAGAAGACAAAGCCTCTTAGGAGGCTTGATGCTTAATTGCCATATTGATTTCTACATTCATTTAAAAATGGTAATTTCAGCCCACTTCACCAGCAGTGGATGCTAACTTTTAAAACGTTTACAAATTCTATTCAGCGGGAAAATACAACTCCTCGATAATGTCTTAATTTACATATATTTGATTACCAGCGAGATTAAACCTTTTTCATTGTTTTGTTGAACACTAGAGCTGGGTTACCTAATGAAGTCTCTGTGAAAACTGGAATTTAAACAAACCCAAACTTATCCTCAGGAACCAGTGACCAGAGGAGTGATAACACGTTTGATTTAGAGGTGATTGCTCTTGGAACAAGAGCGGGCCTCAGTGGAATTTCTCAGAAATGGCTGTGAAACTCAGTTCCGTTGAATGTTTTATCTTCATTAATGATTTGGGAGAAAAGGGTAAACAGCACTGAAATTAACTTCACAGATGGTTTGAAATTGAGAGGATTATAAATGGCAATGAATAATGAAAATTACACAGGGGCCAGAGAGGTGAGAACCAGCAATAGCCAAGAAACAATCCGCCCAGGGAAGCACGGCTGCCAGCGCAGAAAACACGAGTCTTCCATCCTGTACCAGAGGAAGGCAGTGCCAGTCCAAGGCCTACCATCTGGCAAGTGCCAGGGGCTGCCACTGGCTCTGTCACTGTGACCAATCACGGCGGGTTCAATTCCTACTGAGTGCAAGCCCCAAGAACAAACATTGCCCCCACCACCACCCACCAAGAATGGAGAAGGAATATTTATTACCTGCAGATAAGGCGATCGTTTTCTTGACTTTGTACCTCTCTGGACAAAAGGGAAATAGCCTGTTTATTTGTGATGCTTATAAATATTTATGAGGGGGAGGGTACTTCAGGGCAGCCTTAGGCCTGAGCATACCAGTAGGATTCCCATCTCAGGAAAGAAAGATCGAAGGCAGGAGCCTGCTGTGGCTGGTCTGCACTGTGACATGGTAACAAACTCCTTCTGGGACTCAATTCAGACAGAAATTACCTCTTGTAGGTGACCATCCCTGATCCTCACTGTCTCTACTTTTATGTTATTTTTAATTTGAGAGAGAGTGTCATATCACTAAGTCACTAAATTGCCTATGCTTGACCAGAAAACCTTTCTGCCTCGGGCTCCATTTTAGTTCTTTTAAAACTACAGTCAGAGGAAGAGGGGTACAGAAAATTTCCTTCTCAGAAAAGTATGCAAAGGAATTAGAATAGACACATGGAAGTTCAGCAGACTCTAGCTACAGCAAACTCAGGTGGAATATACCCATAGCAGCACCAAATTGAGACCCAGCGAAGACAAAATATGCAATTCCTACTACGTGGCCACTTGCTGAAAGGTAGAAGAGAAAGTCAGTGGGGTAACAGGAAGACTGAGAGAAGAACCCCTTCAGTGGGACCCCATGTTCACCAAGACATTCAGGAGGCAGTGTTTCTGGCTCTTCTCATGGGCATTATCCTTCATGCTGTGGGCATTTGGGGCAAGATGACCCTGGAAAATTATTTCTCCACCCAGGGTTGCTTGATGTGCATTGGTGGTTGGTGCCATCACTGTTCTCTTGAACTCCTGTGGATGTCTTGCTACCTGCCGAGCTCCTGCGTGGAGCCTAAAACTACACAGTGCTTCTGCCTCTCATATTTTTGGTCGAACTGGCTGCTGCCATTGTAGGACTTATTTTTAGATGTGAGATTAAGAACAGCTTTAAGAATAATTGGCTTTGGAACATTACAGCTCTACAAGAGATTCTATAAGTGAAGCAGTAGATAAAAGCTAAAATGCATTGCATTGTTGTGGTGTTACTCACAGAAATACTAATTATTACTCCAAAACTGGACTTCCTAAGAGTTATGAATTTAAAGTTGTTGTGCACAGAGAGAGGTAGACAAAGTCGGTGGCAAAGCCTGCTTTATGTAGGTGATGACTCTTGTTGAGTAAGAAATGGCCGCTGTTGCAGGAATTTCCTTTGGGCTACCTGCTTCCGTCTAATTGAAATCTTTCCAGCTTTCGGCGTCTCTCACGCCGTAATATAACCAGCATGAGATGTGTCCAGCAAGTACCTGGGCGTCTTCCTTTCCGATTTTAGGGGCATTTGGTTTCTCCCCTTTAAACTATAAGATTGCCTGGATGACTCACTGATTAGTCTTCAATACGCTGAAAAACTAAACCAATAGACTGGTTCATTCAAGATATTCATACAATCCATTTTAAGTTCATCTTCTGTCTTACTCGTGCCAGATCATCAAAATTCTGTATCCATCTGAAAAATGGAAGAGCTAGCAAATTTTAAATGAAGTTTAAAAAAAAAAGAAGCAAAAGAAGCCAGCTTGGCTACAGCAAGTGATACTGTGTTTGCTCCCATAATTTGCATGTAATTACAGGGGAGTTGACAGAAGACCCGAGAGCGTGTAACAACTCTAGTGAAAACTGACCGGTCCACATACCTTACACTTCCCATAAAAGTAACTTTTCCTCCCCTAATTTGTTCATGTCATGTATTGAGTCACAGTGATGAAAAAGTAACCAAGACAAAAATTGGCACCAGAGACATGAAGTTGTTGCTGTGACTTTACCTGACCATGTGGCTTGGAAGCCTTTGGAACTGGTTTGTGGGAGAGTTTGAAAAAGCTTGAGGAGGCCAGCAGGAGAAGGCTGGGAGTACTCTTAGCTGCATTTGATGCGAGGTTCTGGTTGGAGCTCAGAAGACCAGAATGGTGAAAGCAGTTTGGACTGAAGAGCCAGGTTCGAGAAGTTTCATACAGGAAAAAGAACTATATTGGCAAGTGCTCCAAAACCCACATGTGCTATATTCTGGAAGAAAGATTGTCAGCATTTTGCCCTTGTGCAAAGACTGCCTGAGACTGAGATTAAGGGCAGTGGACACCTTAATCTGGTGGAAAAAATCTCAAGGCAGCCCAATATCCAGGCTTCCACATGGGTATTGTTGGCAGCATTTAATCAACTCTATTGTGAAAGGCAGGAGAAAGTGGCAGAGAAAAAAATAGATAGAGTTTGCACTACCAGACTAAAATGGGGCCAAATGGTGCAGGGAGATTAAAGACACCAGCGTTAAAAAGAAACCAGGTACTTGCAATCAGGACTATAAGATAGAGTCCTGGAGAGTGTCTCAGGAATCAGCAAGATCCCACCCTGTTCCTAGGAAAGGGTGCAAAGGGCAAAAGATATTGTCTGAGAAGAATAACCCAGGGCTCCCAAAGAGGGAAAGAGGAAAGTGTTTGCCAGAGTTCAGCAATTCATGCACTCAGAAACTGCTGTAGCCAGGGCACAAGGGGCCAGACTACTGCTCAAGCCAGTGGTGGACTTTGGTTATGCCCATGTGGTCCTGGCTTTACAGGCAGTCTGAACGCAAAAGTTGGGACGTCATGGAGGCTTCCACTCAGATTTCAGAGGAAGGCCTTGAGGCCAGGCAGCGTGCCTCGGGAGGGCAGTGCGTGAAGTTGTGAAGGAGAAGCCTAAGATGCAATGGAGACCCCGAAAGTTTGGAAAAGCCCGGAGCATGGATCATCAGCTGGGCGAAGGTACAGGCCACGAGCAGATGCAGCCCAAAAGAGCGGAGATGTCGGCTGCATCCACAGCAGTGCTGCAGAGGTGGGCCCACTCAGGCGCTCCGGGGTTCACATCTTCCTGCCACCACAGTTTACCTCCGGCACTGGACGTGGAGCTACAGGAGCTAACTCTTGCCATGCTGGCTTTGGAACTTGTTTTGGTCTGATTGTTTTCTATCCCCCGATTCCTTCGTTTTGGGATGGGAATGGCTACCCTTGGCCGTTGTAAGTTGGAGGTATTTAACCTTTCTTTAATCTTCACAGGAGCTCACAGCTAAGAGTTTGCCTTGCATCTCAGAGGAGGCTTTAGGCCTGGGCTTCCTTTTATTTTTTTAGCAGTGCTGGAACTATTACTTTAGTAAGTCACAGAATAGGACCAAAAGCATTTTGCATGAGGACTCAGACATGAGATTTGGGGGGGCCAGGGACAGAATATTGTGATTTAGATTTGGAATGGCCCCCAAGAAGCCTCGCGCATTTGGATATTATGGATTAGTATGGAACTGTGTGCTGATGGGAGATTGGAGCCTTGGCCAGAGCGGTGAATTATGGGCATTTGGTGAATTGTAGGTGTGTGGTGGAAGACAGATGTATAAATTAGATGACAGGCATGTGATAGGGGCTGAAACTTGGAAGGGTGAAACACTGAGGCTGGACCCAGAAGGGGC
The DNA here is from genome assembly GCA_004027205.1 of Ctenodactylus gundi. Lineage (NCBI taxonomy): Eukaryota > Metazoa > Chordata > Mammalia > Rodentia > Ctenodactylidae > Ctenodactylus > Ctenodactylus gundi. Next base: position 286,851 of record PVKB01002043.1, read on the forward strand.
AGATCACTGGGACTGGACCTAGAAAGACATATGCTACTTTCTCCCTTCCTTTGGAGAAAAGACTTGACTTGATTTGGCTTCCTGTTTGCAACATCCCGAGGAGCTGCCTCACATCTGCCTCTGCCATGTGCTTCTACTCCTGCTGGCACCCCCTGAGTGGGCTGTGACCTTCTGAAGCTGTGAGCTAAATTAAATATTTCTTCCCCTAATTTGTGTATGTCGGATATTAAGTCACAGCGACAAAAAAGTGACTAAGACATCCACTTTCTGTCCCATTCATGCTAGTTTACTGAAATCCTTTAGGCTTCCGAAACACTGGAAGAGTTAATAAATTTAAATGAAGTCAAAAATAATAAATAAAGAAAATCAGCTTAGCGATAGCAAGTGATACTGTATTTGCTCCCATTATTTTCAAATAAATGAAAGGGAGCTAACATAAGGTGGGACTACTCTAAGCCTTATGAACGCTGAAACTGACTGGTCCACATATCTTTCACTTTCCATGTACGAAGACTGCCTTGGAGAAGGGACTCTAAGAATAGTTGGGACTAAACAGAACACAGACAGTGGGGCGTGGGAAGAGAAGTCCAGGTTAAAAGGGAGAAAGAAAGAGGAACCAGGAGAGCTGACGGCCCCTTTAACACTTCCCCAAGACAACAGAGAAGAGAGTCAGAGCCCACAGAGAGAAAATCTATCCTAACTAACCATCTCTCCAAAAGTACAGAAAAATAAATTTCACGTAAAAAGGAGCATCAGAAACAGATTATGCTTAAATCTCATACATAATTATTGTGAAAACAGTGAATTCAGAGCAGAATACTTTTCTTACACATAAAGCATGACAAGATGGCTTTTAAAAGAAACAGATGAAATTGCTTACAAGCTAATATTTCAAAATAAGCTAATAGGAATTAGAAGCACTAATGAAGTATGCAGACATAATCTAAATCAGAATAAGAGACACTAAAACTGGGCTGAAACGCAAGAATAAATTAAAAACAAAAGAAAAGCAGAATTTCAAAAATGACTAAAAGAGAAGAAATCCAGAGTATGGGGACTGAAGACAGTATGGAAGATAAATGAGAAGAGATATTTAAGTATAAAGAAAAATGGTAAGAATTCAAAACAGAAACTGACAACACAGGAGACAATAAAAGAAAATCTGGCATAGGTATGACTAGAGTAGAGAAAAACTATAAAACAAAGGAACAAACTATAACTTGTGAGGACTATTCTAAAATATTTTTTTTCGAATTTTTGAAATGGGACATATAAAGGTCAAACTAAACCACACAGGGACATATTCTAATGAAATGTCTTTATTGAAAGGAAAAAAGTCTAAGCCATTTATAAGGTAAGGGAAGTAAGTATCTAAGTAAAAACTCTGAGCTATTTATAAGGGAAGGAATACCAAATAGCCACGAAACCTTTCAATAGTGGTATGTTATGCCAGAACACAATGACTAACATATTTTATAAATTCCAAGGAAAAAAGGTGACCCAAGGGCTTCCTGTTTCACCCACCTGAATTTGAGGTACAAAGCTCACAAGTAGATCTCCTCAGTATGGTACTCGTGGGTGGTTCTTGAATATCCACTTGAGCATAAGCTTCAATTGGCCAAAATCCCTGTAAAGAGAGCAAAACAAAGACAGAGGTGAACACTAGCACACACACCCGGACACCCACACGCGTATGCACACACAGAGCTCTGTCTATCGTAAGAGAGAAAGTACAGGATGCAATGACTTTTTTGACATGGCTGATACAGCACAATTACCAAAACCAGGTGGGAAAATGGGAAAGAGATGAGGATAAAGTTAAGCTAGTCTATTTATAATTATGAACTGAAAGAAGTAAGTATTAATTTGGGCAGCTGGAGGAAGAGGAGGACACTGAGGACACTTACTAATTTCCAGATGGCCCATACAGAGAGACAGAGACCATAAACAAGGACCGAGAGTATTCAAGGAGACTATTAACATACAATGGAAAAAGGGAAGTAAGTGAGAACTATTTCCACACTGTGATGGAGTAAATCCCAAAATGTAAGTTTACAGGGAAAAGAAGAAAGTTTATAAAAATATACAAAGCATGTTTCTGCTTATTGAGAAAGAAAAAGAGTTGAGTATATGTACAGATCTTCTTCAATTTTTTTCAATAAAAGACAAACCATAAATTTTAGCAGTTTCTACAGAGAGGGAAGGGATGTGGTAAAACAAACAGATAAAGAAGCTAGAATTATTTATGTTTTCTCTGAAAAACCCGAAGGATAAGCATGCAGTAGAGCCAAACAAGTGAGATGGTAGCAAGCAGGGAAACGGATGGATTTGTGGGATGGGAGAGGGTGGGAGGAGAGAGTTGGAGGACAGGGAAGGGGGGAGATGTGAACGCAATGATGCAGTGATATGTACATCACCGGTTTCTCAAGTTTTATGTAACTATTGTTTATTGCAAATTCATACTAATAAAATAATTACTGTTGGAAAAAGAAACAGGCACTGAACATTTTAAAAAGCAAGACTTAAATAGATCTTTTTTGTCGATTTGACTTATAATCATGAACTAGCTGTGTACTTGGATTTAAAAATTTAAAACAAGTTTAAAATAAATTTAGCAGCAACAATAACAACTTAAATAATGAATTCTTCCAAGTAATTTTAAAACTCAGTAATATTAACTAGACATTCAGAGTGAGTTCACACCAAGAATTTTAGCAATACAAAATAAAATTGAATTATTTTCCATAATCACAATATTGGAGACAATGTTTATATTGTTCTGTTGCGTATGTAATGTCAAAGCAAACTTTTGTGGTAGTCTATTTTCTTTATTTTCATGAGACTAAGAATATCACCATAGAAGAAAGGAAATCAGACGCAATATAAAGAGATTAAGGGGGATCCTTACGATACTGGCACTGGATTAGAAATATAGTAGAAATTCATGAGATAGCTTATCTCTTAAAAACATTTCTTAGCACTGTCCACTAAAACAAGATCTAGAACAATAAGAAAAAAACGACTGACAGTGTTAAGTATGCCTATTGTACAGGTTGGAGTCTTAAAACATCATTTTCCAGTAAAAGAAACCAGAACTCCTAGAAGTGACTAATTCTAAGTCTGGAACAGGAAACAGACAAAGTGAACGAGGATTGCCAGACATATTCCTAGAAAACTATCAAAGACTACCAGAATAATGCCGAAAAACATCAGTCACCAAGTAGGAGAGACTTCCATTAGCCAAAATGGGTCATTTTGAAATCACAGCGGAAAATAACTTTAATGGACTAAAACAGATCACATTTATTTATACTCATATGTGCATAGCAATGCTTAAATTTTTAAACTAACTAGTCACTATTTGAGAACTTAATTATTGTTTTTAGACACTTGCACCCACTCACTCTGGTTTGTCAGGGAATAAAGGAGGAAGCTGATTTTATTTTTCTAGAATTGATCACATATTGAGTCAATAACTTTATAAATCAAACAGGAACAAGAGAAATAAGATGTTGTCATTTTATAAACCCTAATTAGTTAATATATTTAGGCAATGAACACACTCCCTGACTATTATGATTTGGTTATGGAATGACCCCAAAAGTTTCATATATTTGGATATTATGGATTATGTATGGTACCATGTGCTCTTAGGAATTGGGGGAGTCATCTGGAGGAGTGGATTACGGGCATGTGGTAGATTCTTGTTGTGTTGTGGAAGACAGGTGTGAGGCAGATTATAAATTATAGGCATGTGGCGCATCAGGGGCTTAATCCCAGATGGAGCAGATCACTGGGACAGCACCTGGAAGGATTTATGCTACTTCCTCCCTTCCTCCAGGACTTGGCTTCTTTGCAAAGCTGTGAGGAACTGCCTCCACCTCTGCCTCTGACACCTGCTTCCACTGTTTCTGGCTGCCCATCAATGGACAGTGATCATCTGAAGCTGTGAGCAAACTAAACTTTTCTTCCACTAATTTGTGTATGTCAGGTCTTGAGTCACAGCTATAAAAATTAATTAGGACTTTATAGAGAGACAGTCAGTTTTTTATGCGCTTCCTCTGGAAGAGTCTTGCCAAAAACAAAACAAAACCCTGAAACCAACCATGCCACGAATCCCTTTGCTGATGTATAGGAAACGGATAAATGTGTCAAACGTGACCTGTGAGTGCCATCATTCAGACCCAGACTATGGGAAAGGGTAAAGCACAAAAGGCTCAGTTGTAAGAGAGAACGAGAGATGAAGGAGGAAAGGAGACATCCGACTTAAAAGAGTCTTAAGATGCAGATCTACCAATCATAAAGCAGAGACTGTACTCAAACAATTTTTTAAATGGCAGGAATGGGAATTGCAAAACTGAATACTACCTCAGTATTTGATGGTGCTAAGAAACGATTCTTAACTTTTTAAAGTGTAACACACAAATTGGCATGAGACTGTAAGGAACTTCATGAAAACTGAAGGAACCTGAAAAATGATGGATTGTCAATATTCCGGTCAGGATATAGCCCTATAGCTTTGGGGAAAACTAGGTTAAGGGTACATAAATCTCTACACCTTATAAATTTAGAGAAACTATAATTATATCAGGAAGAATTCTCATAAAAACAATAGTACAGAGGTATTTGTAAAAGGATAACAAAAACAAAGATGGAGGTGTTGGGGCTAGATGATGGGTCAAGGGAGTATGTTATTTTATGCATAGTTGTACGTATTCAAAATTTTCTATAATACAGTTCTAATGTATTTAGTTTTTATATCTCTCAATTTGTACAGTTGTCAGGGACAGGATTCATATCTTATATACCCTGGTAATCTCTGTTATTTTTATGGGCACTGATTACAGGTAGGTTGCCTTAATAAACTGTGATTAGACAAATGGAAAAATGGAGTTATGAGTCAATCCACTCTGGGAGGCCGGGGCAGGAGGATCACAAGTTTGAGCTTAGCCTGAGCAACTTAATGGCCTAACCAAATCAAAATAAAAATAGGTAAGGGCTGGAGATATAGTTCAGTGTGTAGGCCCTTAGTGAAATCCCCAATATAACAACAACAGCGGCGTCTTAGTTACTTGTTCATTGTTGTGACTTAATACCTGACATCCACAAATTTAGGGGAGGAGAGGTTTATTTTAGCTCACAGTTTCAGAGGGTCACAGTCCATTCAGGGCGGCTAGCAGAAATCGAAGTACATGCCAGAGACAGAGGCGGAGACAGCTTCTCAGTACATCAAACATAGGAAAGCTAGTTGAGACAAGACCTCCAAGGAAGGCAGGAAGCAGCTTATAGATCCTTCCAGGTCTCCTCCCAATGGCCAGCCCCTCCTGGATCCAGGTGTGGAAGGAGGGGCACTACACGCCAATAATCCAATTTACACACCTAGAATCTAACTTTCACATCAATAATCTGCCCCTTCAGACTAGGCCCCAATCTACCAACAGCACACGGTTTCATAGACAATCCATAACATTCAAATACATAAGACTTTTGGGGGCATTCCAGAGCCAAACCATAGTAAGCTGTAATAATGTTCAATGGGAAAGTAACACAAGTAGTGAAGAATTTTATCCCAGATTTGATACAAAAACCTAGGTGAGGATTCATTTTTACCCAACTAAAGACATTGGATAATGGAAGCATTACCAACTATTTAACACGTACCCATATCTGATTTCCCTCCCTGATAGATTATTATTCTAAACCCCATCCACAGCAGTTTCATCATAGATCTGCTTTGGCCAATTAAATGGGATGAAAAGTTACTACAGGAAAACCTGTAAGGAAGAATTTGTCATGTTCCTTGTCTTATCTGGAACAGAAAAACCCTCACCATTCAAGAAATTGACTGTTCTGCCTCAGTGCATGGTCATGAGATAATAATACAGATTAGAGAAACAGTCAACCACGATGGGTATGTGGTGTCTGAGAGAAATAAACCTTTGTTGCGACAGCGATCTTTGAAGTCCCTTATTATGTCATGCGACAAAATCTGGGTGAAAAGAGAGCCACCTGGATTTTCCTTGGTTTTCTGTTAGCAGGAGCAAGCAAGTAAAGGCTGACCTTGTGGTTTGCTGGAAAAAGAGCCAGGGAATAAATGAAGCTGGAGGCGGTAGTGAGCAATGAGAGAGAGAGAGAGATGTGTACAGGTGAAATCTTCAGGAAAAAATGAGCTTCAAAGACCAGCGAGAGGAAGACTAAGAAGATTTCAAGGGATGTCTGTGTGAACGGTGCTACCACACCCAAGAAAGGGGCTTGGGAAACAGGAGAATGCAATTCTAGAAGACAGACGACCAGAAATGCAGCTAGCACATACCTTCTGGCTGCAGAGGAGGTGAATTAAGATTGTGAAACAGACCGTGGGTATCACAGGAGTGGAGATGTCAGCAATGGCCATTCCAAGGTCATGTATCCGGCCTGGCCTCCAAGCTGGGCCCGGCGTGAAAAATCCCTGACAGATGGGGGCATTCTCGTTTCTCAGCCTTTGCCAGGAAACCTCTGCAGGAACCAAGTCACGTCTAACAAGGCCAGTGGTCAGCAGGCTTTCCCCTTAGTAAGCAGGCAGGCTTCACCCCGGGGTGGGCAGACTGCAGAGCATCCGTCAATAATCACCGTCACCAAGGCTTTCAAGAGCTGGCTTTGGAGGTAGGGTTTCTGCCTTTCTGGAGCCTTTCTGAGCCGCGACCTCAAATATGCCTCTTTCCAAAAGCCTCTGTTCTTGTCAAAAGCAAAACAAGCCATGAGCTATCTACGTAATGCGTTTTTGCTGACTAGCTTCCTATGGTAGTCATCTTTTACTGGTAGGAGAAATAATGAAATAACAAGGATAAAAATTGCACCATATTTCATGCTTTATTGTATGTCAGATACAATGCAGAAGACTTCATAGGCATTACCCCATTCACTCACGGAGCTCTGACACGAGTGTTATCAAGTTATAAAAAATAATGTGATAGAAAATGCAGGCATTACTCACTGAGAAATGACAGAGTCTGGTGGCTACAGGACACCCCATTTGCTGAGCAGGATGGGGATTGGAGGGGTAAGAGCTTAGGAACATCAGAACTGATTATTCTGTAACACCAGAGGAGAGAGAATGAGGAGGAATGGGGAGAAAGGAGGAGGAAAGTCAAGGAGCTTTAGGGCCACTTTGGGAAGTTGAAGCCTTGAGTAAAGGTGAGAGAAGACGCACGTGTGCGCACACATGCACACACATACACACACACACACACACACGAATTATCTCAAAACATCAAATTGGTGTGTCTCACAGGATGTACCAAGGAAAGCTTTCCTAAATTCTCCCTACAACCTCTTGGGTGAAATGGACACTGCTCAGAAGTACTTTCAGAGGATTTGGCGGGGGAGGGGAGAAAGGCATAAACAGCTGCTGTGTCCTGGTTCAAGGCTGGGACAAAGTCAAGGATGTTCTGAAGATCTTTGCAATATTAATAAAACCAACATTTTTGTTAGGCATAACAATCCAAAGTTAAAAACAAATCAATAAACTGGCCCATCCATCCGACGGAATAGTCCTTGGCCATGAGAACTAATAAGCTATGGGTCCAACAGCAGTATAGAAACGCTTTGATACATTTGCCACATGGAAGAAATCCAAACCTAAAAATCTTTGTGGTATATGACTCCACTTACGCGACACAGTAGAAATAAGGCTACAGGAACAGAAACAAGTCAACAGCTGCCAGGGGTTGAGAAAGAGAAAGGATTATCGGGGACAAGGAGATCATGTAGGGGAAATTTTGGAATGGTGGAAATATGCTGTAGCACTGAAATATTGGATACATAACTATTTCCTTTCTCAAAATTCGTATAGAATAAACTTCTCAGCATGCAAACATTTTAAAGAACCAGGATTTCCAATGATCCTGGGTGGAACACAGACTGGGAAGCGTAAAGCAAGCTGCACCCCAAATGTATCACCCAGCCCCACCGATGGGAGTGAGAGGAATACGGAATTGACCTCATTAACTTTGAAAAATAGCACTTTGATTGTGTACTGGGGTTTAAAAGTAAGTAAACAAATTGACCAGAATGGGAGCAAGATTTCCTACTGCCAGAGAAAGATGTTTAAAATAAGCAAAGGAAAGGTAGACTAAGCCTTGGCATATAGGCTCGTGCTACTGACTTGTTTTTGAAGAATAAATTATAGAAAGGAGAAAGCAGTCTCCGTATAGTCAACAGCATCAGCAGGGACCGAGTGGCTGAGGTTAGCATCAGCAGTGAAAATGTCACCTGCCTCTCGCAAGAATGACAAGAAAGGTCTTTTTGCCAGGCCCAGCAGCACAGGCTTGTAACGCTAGTCCTCCCGGAGGCCAAGGGGGGAGAATTGCAAATTCTAGCCCAACCGGGGCAACTTAGCAGCTTACCAAGAGCCTCTCCCAAGATCAAAAATAAAAATGAGATGAGGCTGTAGCTCCACGCGAAGGCCTTAGGCTCCACCCCCGGTGCCACACCCACGCAAAACAACAGAACTTCAGTTTCTTACTTTTCCTCTCCAAATCCCATAATCCCAGTTTAATAAGGAAGAAAGCATCAGAAAAACTGAAATTGAGGGGCATCCTATAATATACCTAATCGGTTCTCTTCAAAACTGTTAAAGTGAAGTAAAAGCAGGTGCTTCGTTCTGCCCGAGCCACTGACTGACCTCGGTCATCTTCCCAGAGAAGCAGAGTGTCTAGTGTGACAGGCCTCAGCTAGCTGCCCGACTCAGGCACTGCATCATCAAGATGAGGAAAGTGCCACCACCTTCCCAACCAGGTGCTTGTCTGACTAAATAGGCCTAATGGTTATGAACACCACAGCCAGGAAATAGTAGAAAGGTGCAAACAGTACCCTCACTGCCACAAACTGGGGACTCGGGGATCCTCTCTTGTGTGAGCTTAGCAGTCAAGGTTTGGGAATCAGACACACCTGAATGTACATCTGTAGGTCATCGTTAGGTGACCTTGGCGAAGTCTATCAAGTGGGAACGGTAGTCACGAGCCCCTCCCAGACTCTTCCTAGTCCCAATCATATCAAACATATCAGCTGTATCCAACCGGAAATCTGTTCTCTGTTTTCACCCTGTTTTTTTTAATGTTAAATTTTTTTAAAAAACATAAAAATAAAGGAAGTTCTGTTACTTGTATATACTAATGTACAATTTTTTTCATATTCAGCCCAAGACAATGTCTCTTCATTCAAAAAGGAAGGGCAAAATATTCGAAGGCAGATCATGGTTTAGACACGTTTGATACATATGAAAATCTGAGCATAGATGCTGGTATATCATATGTGTTCATCACCAAGCTTATTCAAAGTTAAGTTTTTGTTTGGTTTTCAAATGTCTTTCTGTCCATTTCTCCACACGCCCTAACGTGAACACTAGCTCATCATCACACCCTGCAGGAACCCTGTGCTAATCCCTGGCCAACTGATCTGCAGATGGGCAAAGCTTGGCACCTCATTGTATTAAGCCAATTCACAGCTACCATGATGTGGACTCAGATGGTGGGATTTTTTTTCAGCATTGAGGATTGAACCCAGACTCTCATGTATCCTAGCAAGCACAGCTTGTGCTTTCAAAATGGGCTTGAAAGGACTTCCGGAGAATGGCTAGCTCTTAACAAATTTTTATGTTAGAGATATCTCTTACTTAAAAGGGCAAAAAAAAAAAAAAACTGTTCAGGGAAGGATGAGTCTATTCTTACTCCCAGACATTGTTCTGGACAAGGAACACAAAGTGCTCTCATCAAGTTGGCATCAATACAATTCTGTATTTCATAGTATGGTTTGCTCTTGTGAATTCTTTGTTAGCTGGTCATTAAGGGCACCATCCCTGATTGGAATGGGTGTACAGGGAGGGCTTTCCTTGCCATCAGCTTTTGCAGCTTAATATTAAGGCAGATGGAAGAAGTTTGTGTACCAACCTGGGAACAGGCCTAAAGATACCTCTTCACTGGAGTCAAAAAAATATCCAGCCCACAGGAAGCATGGCTCAAAATGGGAGCAACCCGGAGAATGGCAGAGGAGAAAAAGTGAACGAACACTCCTGGCTGAGCACTGGGACCACTGGCTAAGAGATGCGACGTCTGGGTAGGTCACCAGAAAGAACAGAGGATGAACAGGCTACATGAATGGAGACAAGAGCTTGTGCAGAGCTCCTCAAAGCATCCCAAGCTGTGTGCTCCACCACGTACAAATCACATCAGCCTGGGAATGCTCCTTACTAGCTGACCCCCACCCCAGGTTGACTTTTTCAGCTATAGAATGAAAATAATGACATTTAATGGAATTGCTGTGAGATTCAGTGAGTTAATGTTTGATTCCTGGTAATTGGTCAGTATGAATAATTACCTGTCTATTTATTGTTTACTCTATGCCACATATTTCATATAGATTATCTTGTTTAATACACACAGTCTTATCAGCAGGTATCATTACTCTTATTTTAAATAAAAAACAGAAATTTAAGCAAGTTAAGTATCTTTCCTTGGTCTCATAGCCAATAAAAGTACAGACTTGAACCAGGCTTGCATCTCAGGTAATTAATTGGCTCCCAAAGTCTCAATTCTTAATTACCATGGTATCACGATCAGCATCAAAAACAAGTGCATCTGGATTCACTGACAATGAAACCACAATCTTGGCTCCCAATCACCTTACAGACTCACGGGGGAGTCAGACGCATGGCGCGCATGAGGTCCAAGGATGAGGTAAGGGATAGAACAGAATCACAGATGGAATGCTGTGAAATCCATAGAGAAGAGAGCTTATGGCATTAGAGAGGCCTCACAGAGGACGTAGCATTGAGGGTGAGGATGTTGCCAAGCAGAGGAGGAAGGGTAAAAGGGGAAGGTGGGGAGAAAAACAAGAAAGCGGTACAGCCGATACTAAGTTTTAAAATCCTGAGTGGGCATATTTTGTTCAGGTTATGATAAGAAGCCCAGGATGCCTTTAGTAAGTGGGAACTGAGGAAGGACAGTGCGTTCTTCATGGAAGGTGTATGAGCCAGTTTTTCTATTTCTGGGACAAAATATCTTATCTACATCTTTAAGGAGGAGACGTTTAATTTGGTTCAGGGTTTCTGATGGCTCAGTCCATGGTCAGCGGGCAAAGTAGAATACAATTGTTCAACACATAGTAGCCGAAAGTCGGAGAAAGAATGGAGGAGTGGTGGGCAAGAATATACCCTCCTGGGCCCGCCTCTTTCAACCAGGACCCACCTCTGAGTGGATGACACTGCGGGGGGGCGGGGGGGCGGCGCATTTAACTTTCTGGGTGATCCTGGATTGGCTAGTTCTGTCTCCTGCCTCCACAGCCTCTTTGTCTGACTTGTGTGAACAGTAATACTTTCCACACGGGATTGTGAAGAGAAACTATGAAGTGGTGTTAGAAAACGCTGAGTGGCAGTGCCTCTGAGGCACACTCAATAAATATATTTCTCCTTCTGCCCAGATTTCTACACAAGGAGAGAAATAAAATACAAGAGCAAACACGGAGGTCAAATATCAACTGCATTATTGATTATCTGGTTATCTATTGTTCAATAACAAACCTTCCTAAGCCTTAGCAATTTCACACACACACACACACACACACACAAAGGCAGCACACATTTTGCTCATGAAGCTGCCATTTGGGTTGGAGTAGACGGGAACTGCTCGGCTCTGCTCTTCTCTGTGTTAGCTGAGAGCTAGAATCACCTGAGGGTTCAGGCGCTATTGATACTGCTGCCTTCTGAGACCTGTGGTTGTGACACTGGCATGTGACATTTTCATGTGCTGTCTGGGTACAAGATCAGGTATCTTCAGAAGACAAAGAGAAAGTCACATTCCCTTCTATGATATTGCCTGGAGAGTAACAAAGCCACGTGTCTGCTTCTTTCAGAGTCCTGCCTAGATTGAATGGGAGAGAATCTAGCTCCCTAGCTCCTGATGTAAGTGTGGCAATATCTGATTTTTAAGAAGGGCGCCTGTGGGGTGGGATAGTCATTAGTTAGCCATCTTTGTAATGCCCCATGAAGGAAGACTAGCTAGTCAGAGAGGAGAGTTTAGTAAAGCTACTCTTTGCAAGGGTGTGAGAAATGCTCAGGACATGCTATTACTATTCCTACAGCTGGGAGGTGAGAAAAGGAAAGGTCATCGGACAGAGCCATGGACTCCAGTGAAGAAATGTGGTTGGCCAATGGCAGCCAGCCAGGAAAGAGCTGAGGGAGCAGTTATCCCCACCTGGCCATCCTCCCACCCTTGAGTCTTCGTTCATATCTCCAGTCGGGACTCAGGGCAAGGTCGGCTGTTGATGCTATTGAGCATGCCTCAGCGAACACAGAAGGTAGAAAATGGGTGCGAGGGACAAAGGAAAGCCATATGGCATGAAAGCTCATTGGAACATGAAGGTTTAGGTGGGACAGTGAGATGACCAAACACCTTCCAGACTCCCACTGGAGAAAAAGAACCAGGATAAGCTCCTGGGTGGGTGGTTTGTATCTGTAGAGTAAAGCGGGTATTCCAGTCATGCCTCCTATAGGTTCTGGAGGGGTGAAAGAGGAGAGACCAAATGGGTCTGTTCACTACATAGGTCAGAACAAGAAATGTGGATTGGTTCACTCTGTCAGGTTGGAGATGGGAAAAAATCACACACACACACACACCACCACCAGGGCTGTGTGAATGGAGTGCACAGTAGAGCCAGCCAGGTTTGTCTGCACTAAGCCAGCAGCATAATCCATCAACTTCAAGCCCATCAAAGAGAGCAATTTAAAACAAAAGACTTTTCATTGGATTTCTGCATTTGCCACGTACACAAATAACGCAAGTGGAGCCAAGCAGTGCCTGGGCATCTCCATCTTCCTCCTTCCAGATTCTAACAGGACCTGACATCCTGTAGGGCAACTTTTCAAATAAACAGCCAAGAATGGACAGGAAGCAAATGCTTCGTGCAAACACCAATAATTCTCATTCCAGCCCCTTACATATTGACATGTTCTTGCTGTAATCCCTTTTATTTTAACTCATTCTCCTTTCAGAGAGGATGAAGAGGCTCAGAAGGCGATTTAAATGAAGGAGAAGAGAGGGTGGTATTGGCAGTTTCTGCCAGACCTCCGCAGCACGGCTGACCCTTCTGCTTTGTGAGCCCCTCACTCCAAATGAACAGTGACCTCTCCAACCGGCATGTTGCCTTTCTTCATGCCAATGTTCAATCCTTTACCTTTTTTGGGTGGTGGGGGGTAAAGTCAGGTCCTCAGGAGAGAAAGCTGATTAACAGACATTCAAATGGAAACATATAAGCATATAAACATTTGAAAAAACATTGGAGAAAATCATTGTTTTTTTAGGTAAGCAATCTTTTTTTTTTAACTGCCACAGAACTTAACACCTGGCTCATTAAAGCTGAAGTTAAACAACACTGTGTGGGGTGGAGGAGCGCGAACATAACAGATACAGGAAAAGCGATAGAGTTGCTTGTAATCCTCTTCCTTTTTCTTACTTCAAATGCACAAATAAATGATGCTAGTAAAATTGCTGGGCAAGCTATGCCACATGTGATGCACTGTACCAGTTCAAGTGCTGAGGCACGTCAGTCAAGGCTCAGGGTCTCCGCACCAGACTAATCACAGACCGGTTCAAATCCCAACGAGACAGTGCGGTGACAAAGAGAAGGACAGCCTCAGTCCACACCCCAGCTCTACCTATCACTAGCTGGGTGAGTTTAATCAAGTCACTTATCTTCCTTGGACGTTAGTATCATCATTTGTAAAAACTCGGAGTTCATTGGAATCAACTTCACAGTGTGGCTTCAGGGTCAAGAGTCAAACATAAAGCTTTGCAAACAGTCCCTAGCACACAGCAAGCACGGTATTCACTTATTATTTTTATCATTATCATTAGTAACGTGTACCTGGCTCCTTCCACAGTTTCCTACAGTCTTTGAAGTGGAGCAAATCTTGAAGATCTACATTCCACACTCCCACCCCTGCAGCCTTAGCCGACCGGTGGCTGATCACAGAGAGCGTGAGCATTTTGCTAACACCCACCGGGCACCTACAGCAAGAGCTAGGCGCTCAGAACACAGCATCGTACTTTACATATCCATGCAATTAACGAGATAGATATGATTTCACCCTAGTCTGGAGATAAGGGAAGCAAGATATAAAGAGAAATCGCTTCTGGCTACAAGCTAGAAAATAGTTGAGTGTGGATTTCATGACTATCACCAAAGCCTCAATCCCTAACGAGTGCCTTGTTAACTAGTTTTGATTTGTGCCCTAAATCATCCTATGCACGCTTGCCTTCTTTATTCAGCAAGACTCCCAGCCGCCTCCTGCTGCTCTCATCCCTTACCCACCCTCATTTAATAAGTCTAAAAGTTCTACTATTCATTTATTCATAATGTCCTGAACACCTACTGTGTGACAGTCACTAGTGTGGGTACTTTGGGTACAAAGATGAGACTATAGAGTTCTTGCCCACAGGCTCTGGAGATCTCTGTATCTCTTTTGCCAGGTAGAGATCAGTTAAACCATTTAATTAATTCAGATGGAGAAAGAGGAGAAAGAGCCAGGGAACTGAAGTCAGTGTTTCAGAATAAATTCCCCTTCCAAAGCCAAAACTGAGTCAGTCTTCTGCACTGGATGCTTGTCTTGCCATGTGAGACCTGGAACAACAGTAAAAGACTAAATAATGACCCGTGAAATCGGGGGATAGACAAGCTTTCAAGTTTGTCTCCAGAGTCGGTAACTGGGGTGCAATTCCCTTGGGACCTTCAGAGGAAAACTCCAGAACACACCTCAGAATTATCCACTAATGTGAGTTCACTGGTTCCCATTCCTTATAGGGCTGCCAGGCAGCCATATTTGGGTATCAAACACTTTATTTCACTCTGAAAATCCAGAGATGCCCCAGAACCAAAACGTGGCACGTTGCTTTGCCTCAGCAGTCAGCGCCACAGTAAGGAGGATCTACACCACAGTGTCGCCAAGGCAGTTGTTAGAAATGCAAATTCTCATGACTCTCCCAGACTGACTGGGTCAAACACTCTGAGAGTAGGCTCAGCAACCTGTGTTTTAACAAGACCTCTGGGAGATTTTGAGACATCCCAGATTTTGTGAGCAATAGCCTTAAAAATTTCAGGATAGGACAAAAGCGTGTCTAATGAGAAATAAGCTCAAGTGAACATAGAATCCCAGCAAATATGAGAAACCTTCAACTCCTTCCTTTCTCTACTCCCACATCCAAGAAAGTCCTCCCATTCCTGTGCCTGCTGCCACTGGTTATACTCAGCCAACAGAGATCACAAGATTCGCAAATCGAAAATACGTACTATGTAGCCAAGCCCTACGATAGAGTCCAAAAATTCACCCATATAAATACAGTCAACTGCTTTTTGACAAAGTCGCAAAGGCAACTCAAATGATAATCTTGACAACACATGGGATAGACATAGTGACCTATATTTTTCACCTTAGAAAGCCACACCCTAAAATAGAGGATATGTATAGTGGGAGCCACTTAGGAAATTAATCAAGTAAAGTTCTGGGTTTATCTGGGTGGCTTAATTGAATTTGAATACTATTGATATATATGGTCCTTTGTCTCTTCTTCTGTGATGCTGTTTCCCTGCTCTACTTCCCGGCTGCGTGTGAGCAGCTTTTCCAACCACCCTCCTATCACTATGTATCTGCTTTGGAACCAGCTGGTCCTGGGCTAACCTCTCTAAAGCCATGATCTAAGTTAAGCTTCTCTCTTCGTAAGTTGTGGATGTCAGACACCGTGTCCAAAACAGAGAAAGTGAATAGACATATAAATTGAAAAATGTATAAAAATATATATCATATACAAGTTAGAAGAAAACATCAGAGAAAACTGTTGTGTCCTTTGGTGAGGCAAGAAGTTCTTACACACGAAAGAAAAGTATGATCCACAACATGGGAAGTTGATAAATTATACTTCATTAAAATTAAAAGCTCTTCCTCAGTAGAAGACAATGTTAAGAGAAGGTGGAAACTGGGATAAAATGCTTGAAAAATGTATTTAGATTAATTAAGAACTCTTTAGAACCTTATCAATTAAAAAAACAAGTCTATATTTTTAAGTGAGCAAAAGATTTGAACAGATATTTCACCAAAGTAAATGTCTGAATGGCAAATAATTACATTAAAAATGTTCAATATCATTATAAAATACCAATTAAAATCATGAGATATCCTTACAGATCTATTTAAATGGCATACATATGTCATATATTAAGATAGCATATAAATATATAATTAAGATGGCATATATATATATATATAGTCTGACACTACTAAATGTTGGTGAAGATGCAGAAACAATAGATGGTTCATGCATTGCTGGTGGGATTATTAAATGTTACAACTACTCTGGAAAACATTTTGGCAAATTCTTATTGAACTATAAATATACTCTTAAAGCATGACCAAGAGATCACATTGCTATTTTCCATTAGAACAATGAAAACATACGCAAACCAAATCCTATACATGAAAATTTATAGTAAGTCCTATTAATATCCCCAAATTGGTGACAATAGAAAAACATCTTCCCTCATCAAGTGAAGAAATAAACACACCACACTGTAGCCACACAACAGAGTAAGAGTCAGTAGAAAGAAGAACTAAACTGTTGATAGTCACAGAATGGATGGATCTCACGGGCATTATGTGGATGGGAAAATCTGAAAAGGTTATGGATTATATGATTGATTCTATTAACATGATATTCTGGAAAGGGTGGAATCAGTGGTTGCCAAGAGCTAAGGGGAGCTTGTGAAAACAAAGGAACAGCGTGCAGGGGTATTTTGAGGTGATGGCACCATTCCATGCTACTGTGTCACTACTGCAGAGGCAGTTACACAAACTGGTGCATATGTTAAAACTAATAGAACAAGACATCAAACAGTGATTTTTAATGCATGTATGTAAGTTTAAAACAAAACAAGTGGAATATAGACTCTGTCATCTTTGCTTATACGTGATTCCTGGGAGCAATTCATACTGAGTGTGATCTTGAGAGAGTCATTTAAACCTCTTTGCCTATGTTGCCCAATTTGTAATATAGAAATCTTTCCTCCATTATAGAGTTTTGTAAAGACTGACAACATCCAAGTAAAGCATCCAGAGAGCGTAACATTAAAAAAAAAAAATAAATGCAATCCTTAACACCTAAAAGATAAGTAAACAAAAGAGCTGAATATTCACAGGGCTACAAAATGGCAGGACCTAAGAAAAGTACGCCAATTATAACCCTAAATGCTAATGGAATCAAATTACCAATTAAAAGACATACATTGGCTAACTGGATTAAACATATAATCCAACCATATGTTGCCTACAAGAGACACATTTCAAGCATGAAGATAAACAGAGACTCAAAATTAAAGGCTGGAGTTCTATATTATACTCAACTATGGGGCAAAAAAAGAAAAAGAAAAAAACAGGGGTAGCAATAATCTTTGCTGACAAAGTGGATTTTTAAGCCAAAACTGGTCAAGAAAAGACAAAGAAAGTCACTTTATTCTTGTGAAGGGAAATGTCCAGCAAGAGGAACTTACAAGCATAACCATTTATGCCCCCAACAACGGTGCAACCAACTACAAAAAACAAAGCTACTGGACTTCCAAAGACACATACACTCCAACACTATAGTAGTGGGGGATGTTAATACACTTCTATCCCAAGAAGACAAGCCAACTAGACACAAAATCAACAAAGACATAGCAGATCTAAACTACATCACAGAAGAAACGGATCTGACAGATATTTACAGAACTTTTAATCCAACAAAAACAGAATACACATTTTTCTCAGCCACTCATGGAATATTCTCCAAAAGAGACTACATTCTAGACCACAAAACAAGTTTAAGCAGAAAATTGATGTAATCCCATGTACCCTGTCAGATCGTAGTGGAATAAAAATAGGAATCAACTACAAAACAAACAAAAGATACAATACAAAACACTGGAGACTGAACAGCACTCTTCTAACTAAGCACTGGGTTACAGAAGAAATCAAGAAAGAAATAAAAAAGTTTACACAGACAACAATGGTAGCACATCAAAACACAACCTCTGAAGGCAGTGTTAAGAAGAAAATTCATTTCCATAAATGCACACATAAAAAGAATTCAGCAAGTCCAAATAAATAATCTAACCTCACAACTCAGGGCACTAGATAACAAAGAACAAGCCAACTCCAAACCTAACAGAAGAAATGAAATTACAAAGATCAGAGCAGGCATCAATAAAATAGAAGCCAAAAAATAAAAATAAAAAAAATTAATGAAATAAAATGTTGGTTTTTTTGAAAAGATAAACAAGATTGATAAACCCCTTGCAAAACTCACAAAAAAGGAAAGAGAAAATATACATCAGTACATTCAGGGATAAAAAGATGAAATTATAACAGATAACAAGGAAATACAAAAGACAGTAAGAAGTTGTTTTGAAAATCTGTACTCAAATATATTTACAAACCTAAAAGAAATGGATGAGTTCCTAAACATGTATCAACCACCAAAACTGAATGAAGAAGAATGCAAACATCTGAACAGGCCAATATCCACCTGTGAAATCGAGAAAGTAGTAAAAACACTTTCAACCAAGAAGAGCTCAGGACCTGGTGGAGTCCCAGTAGAATTCTGTAAAAAAATTTAGGGACGATTTAGTACCAATGCTCACCAAACTTTTTCAAAAAAATTGAAAAGAAAGGAAAATTGCCCAACTCATTTCTCGAAGCAAGCAGAACTCTAATTGCAAAACCAAACAAAGACCCAACAACAAAAAACAGAAAACTACAGGCCAATATCCCTAATGAATGTAGATGCAAAAATACTCAATAAAATCCTTGCCAACAGAATGCAGCAAACTGTAAGGAAGATTATATGCCATGACCGAGTATGCTTCATCCTAAACATGCAGTGGTGGTTCAACATATACAAATCAAAAAATGTAATAAACCACATTAACAGATGCAAAGATAAAAATCATATTATTATCTCAATAGATGCAGAAAAAACATTTGACAAAATCCAGCACCCATTTATCATAAAGACTCTGAGGGACCCCACCTCATCATGATTCAAGTTATTTATAACAACCCCTCAGCCAATATAATCCTAAATGCAGAAAGACTGAAAGCATTCACGCTAAATTCAGAAACAAGACAAGGATGCCAACTGTCACCCTAACTATTTAACACAGTGCCTGAAATTTTGACAAGAGTCATCATATAAGACCAAGGAATAAAAGGAATATGCATTGGAAGGGAAGAAGACGTCCCTATTTACAGATGACATGATACTGTACATAGAAGATACAAAAATTCCACCCAAAGACTCTTTAGAACTGATGAATAAATTCATCAAAGTATCAGGTTATAAAATAAATGCCCACAAATCAATAGCATTCCTATATACCAACAATGAATTCAAAGAGAAGGAAATCAAGAAAACAACCCCCTTCACAGTAGCAACAACACCGACAACAACAAAAATACTTAAGGATAAACGTCACCAAAGAATTGAAAAACCTACAGAAAGAAAACTACAAGGCCCTAAAGAAAGAGACTGAAGAGGACTTTAGAAAATGGAAAGATAACCGATGTTCCTGGACAGGAAGAACTAATATTGTCAAAATGGACATACTCCCAAATATACTATACAGATTCAATGCAATACCAATCAAAATACGAACTATATGCTTCACAGAACTAGAAAAAAAAAACCTTAAAATTTATATGGAACCAGAAAAGACCCAGAATCTCTAAATCAATTCTGAGTAACAAGGGCAAAGCTGGAGGAATCACAATCCCAGATTTCAGAAAATACTACAAAGCAACGATGATTAAATCTACATGGTACTGGTATAAAAACAGATAAGAGGACCAAAGAAACAGAATTAAGGACACTGACACAAACCTAAACACCCTCAATTGATCTTTGACAAAGGAGCACAAACAATCCACTGGAAAAAAGACAGCATCTTCAACAAATGGTGCTGGGAAAAACAGATCACCAACTGCACAAGAAATCTCAGCAAGAATTAACAAATGGGACTATGTAAAGCTAAAAAGCTTCTGCACAGTAAAAGAAACAATCAGCAAGGGGAAGAGACTATCCACACGGTGGGGAAAGGTACCAGTAACACCTTAGATGAAGGATTAATATACAGAATACACAAGGCACTGAAAAACATAAAACCTCCTAAAATAAATCATCGCATCAAAATGCAGGCAGCTGAAATAAAAAGAAACTTCTCAGAAGAAGTACAGATGGCCAACAAGCAGCTGAAAAAGTGCTCTTCATCACTGGCCATCAGAGAAACGCAAATAAAGACAACACTGAAGCGTCACCCCACTCCGCTGAGCATGGCCTGCATCAGGAACTCAAAAAGCAACAACTGTTGGCGAGGGTGGCGAGAAAAGGAGCTCTACCCCACTGCTGGTAAGAACGCACGCTGGTACCACCATTATGGAGAGCAGTCTGGAGGTTTCTCAGAAAGCTGAGACTGGAAATTCCATTTGATCCAGCTGCAGCTCTATTGGGCATGTTCCCAGAAGAAATAAAGTCAACATACCAAAAAGACACATGCATAGCCATGTTTATAGGAGCACGATTCATAATAGCCAAATCCTGGAAACAACCTACCTGCCCCTCCATGAAGGAATGTTTAAAGACTCTGTGGTACGCATTTCTTTTCATAAAGAAAGACAGATATGAAGCATTTGAGTGAAAATGGGGCCACCTTGAGTCAATACTGCTCAGTGAAATGGACCAAGCACGGAAGACTGACTATAGAAGGGTGTCCCTCTTATGAAATGCACAAAAATAATAACATAAAAAGGCCTCAGCATGAATGGCAAGATAGAAAGAGAGGCGATGGCCAGATAGGAAAGAGGCAAACCTCTGAAAAAGGGGTGGCCAGAGATGCTCCCTAGTTCCCCAAACCCCATGATTGTACTGTGTTACAGAATTTGGAATTCACGTATTTACCAAAGTTTAAAAAAGTTAAATCTTATGTCACGTGAATTTTTAGCAAAATAAAAATTTTTTTAAATGCAGTGACAAAAGCACTCTCCTTAATAAGCTTAGTGCAATTGCTAACAGTGAGTGGATTTTATTTTGTTACTCTATAACTGATCTCTTTGGTGGGGAGGACTACATAAAATTTTTTAATTAATTCAGAATTCTACTTCCTACAGCATCTTCTTCATCTGCATTAAATTCTATGAATTTCATGACTTACCCTGGTACAGCCTTCACTTAACCAACTATTTCCCAGGTTCTAAATATTTTTCAGATGTGACAGCTCACAACAGTCGTGGGGCAACATCTGCACCCGAAATCGGGGTCTAGAAATGGAGCGGCGCTGTCTGTTCCGACCCTGCAGCGCCTATGTTCTTCCCACCGGTACTGAACGCCAGTGCTTTGATGGAGTCAATTGTAATTCTTGACACATAGCAACAAATACATGCAGGCTATTTCTCAACCATGGAATTTACTCAATTATTCTTTTCTTTCCTCTTCTGTGGTTCTCAAAATAAGCCCTCTTTTACATTACCTTGTCTTCTCCCCTCCCGGCCCCCCTCCCACCTCCCACAGACCCCCCTCCTGCTGAAATAACAGGATGATGGCCTTTGATATGCCATTTTAGTCTTCAAAGGACTGAACCTCTTAGTTCCCCTTCACAAATCATCATTAGTGCTTCTTTAGCACATTTTTCACTGGAGATAATTGTTGTGACATGTCCTCAATTTCTTTCTACTGAAAGTGGAGCGTAACCTAAGGCTTTTCAGGATGTGAACAAAAGGACTCCATCTCAGTCACACACAACACAGTCATAGCCAGCTGTCAGTCCAAAGGCTTAACAAATGTAGACCGAACATCATTTGAGTCATGCATGATAGGTATGAACATGACTAAGACACAGGCCTCCAGGAGCCATAGGAATTCTCATACACTGCTGCTGAGAGTGTAATTGGGAGCAGCACTCGAGAAAACAGCTTGCTGTCATTATTAAAACGGAAGACGCACCTATGACCCAGCAACCAGACTTCTAAGTGCATTTCCTAGAGAAATCCATGCTCGTGCGCTCTAAGACAGATGTATGAAAGTCATGGAAGCATTGCTCAGAACAGCCCCAAGCTAGAATCAACTTGAATGTCCATCAACATTTGAAGGAATAAACACAGTTACATATTTAGAGGAATAAAAGTTAGTTAATGAAACTTACAACACGGATACATTTCATAGCATTAAATGAAAGAGGCCAGACAAAAATGAAAATGGTAAGGATGATTTAATTTACATAAAGTATATAGGTAATCCAAACTGCATGGCAGTATAGGTGGGAAATAAAAGATAAGTAGAACCAGCCACCACCAAGCCAAGAAATAACAACAGTGTCTTCCAGCCGAGAAGGGAGAGACTCGTCACTGAGCGCCAGGGCTGTCATCAGTGTGTTCTTTCTTAACCTGGGTGGTTGTTTTACAGGTGTCTATTTATGGTTCCTCACCTATGTCTCACATCTAGGGCAATGGTCTAATACAAAGCTTTAAAGGGACAAGACACCAAAAGAAAACCATATAAAGACAACACACGCGACCACGTCCTTCTCTTCCTGAATGCAGAATGCATGGACAAGCTAGTTCAAGATTCTTTTTTAAAGACAATGCCAATATGTGGCTTGAGAAAGATAGGAAGCCTAACCACCAAGCCACGGCCAGCCAAGCATGACTTTTTCTCAAGCAGCCCCAGAATAACAGCAACGCCAGTGGAAACTGGAAAGTGACCGTCAACAGAACCGGGAGAGAGAGCTCCAGCATTCACAAGCTCCAAGCATAAGGAAGAAAACGCTGATACTCTGGGACAGTGTGAAAATTCCCATTTTATCCTTCTCTCTGCCCACTCATACCCAGTCCCCAAACAATCCTGAGAAGTAGAAGCTCCTAAAGGAAGCTTCAAGGACCATAATCGGAGAGACGATTTGACTTTCTGATCAGAATATTTGTGATTCCAAGGAGATCATACGAACACTGATTGCTTCTCTCTCTCTCTCTCTCTCTCTCTCTCTCTCTCTCTCTCACACACACACACACACACACACACACACACCATTTTAAAATTATTTCAGACTTACAGAAAAAAAATTGTAAAAATACTATTGGCTTCCCAGATATCCCCTACCTAGGGTCCCCTACTGTTTGTATCTTACACTACAGTCACTGTTTTTGTCTTCCTGAAGCCAGTTCATGGATGTAGGCCCAGCTATGCTTACGACAGAACAAGGTCACTTAAACCCCAGCCTTCTATTGATAGCTAAAGACAGGAAAAAGGAAGCCTCAAGCAAGCTAAGAGTGCTAGGGACAGAGAAGGGATAAAGGAGCTCAGGAAAGTGACTTCACAAAGTGATTTGTCAAGTCCTATGCTCATGCTGAGGCTTTCCTGCCCAGAGCAGACCCTAGTCTGCATGACGAATACCCCCAGAACTTGGTCCTGAGACACCACAGCCTGTGTCCTCTGGCTGACCACTGGGTGGTGCAGGCATCTGGTGTATCTAAACAGCACTACAAAGCCTGAAACTGAGCTCATCTTGGAATTAGGGTCCGCAGAAGTGGGGGTGAAACTTGCCCCCTGAGCCTTACTGGACTGATTGCATACTAAAGCAAAAATATCAGTATTTTTCATAGAAGTTAAGTAAGGCTCAGGTGGTCAGGATTAAATTTAAAATTACTCTCCATACCAGGAACAAGTATGCTCTTAATTCTCTTGGGAAAAACAATCGACAAGTGTCAATGCCCACATTGACAGATACTGTAACCCTAGGACAAACACTTTAAAGCAGCCATTTTACAAATGTTCCAACTAACAGTCATAGACAACCTTGAAACAGACGGTAAGCCAAAAGCCTCATACAAGACATATAAAGGAATCAAATAAAAAAGGCAATAATTAAAATTTTAAAAAGCCTTTCTAGGTGGTAACAACTGCATATTGCAGGCAGCAGGGGAAATATTTAATGAACTTGAAGGTGTGTTAGTAATAATTGTTCAATCTGAAAAAGAAAGAAAAACACTTAAAGAATAGACTCTCAGAGACCTGTGACACTGTAACACATCCAATATTCACATCCTCAGAGTCCAAAAAGCAGAAAAGAAAGAATGTGACAGGGAAAATATGTTTGAAGAAATAAAAGCTGAATACTTTCCAAATTTAACAAGAACTATAAACAAATTGAAGCGTTTGCTGGTGCTCAAAGAGGGTCCACTCAAAGAAGTCCACATACAAAGAAATATGCAAACCATGGTGGAACTATGTGGTAGATATTCAAATTTTTAGAAAATTAGTATATTAAATGTCTTAGATACTTTTTTGCTACTGTGATAAAATACCCAACATCTAGAGTTGAAAAGATAAAAAGGTTGTTTAGTTCACAGTTCAGAACATTGTCTGTTCATGGGACAGCCAGCAATGGTAAAATCACACGTCAGCAGACAGACAGCTGCTCATTCCGTTGCAGACAGGAGCCAAGGGAGTCTGGAGACACAGATGAGGCTAGAGCTTTCCAAGGACGAAGCTGTAACAACGCTGCCTCTTCTTTCCTTTACTCAAACAGCCAGTCGGGCATTGGATGGACCCCCTTACTACCTGGCCCATAAGTCAATAACAAACACGGGAAAGCTCTATCCTGGGCACCCCCTAAACAAATAGTCTAAACAAATTGACACAATCTTTCCAGGTCAAATCCCAAGCATCTGCTCCTTTCAGCCAGGTTCTACTTACCAAAAACACACAGTTCCACAATTACCCCACTACATCCACATACATGAGGCTTTTGGAGGACATCCCAGATCCAAACCATAGAGTAAAAGACACATGGCCCTTAATTACTCTCGAAATATTCCCCAACACTTCACACACACTAATCCCATCACTCTTGTCACTTTCTAAAGAAACTCTGGAAATCCTCTTTCACGCTTTTATAATAAGATAAAAGAATTGAAATCATATGTCATATGTTCTTTGACTCTAAAGGAACTAAGCAACATAAAGTCTGGAAAAGCCCAATACACTTGCATATAATACCATATTTCTAAATAATCACTGGATCAAAGAGACCATATCACATGAAATAATATGATAATTTGAACTGAATAAAAATACAACACACTAAATTTATGAGCTGAAGCTAAAAACAGAGCATAGAGAGGTAATTATAGTAATGAGTGGTTTATATCAGAAAATATGAAAGTCTCATATTTTTCTAGTTTAAGAAAACTAGAAAAAGTCTTCTGAATAGTAAAAAATAACCCAAGCAAGCAGTAAGAACAGAATGTCATATGCATATACAAACTCAGCAAAGCAAAATAGACTATTCTATATAAGTGCATTAAAAATACATACATAAATAAATAACAGAAAGACATGAGGAAGATTGGTGAGATATTGAGTATATTTCTTATCTGGGTGCAATATCAATTTCCCCAGTGCATATATATGTTAAAATTTCTTAATGTATACATGTTAAACATGTATGGGAGATTGTATGTCAATTGTGCTTCAAAAACATGTGAAATATATCTGTATCGTTCTAAGTCTGTGACACAATTAATCAGCCCAAATATCCCCACTTTTTAAAGAAGAGAGAAAAGCAGATATTCACAAAGTTAACAAAACCTAAAACTCATTTTTTTTGAAAACATAAAAAAGTATGTAAGTCTAGCGACTCTGATTAAAAAGAAGAAGACATAAATTTCCAGCAACAGAAATAAAAGAGGAAGTATCTCTGCAGGCCCTACAGATATTAAAATGCTAGAGCAGAAATATTATGAACAGCTCTATTTGTATTAATTTGACAAGTTGGAAAAAATGTACCAATTCTTGGCAAAAAATATAAGCGGCTGAAACCCATCCAATATGAAATAGACAATGAGAGACGACTCATAGCTAGTAAAGATACTAAATTCAGAGTTTAAACCATCCAAAAAAATCCAAGAAGGAGGGAAGAGAGAAAAAGAGAGAGAGAAGCAAATCTATGCCTCTATGCCTACATAGTTTAACTGACGAATCCTCCCAAGCCTTCAAAGAATAACGAACATCAGTTCACTCTCTCATGGAAATTATGACCAAAGGGAGCACACTTCCAACTTATTCAACTTGTTTTGGGAGACCAGCACCCTTGTAAACCAGGAAGGGTCCAAATCAGGCAATATCGTATTCCAAGTCAGCAGTACATCTGTTGCAATACGTGTAAAATACATGTAATTGCCGGAAATTGCCCAATGAGTGTATGTCTAGTAAAAAGAGCAGTAGCCCCACAAGAAAACTTCATTTTGTGCTTAGAAAATGACAGGCTGGACAACTTACAGGGAAGGGAAGCAAACGCGGCTCTTGGTTCTGGAGGCTGGAAAATCCAAGATGGAGGACGGCCCCTGGTGAGATGCATGGTTTTTGCTGTCCTTCTGTGAAGGTCGTCAAGCAGCAAACAAACATGTCACAGGGGGGCAAGAAAAAGCTTAAGTCACTCTTCTGATCCATTCCTGCAATAGCAACATTAATCCATTCATTATTAATCCTCACAATCTAGACACCTCCTATTAGTCCTCATCTCCCAACACCTCACATTGAGGGTTGACAACACATGAAATTTGGGGGATGCGTTTAAACCGACGCAATTGAGAAAATCAAAGAGCTGACAGGAAGTGGGGGGAGCGGAAAAAGAGATCAAGTAGTGGTCAGAGTTAAGACCGGAAGAATCAGTGGCTTCAAGAAGCAACAAGAAGTCCACAGCATCCAATGAGGTAACATGAGTCCAGGCAAGAAGCATGGTGCCTGAAATTACCACTCACTGAGCTCAAGCACTGGTTTCCATACTTAGCTAATGACGTGTGACTTAATTTCTTTCTCTGTCAGGTTATGAAAAGAAAGTGAGGCAACAAGAGTAAGCCCTTGGCCTAGCTCCCTGGCATGTAGAAAGTTTTCAGTAAGTATTAGCTGCAAATATTCTAGTGCCCTTCCTGTCAACTTCCCTGGCAAGAATCAGACCTAAGAAATGTGGAAGCAAGGGGAAGTTGGTAACCAACCCCTCACCTCAGCTTATCGTACCGCAATGCATAATTCCTGCCCTTGTGGTCAACTCTTCTAAATATGAAAATGCAGCATAGTCTTTGTACAAGAGCAACTCCGTAGTTGTCCATAGATAAATGCTTCTAGCTCTTGATTCTGCCACCAAGAAGCTATGCAAACCTGGGCCACTCCGCTGACTTAGTTGAGCCTGAGGTTCCTCATCAATGCTTACACTACACTTCTGCGTCTCTTCGAACGGCCTGGAGGGCTCTGTCAGCGAGGGCGCTAAGCTCTTTGCTTCATAACAAGGATCACAGTATGTGCCAGCCCGAGTCTGATCTGGAAGATTTTAAAGATCAGCAAGCCTGGGGTGTGGGACGGCACCCCTTCCGTGGAATTTCATGTAAAATTTCTTGTAAAAGCTTTCCAAGGTGTTACGTTTTAGATCTCAAATATTCCCCCAAAGTGACGTGTTTTTGAAATTTGATTTCATGGGAATGTTCTACTTACCAATGGATTCATCCACTAATGAGTTCAATAGCTGAATATGCCATTAGGATATGCGGTTTGGTTTAAGGCAGGCCCCTGGAAGAGTGGCTTGGAAGGGTATGCTTTTTGTCACAAGCTCGGATCTTCCCTCTCTCCTGCTTCTTGGCTGCTTTCTTCCTTGGAGATGACTTCAGACCGAACACGGAAAACTGTGGGCCAAATCAATCCTTTTCCCTTTAAGCTGTGGGAGTCAGATATTTTGTCTCAGTGACAGAGACATGACTAAGATACAAGAAACCAATCTGCTTCCAAACTGTTCACCAGGACTAAACACCCAAAGCCCACTCCACACTGGAACCTGAGCCCAGGGAGAAATCAAAGAGCCAAGGAAAACAGAGCCAGGAGACCTGGATGCCCCACCAAGTCTTCACACCGAGCAACGATGAGATCGTAGGCAAGACACTTCCTCTGTGTGGACTCCAGTTTACCTATCTGTAAAATCAGAGTGTGGGCCTATTTATTACACGTTCATTTCAGGCTCCTAGAGCTTTCATCCTAAATAAAAGGTACAGAAAAAAAATAAATAAGTCTTTCTGACCGTCAGTGAGAGAAAATCTTATTGGATGTATCATGCAGAAATGAAGACACCTACATTTTAGAAAAAGTCTATATGTTTATCATATACAATAATTACCTTTGTTTTGGGATAGAGATAAAATAGTCTTGATCTTGATCTCCCTTCTCCTCTCTTCCCTCCCTGTTTCCCTCTTCCTAACCCCCTTCCTCATTTTCAAAAAGTCTACCTTCCTCTTTCCTACCATCTCTCCTCCATTTCACATTTTAATTTGTTTATGTTTCGGGTTTCTCAAGTAAGAGAACGTCTGCAATATTTAACTTCTGCGTCTGACTCATTTAACTTAACATTATGATCTCAAGATCCATCTATTTTGCAACTACCACGCGAACTGCCAGTATTCCAGGGTCTACAGGAGCCATCAGGGAGCTGAACAAAAGCCAGGATGTTTCCAATCGAAGCACTTTGTTGGTTTTTAGGAAGGAAATTGCCTCACCCCATCTTTCTTTGGTTTAATTTAGTGCCCAAGGGGTCGAAGGAGATAAATGGACCGTGACAGAAATGCAAGATGACAGCGACACAAAATGAGATAACAGCGCTATGTTCTCATGGCTCAGGAGCTCAGAAGGAACCAACCCACCCCCAGTGCCCAATGATTTCTCCTCATGAAGCTCATAAAGGTTTTCTCAATTCATAATCAATACATGAAAGTCCCTCTGCTTTATAAAACAGCTCATCAATATTTTATGACTTTAATAATTTACGTTTTATTACAGAAGCAGATGGAACCCTACAGAATCCTTGATCTCCAGACAACAGAGGAAAAGAAAAGCCGAGTTGCAGATTCTAGACTCAAACAACCAGCCTTTCTGAGACCCTGACCCTAATTCATATGTGCGAGGGGGGCACTGATGGCGGATTGACGGCCCACTTGACTACCAACTTCAGGAAGGGAGGTGTCTCACTTACTTTTTTGTTGCTGGGACATAATACCCAACACCTACAGTTTAAAGCAGGAAAAGTTTATTTTCTCTCACAGCTTCAGGATTCCCCAGTCCATTCATAGGTAGCTGCTAATGGCAGAGGGTCTGGGAGACAACAGCGGCTTACCAGCATCGCAAGGGAAAGAATCATGCTTGGCGAACGGCCGGAGCCAGAGCACATCCTTCCAAGCCATCTCCTCAGTGACCCACCCCACCCTCAGTCATCTGCCACAACTTTAGGAACTGCTCCCTCCCACCCAGGTCCCGCCTCACAGCACATGAAATCCACAGATAATCGACAGCATCCAGACACATGAGGCTGTCATGGGACATTTCAGGCCCAAATGATAGCAGAAAGAGACCCTTTCTGGTTATTTCTTGACCACCTGCCACGTGTCATGCACTACACTGAGTCTTCCACAAGCATCCCTCTTCAGATCACTCCAAGAACCCTAAAAGAAAAGCATCATTATCTCTATTAACGAGCACACAGATCCAGAGTTAGCAAGTCTTATAACCAAGGCAGAAAATGGCAATGCTGAGACGTGAGTGAGGTCACCTGACTCTAGCATCCACGTGGTCAACCTCCATCCCATCATAGTGCTCGACATTCTTTTTATTGAGCATCAACTTTTCTAAGCATTAGAGACGCAGAGGCTAATGACACAGGTCTCATGCAGCGTATGGAGAAAGCCTGGACCAAACACAGGTAAGGTTTTCACAAATCAAGGGAACTCAGAGCTCCTAACAGATGCCACTCAGTCCTCATCTCTTGCAACAAGGTTCCTGGAGCCCATGTCACCGGCCAGGGTCTTGTAAGACCGGTCGTCTCACTGGGCTCCTGCAGCCACCACTGAAGAACTTAGCCGGGCAGGCCTCCCCCCTAGACCAAGCTCCCACCTGGGACCCAGGCAGGCACAGGTTTCAGGGAGTACATTTCCCTGGGATTGTGCTTCCCAGTGTACCAATGAGTGTTCTCCCGGGTGTTCATGCTTTCCCAGGGGGCTGCTGCTCCCCGATGAGCTGTGGTTAGCTGCAGGCCCAGGACAGCATTATCTTTTGCAAGTACTCAGCGGAATTTCAAGCTGGTTCAAATATTTTATTCCCACTCCCAACATGGAAATATCAAGGCTCACTTCCCTCTTATAATTTCATTCAGTATTAGACCTCATTGTTTAGCACATACTAGGTGCTCAGTAAATGTTAAATAAATGAATGGATCAAAGAATTCAAAGATGGAGCTATTATTTCCTTTCTGAGCAACCTTGATCAACTAACCTAAATTTGTGCATCAGTTTCCTACGTGCAAACTAGAGCCTGTGCCCACCTTACCAAGCTCTTACGGGAAGGCAGCTCCTGCGTGTAAAAATCTTAGGAAAAGTCATGACATAGAGTACACACAGAATGAATGCTGGTTTTCACTTGAGACACACAGTTGAAAGCCTATTTTCTGACGAATACTACTTTTCCATACACATTTTGCAGTGGGTATTTATGTTACTTGGGTGATGTTTTCATTAACTTTTTTTTTAAAGGCCCAATTATTTGCCCCAATAGAATTTTTCCCCGTATTTTTGAGTGGTCATTTCCCCTAGCGAAAATTTTCTTGTTAGGTATTTTTCCTGTAAAGGATATTTTTTACAGAGAATCACACAAATACATTCTACTCTTTTTTTATATGTATACAAAAAACCAAATGTCCCCTCTTGCCAATGTGATCACTCAGGCAATGGATTCTTCTTCAGGTAAATATTTCCACAGTGAGAACTTTCATAATGAACATTTTTCCCATAGGATAATTTTGCTAAAGAGGATTATTAGTGAGAAACTTTGATATGTATTTTTCTTGGTGTATTTTGCCAGGCAGTCTATGTTTCCATGGCATGTTTTCTAAAATAAAATTTATTCCCAGTAGTTTTTTCCCAACTAAACATGTTTTCTCTACAAGTTACCTAGATTTCACCTCAAACACTGTCAGCACTGTCTCTATAATGGTTGAATCGTGCCTCCCTAAAATTCACATGTTGAAATCCTAACCCCATGTGACTATAGTTGTTGATAGAGCTTTTATAGATAAAGTTAACTATGGGGCTGTAAGATGGTGGTTCTGATCCGATGTGACTGGTGTTTCTATAAGAAGGAAGAGAGGGATACCAGGAACACCTGCGTCTGAAGCAAAGGTGTATGAGGATACAGAGAGAAGGCAAGCCCCTGCCAAGCAGGGAGTGAGGCCTCGGGAGAAACCAACCCACCAGCACACCCACTTTGCACTACCAGCCTCCAGAACACTGAAGCCAGCCAGGCTGGGGTTTCTATGAAGCTTGACCAAACTAGCACTGACACCTCACTTTCTGTTGTGAGACTGGAGCTGAGCCCCTGATAACTTCTTGTCTTCGGGCCTCTTTCTGCTAGACACGCACAGTGCTCATCTCACAGGGAAAACACTAACTCTACACATGTGAGAAGTTTGCACTGACTTATGATTCCTTTTTGGACTGATGAAAAAATAATTCTGCCCATTATCTAATTTCGTTTGCAGCCTGCAGCTCTCCCTTACACAAGTCTTGAAACAATAATTTGTGTCATTTCTATACATGCAATAACCCTGAGTCTGTTCCACATGGGTGGAGGACATACAAAGACCCAAAGGAAGTAAGGAGAGGTGGCCTAGGCCTCCTGCCCAGGTGACTACACTGGAGGGAACACGCTGAGGGTCCTTTGCTGAATGCCCTTCCTACCTGAGTATGATTCCAGAGACCCAGGAGGTTGTGTGTCAGGAGTGGCTTCAACTCTTTAGCAGTGATGGATAGAGCCGTGGAGAAGAGTCATCTTATACATTCAAATGCTGTATAATCATAGATTAATTCTATGTGTAGAAAAGGGAAGAAAAGGATTGCTGGTCAAGACAGCCTGAAAACCCTACAAACCAGCAGGTAGAGGTCATACTTGAGGGAGATACTTCATCCAAAGCCCCAGCATCACTTTCTGAGCACCCTCTCTCTAGCTGGTACCCTAATCTCCCCCTAACATACACACACACACTAATGGATTCTATTTCCTCTGCACAATTATACACCAAACATTTCTTCATTTCTTTCTTAGCTCTGTTAAAATTTTTTCTCAACAACAAAAATAATCAAAACCTGATTTGTACTGAATTTCAACCAAATGATAATAATAACATGACGCCTTTACCCTCCACATTCCTTTCTTTCACACATTCTTTTTAAGAATACAAGCCTTACAAGTAAAAGAATAAAGACCTACTGTGTAGAATTCTCAGAATTAGCTGATTATTAGCGGGCAATCAGCTGTGTACCTCCCTCCTCTTTGGGCCTGGACAAAAGGACAAAGATGGCTTGTGTGACATTGAAGCTATACCCAGGAGAGGATCTGAAGACACTGAGCAAGATAAGAGATATCCCACCTACCTAGCTCATTGCAAAACACTTAACAGAGCCAAGACATCAGGAAAAATGGATTCACCATTTGTTGTAGAAAGAATAATGTCCCCTCCAAGTGCTGACATCCTAATCCCCAGAATCTGGGAATGGTACTTTACATGGCAAAAAGCATCTTGCAAAGATGGAATTATCCCTGGTGATCCAAAGGGGCCCAACACTGTCGTAGAGATCCTTATAAGAAGGCAGGAGGGTCAGGAGTCAATGAATTCTGTGCCACCCTTCTGTTTTTGAAGCTGGATCATGAGCCATAAAAGTCAGGGGTTCCACAAATGAAAAAGCTAAGGGATTGTGCTCTCCATTAGCACTTCCTGAAGGAACGCAGTCCTGCTGATAGCTGGATTACTTAGCCCAGTACCTCATATCAGACTTCTGACCTCCAGAATTAAAGGATTTGTGTTGTTTAAACCATGGTTTATTATAACCTGCTCCAACCACAACAGGAAATGGATACAACATGGTGCAAGCCACTATTTGGTAGGTGTAGAATTTTGTGATTAACCCTCAGATATTCAATTACAGTAAAAATTTGATCTTCCAGGATCCTGCTAAGATGCTACCTGCATCACCAGTGTTCTCAGTCTCACTAGGAGGAAGTTTTCTCTCCCTCCTCTGGACATGTCTCAGCCAAAAGACCCCAGTGCACAGGGAGTATGACAGCACACCACAGCAGCTTCTTCAGAAGTGCTCGTCCACCCCCATCGGCCCTTCCAGGGGATGTCACTGTCCCATTGTAGAGGGTAAAAGTGAGTTCAAAGAGGTAAAGCAGGCCCGGTTCACGTGCCTAGCCTGACTCCACTGGAATCCAGCCCCGTCAACCATCCTCAGTTTCTGGTCTTTCCATGCAGGCCACCCACGTGGGCAGCACATGTGCCCTCTGCCTTAGTTCTAAGTCCTTGTGTTCATCTCTCCCCTCGAGACTGCCCTAGCAAGCCTCAACAGCTATACTCACTTCCAATTGTCTTCCCCACACCCATGGTACTTCAGAGGTTGTCCCCAGATATCAGCGGTACTGGTCTGCTCTCCCATTGCTGGAGCAACTTAACTAACACCTACCTGCAACGTAAGAGGTTTCTTTCATCTCGGTGTCAAAAGGTGCAGTCCATGGTTGGTCTTGATGGAAGCAGAAGAAAGCTGCTTAACCCATGGCAATAGAAGCAGAGAGAAAGGAGCCCAGGGCAAGAATCCATCCTTCCAGGTCACGGTCCTGGTGACCCGCCTCCAAACCAACCCCACATCCTAACAGCGCATCCAGCTAAGAGCTCATCAATGAGTGAATCCATTGGGCAATACAGTGTCCCATGATCCATCATTGTCCACACATGTGAGACTCTGTGGCTTATTTTAGATCTAAACAGTAACAACCAATGAAAGAAGGGTACAAACCAGAGGGAGAGGGCCAGCATGAGAAACGCAGAGGAGGGAACTAGGGAGGAAGGAAGAACAGGAAGGAGGAAGGGAGAGCAAGGGGGAGAGGATGAAGGAAAGAAAGAAGGGAAGAGGGAAGAAAGGAGGATAAAACGACGGGATAAAGGTGGAAAGTGCACATGCGGGGAAAGAAACGAAACCACGGAGTGAGACACCGTTAAGAGGGTGGAGGCAGCTCTCCTGTTTTCCCTTCCAGCATTTCTCTGACCCTCGCCTGCCTCTTTCCTTGTCAGCTCTGGTGATTTGAATGACGCTTACCACCATTTCTCTCCTTCTTGGACCATATTTTCCAGATGTGGCCATGACACCGAATCCAGCCACCGGAAAGAGAGCAGAAGGGATACGAACTATTTCCAGGCCTCACTCACTAAAACCTCCTCAGAACAGTCCTTGCAGTCTTTGCCCCATAAACCAAGATGTCTCTGGGGACTCGAAGAAGGGATGATCCAAAAAGGGGAAGGTGCCTGGGTCCTTGAGGGACTCTGTGGAATGGAGTCCCTACCCACCTGTACCATCAGTGATGTGAGTGAAAGAAAAAAGTATTCCAATTAACAGTCTTCTCTAAGCCCATTTCCAGACTAGTAAAATCAAGTGATCTTGTGATCTCTAAGATGCCTTATTATTAAAACCTCTGTAGGTCTCTAATTTTCTCTACTAGAATTTAGTCCAGGTTTTAAGTGATTAAAAAGAAGAGTTCCCTCATGTACCAGGTGGGCTTTGAGCGTGATGCGTGTGGCTCTCTGAGCAGATCCATTTCTTTTAATGATAGAACAGTAGATTCATCTATAACCTGCTCATTCCTGAAGCAGGGTTCCAATTGACTGGGCCTCGGGTGTCTGAATCCCCTAACATGAAACCAGTCAGCAGTTAGCTGAATTTAGCTGATTCCCACTTGTAAAGTGGCTAATTTAAGCACTCGTTCTAGCTTCCCCCGGTCACTGGCTCCTTGCCAGCTGTGCACCTCCAGAGGGATGAGCTCACGTCTTCCAGAGGAATGAGTTCTCCAGAGGAGCAACAGGGAGTGAACATACATCTCAGCTTCCTCAGGGTGGGAAGCCCAGACACCCCACAAGGAGCTGTCACTCTCTGCCAGGCCAATTTCATTGCTCAACAAGGGATGGAACTTTTCTGAGTTCCCACAGCACTGGCTGGGGGACCCCTGTCAGGGCAGGTGAGAAGATAATGGTGGGAGTTATTTAATGATGATTATTGATCATTGCTAACAATCTTCCCACTGGTTATTCACACCGTACTGTCAGATGTGAGACCTGTCACGGTCCTCCCCAACCCACGCTCATAGAATTCCAGACAATTGTAGCTGGCACCAAATAAATGCTAACCTCTTTAAAAAGGCCTGAGAAGCCCTGTGCTGTATGATGTCCCAGCATTCCCTTCTCATCTCTCTTTGCTTTGCTTCCTCCACCCAGCCACAAGCACCTCCAGACGCTGACTACTCAGCCTTCTGCTCCAAGGCCCTTCTCGGTACGTTTTCCTGGAATTGTCCTTCCCAGGTGTCTATGCATCCTCCGGACTTCCCTCAACTCTGCATCAACAGGAAAGTCTGCCCTACGATCCCTTTTTTGTAACTGTACCCCGTCAAGGATGACACTTCTTTGATGCCTGCCCTCCTGCCTGATTTCAGCCTTGCATATAGCTGTTCTCACCTCAGCACACACAGTACAACCTTCAGACCCAACTTCGTTTATCACCTACCCAGCCCCTCCAGAATGTAACCTCCTCCAGCGCGTGTCGTCCTTTGCTGCTGCCACGCCCCCAGTACCTAGCCGACTGACTGGCAGTCATTTTTGAATAGAAATTTCATTCTGCCATTGCATTTAATCAAATAATATTACAGACTCATTATATCTAACTTACTGCATTGTGTGCCCTAGACAGGTGTTGAGTTCCAAGCCCAGCCCCTGGCCTATCGAATCAGAATCAGTACAGAAATTCCCACTTAGTTCATTTAAGCTGCTATAATAATCAAGCTATATTCTGGGTAGCATAATTTATTTTTCACAGTTCCAGAGGCTGGAGAGTCTGAGACGAAGGCATCAGCAGATCCATCATCTGACGAAGGCCCGTATCCTGATTCCTAAAAACTTCTCTTCTTGTTTTCGTGTAGTAGAAGGGACGAGAAAGCCCTGTAGTGGCCTTCTCATGGGGATATTACTCCTTTTCACAGGAGTTCCATCCTCAGGATCTAATCATCTCCCAAAGTCCCTACCTCCTAAGACCCTCCTAATAAGGGCTAAGTTTTTAACTTGT
Source organism: Ctenodactylus gundi (assembly GCA_004027205.1). Classification (NCBI taxonomy): domain Eukaryota; kingdom Metazoa; phylum Chordata; class Mammalia; order Rodentia; family Ctenodactylidae; genus Ctenodactylus; species Ctenodactylus gundi. The sequence goes on from PVKB01002043.1 coordinate 323,134, forward strand.
GAATTGGTGGAGAGAGAGAATAGTTGGCTCCTGTACCAGGTGATCCCCAGGCCCAGTGATAGTCCAGAGAACTAATTTAGAGTCAATCTGAGGTAGGAAAAGCCACCGAAGTAGGATTCAGGGAGCAGTACTCAGTCTGCCAATAAACAACCTTGCTACATTATCGAATCTCTACCCTTTTCATCCACTGCCTTTAATTTTCTCAGTTCTTGCAAAGAATAGGAGAGGAGAGATGTGCCCCAGGATCCATTCCCATGACACATGCTTCCTACCTACATCCAGGCATGTGGCATGGAATACTGGAACCATTAAGTGTCCATGTTTCCCAGAACTCTGGGGGAAGAAGAGACTCGTCCACTCACAGAGGTGTTGTCACTGAGTCCTCTCAAAGTGACAGGCACCTTGTAGTGTTCTGGGATGATAACCTGTGTCTGCCTCGGCTCTCGGTATTAGTGTTCAGTGAAAGTTTTCGAACAAGTGACTCAATTCCAAGGCTACTTTGGAGAATAATCAACACATAGAACATACAGTGTAAGGTGATTTGAAATTATTATTACAGGGATTAGCTCTTTAGAGATTCCTTTTGTTACAGCAGTCTGTGAATCTGTGGAGTGAGCCACTTACCATGTGAAGGGTAGCAAAGGTGGACCTGTCTTCTGAGAATCGCAGCCACTCCCGTGACGTTTTTCTTACAGAAATGTCACCCATAGGTCATTCTGACCCTCTCCTGAAGGTCTTCTTAGAGACAAGGGTTAGTGGATGATTCACCTGTCTGAGAAAATGACAGGTGTGAACTTCTACTTCATAGCTAACTAAGCTGGGGGTGGGGGTGGGGGTACAGAAAGAAAAGCAAACGTTTCCATAACAACAGCAATGCACAATTTAAAGAACATACTGTCTTCCTTATATCTATTTATAAAGAATGTGTAGGAAATACAATTAAGGAAACGAACAGAGGACAAAGCACTTGGGCTCTGGCTTAGTTTTCTGTCTTCCATCACACCGCACTCAGGAGGAATAAAATTGAGGAAGGGTTGAGGAGCCAGGGGCCAAGGAGTTCCCCCCAAGAGAAGCGTGTGGCTTTCCAGTGTGTCCTTGCTGAAGAGAGCCTGGTGCCCCCAGGACCCCTGCATTCCAGCCCCACAGCGACAGTTCCCATTGCTGCCACTGAGTTTTTAAGGCTGTGTGGCCACAGGTGCGACCGTCACTTGAAAGCTGTCTCTCACCGCGCTGTATTGACCTGCACGGGAGACATGAAGTTCCCACCAGGAGATGCCCAGAGCTGCGTCTATAAGCCCTGCTCCACTTCCAGACTAGACTCACCATGGTCCTTGGTGCCTCCCTGGGGCGCCGGACTCAACACATTTCACTCGCTCCTCTTCCTGCCCAGCTACTTCTGCCCCTCCCCTTCTGTCACGCGAAAGGAACACCTCTCACAGCCCCGTATTTTCCTCACTTTGTCTTTTTTTCTTGCAACCTTTCAATTTTTGAGACCTAGGCCGACACCAAGGACAGCAGAGCTGGTCCAGCGGCAGAGCTTCCAGGGGACGTTGCTGGTCTCCTTGATGGGCCTGCTGCCTCTCCCGCACCACACCTGGTTCTGGACTCTGGGACTGGGAGTACCCAACTGCCTAAACTCACCTTGATAAACCAAAGCTTTGACCATGTTTCCAAACCCTCTTTTTGCACCTGGTTCAATGCTCTACCAGACGTGTTCCATGAAGTGCCTTCTTCAGCTGGAGCTCACTCTGCAGAAGCTGAGGGTCTACGACTTCCCTGCCCTCCTGCAGCTTCCCCTGCACCGGGTAGTGCCGGTGGGCTCCCTCAGTTGTTGCAGGGGACTGCTGGCTTCTGTCCCTTATTTCTTCATGGCTCTCTCATTCTATCCCTGTCTCTATCTCTGTCCCCCCTCTCTCTTTCTTCTCTCCTTCCCTTCTCTTCCCTGCCCTTTTCTTCCTCTTTCCTTCCTCTCTTCCTCTTGATAGACTATGTAAGGCCCCATGCAATCAGATGGACTAAGCGAAATTAAAGGGTGACTCTCCTCATCCCGTGGTGCTAAGCTTTCAATGTCAACTCTGAAACCCACATCGCAGTTGAATTTCCTTCTTAAAGGTATTCAGAACTAGGACCCTTGAGAAGCGGTTCAGTCAAAGCACTCTGCCTTCCTGAGTGTGTTAGTGCTCTGATTGTGGACTGACTCCGTTATCACAGGAGTGGGCTTCTGATTTTTAAAAAAGAATAGTTTCAGTTCCTTCTCACCTCCCTCTTGATCACCATGGGATGCTGTCTTGGTTACTTTTTCGTTGCTGTGACTCAATACCCGACACCCAAAAATTCAGAAAAGGAAAGGTTAATTTTAGCTCACAGTCTCGAAAGTCACAGTCCATACAGGGGTGGCCGGCAACAATGGAAGTACATGGCTGAGAGAGAGGTGGAGGCAGCTTCCCCGGACATCACAAACAGGAAGACAAGCTGAGACTAGTTGAAACTAATCCCCCTTCCTCCAGGAAGGCAGGTGCAGCTTATGTATCCTTTCAGGTCCCCACCCAGTAACCAGTCCCTCCTGCATCCAGGTGTGGCCACTACACACCGTTAATCTAACTTAACTGCAATCCACCCCTCCAGACCAGACCTCAAGCCACCAACATCGATGGTTCCATTAAAATACATGAGACTTTTGGGGGACACTCCAGATCCTAACCACAACATTCTACTCCTGGTCCCCAAAAGACTCATGTCCTCTTCCCCATGCAAAATGCAGTTAGTCCTTCTCCAAGAGTCACCAAAGTCCTAACAGTTTCAGCACTGCTAAAGAAACTCCAAGTCCATAGTCTCCTCTGAGATGTAAGACAAACTTTTAGCTGTGAGCTCCTGTTCAAACCAAAGAGTTAGGCACTTCCAACATAAAACGGCACAGTGTAAACATTTCCATTCCAAAATGGATTAATAAGGTTAAAAAAAAAAAAGGCAATAGGACCCGAACAATTCCTAAATCCAGCAGGGCAAGTGTTAAATCCTGTAGCTCCATGTCCAGCAACTGGGGCAAACTCTGGTGAGGCATGAACTCCAAGGGGCTTGGGTGGTCCCACCCCTGGGGCACTGCTGCTGACTGCAACCTCGATCTTCTCTCCTTTGGGCTGGATCCACTCACAGCCTGCTGCGTTTCCCAGCCGACAATCCATGCTCCCGGCTTCTCCAAATTTTCGGGCTCTCCACTGGACCCTAGGCTTCTCCGTCACAACTTCAAACATTGCCCTCCCAGGGGCACACTGCTTAGTCTCCAAGGCCTTCCTCTGAAGCCTGGGTGGAAGCCCCCATGAACCCACAACTCTTGGGCTCTGCCAGCTTGTAAATCTGGGACCGTGTAGACGTCTCCAAGATCCGCCACTGGCTTGAGCAGTAATCTGGCTCCTTTGTGCCATGGTTGCAGCAGCTTCTGAGTGCCTGGATTGCTGAACTCTAGGAAGCTGAACTCCAGCAAACACTTCCCTCTTTGGCCCTATAGGGAGTTCTGGGGTACTCTTCCCGGGACAAGATCTTTTGCCTTTGAACCCTTTGATTGGTAAAGGGTGGAATCTTGCTGATTCCTGAGTCCCTGTGAAGGCCTCCTTCTTACAGTCCTGCTTCCAACTTCTTGGCTTTTGTTTGTTGTTAGTCTC
>PVKB01002044.1:0-41694 GCA_004027205.1 Ctenodactylus gundi
AGCAAATGGGGAGTACCCAAAATTGCACTTTGCGGAAAGATCATCCCATCCAAGATGACGCCTAGGCTCCTCCTGCACGCCCTGCCTTGGCGGGAAGGCGCTCTTACATCAGCGTGCAAGGGATTCCAGCGGATGGCAAGTGGGTTCAAAACCAGTCATTTTAAGGAAGAAACAGCGTGGGTAGAAGAACCACTCCACCTCTGAAGACCAGGGACAATGGAAGAAAGGAAATGCGGGATGGCACCTCAAAGATTCTCCTAAAACCTCAGGGGCTGGGGTGCTGCTCAAGGCACAGTGCTAGGGAGTGTAGGAAGGCCCTGGGTTTGGTTCCCAACATTCCAAAACAAAGCAAAAATACGGAAAAACCTCGGTGAGAACAGGAAGTGCTGATACATTCCCTCAAGAAAAAACAACAAACAAAGCAGTGATCCAAGTGACTCCAACAGATCCAGGCAAGGAGGTTTCGTAACAACGACGACAAGCAGGCTGGCCGCTGAAACACAGCATACTTCTGTTATTCTCTTCTAGTAATTACTTTTTATTGTTGCTGAGGGCTGTGTATGTTGAACTGATTCTACCACAACGTTAAACAGAGGCGGAATTTGATTTATACAATGCATAATTTTTTCTCATTCTCAGTTTTTTTTTTCCATTCCCAGTTTTTGATGGGTATGTCCATACAACAGGCACTCAGTATAGTTTGAGAATACTCCTCCAATTTCAGTCTCTAGGATAGACTGGAAACTTTTGTGTTTTGAGCCTGGGATTTGAGCCTGGCCCCACGCTTGCTAGGTAAGTGCTCTACCGCTGAGCTATAGCCACAGTATTGTTTTATTTTAGTTGGAGTCTTACTAGTTGCCTATGTTGGACTTGACCTTGATATTCTCCTGCTTCAGCTTCCCAAGTAGCTGGGATGAAAGGCATGTGCCACTGTGCCCAACCAGACTAAAAACTTCCCGCCAGACTACATAAAGAACATTTAAAAATCAATAAAAGACAAAAAAAGAGGCAAAGGACTTTTTCACAAAGAGGGAAAAAAAATTAGCAAAACTGTGAAAAGATGTTCAAACTCACTGATTGGAAAAAAAGGAAAATTTTGACTCATAACATTGGCAAGAAAGTATATTATAAAACATTATCAAGAGTCAAGGAAAGGACTGGGTGGGGGCATAACTCAGTGGTTAAAGTGCTTGCCTAGCAAGCCCAAGGCCCTAAATTCAATACCTCAGTTCCACATAAACTGGGCTTGGTAGCAAATGCTTGCAATCCCAGGCTTCGGGAGGCGGAGGCAGGCAGGAGTGCCACAGGTTCTGGACCAGCAGGGGCTACATACTGTATTCTGGACCAGCCATCCTGAAATACAGAGCAAGATCCTGCCTCAAAAAAAAAAAAAAAAAAAGAGGAAAGTTCTATTTTGCCCCACAATTTTGGCTATTCAGTCCATGACTGATTAGCTCCAGTGCTCTCAGTCCTGCTGGAGTCCGCGAACCTGGGGCCACCTATTTCCTAGGGAAGTGCTGTAATCTCTGAGCTCCACCCCTTCTTTCCAAGCTGATTATCTCACGTATTTTGTTAGAGTAACAGACATCTGCCTAACCCACAGCAATTCCTGTTTTCTAAAAAATATGTGTGCACACGTACAGGGAAACACATACAGGATATTCACTGTAGCACTATCTGCAAAGGAGAAGAGCCGGAGACAACCTAAAGCCCATTATTCATTTTTACTTATCATTTAATTATTTGAGACAAGGTCTCCCTCTGCAGTCCAGGCTGGCCTTGATCTCATGGCAATCCTCCTGCCTCAGCCTCTAGCCCCTAGTGCTAGAATTACAGGCATGGGCCAGCATCCCCAATTTATGCGGTGCTGGGCAATCAAACTCTGGGCATTGTGTTTACTAGGCAAGAGCTTTAACAGCTGAGCTATTCCTCCAGCCCTAAATCTTATTTTTGAGGATAGTATTACCGGTGTTGTCGCTGGTCCTTACTGGTCCGGGTTCCCAGGCTCTGAATTTTTTAAAATAATATGACCGGGGGCTGGAGGAATGGCACAGCGGTTAGAGCTCTTGCCTAGTTAGCTCAAGACCCTGACTGGAATTCCCCAGCACCACATGAAGCCGGGGTGGTGGTGCACGCCTGCCATCCCAGCACTAGGGAGCCTGAGGCAAGAGGACTGCCCTGAGTCCAAGGCCAGCCTGGGCTCCATAGTGAGTTCAGGACCAGCCCAGGCTACAGAGCAAGACCCTGTCTCAAAACTTTGGCATTAATTATAAGATTTAAGTGCTTTTCAGGGATGATGTATATACACGTATTATCTGTGTACACTTAAACCAAAAAGACCCTTGAAGACAGAATGTCTATGGTTTTCATACAAAAGGCCAAGAAAACTGGTTTCTGAGCTCCTGGAAGGAAGAAACCCGACTCACTCCCCCAGGGCAGTCTGGAAACATGGTAGGTTATCAGACTGCACTAAGACCTTGAAAGCACCTGAAAATCACTAAGAAGATTATGATACCCCTCCCTTCTCTACCTTTGTAACACAAAACTAAAAACCCAAAGTTCCGATTTTTCCACTTGTGACTGTGGTAAAGGTTTTGATATTTGAAATTTTAATTATTTATTTAATTTACAGCAGTACTGGGGATTGAACACTGGTCCTTCACTTCGAGCTGCATCCCTGATCCTTTTTTTTCTTTTCTTTTCTTTTTTTTTTTTTTTTTTTTACTGTTTATTTGAAACAGGGTCTCACCAAGCTGCTAAGTTGCCCCAGCTGTGCTCGAAACGATTCTCCTGCTTCGGGCCTTCCAAAGTGTTGGGACTGCAGGTCTGTGCCACTGAGCCTGGCTTTGAAAATTTTAATTTCCCCCAAAATTTTCTGCTTAGCCAGAAATGCTTTTTGGGTAATTTTGCACCTGGATGAGAAGTGTCGCCAGCAATTTTTAGCCCTTCCCCAAAGAGAAAGAGAAAAAGATGGAAGGAAAACACAAATGTTTCATCACTTCCAGCCTCCTCAACGCAGCACCTTAACAACCAAACATGCAGTTAATTGGCAAAACTCCTAGGAGTGGCATTTGGGCTGCCAAGAATGGCACTGGCTACGTTTCCATAGCAGCCACTTCCCTCTGAGGGCTCCCCCAAACAACGGGGACCTGCTGGCTCTTGCCCTTCAGCAGAGGTTCCTAGGCTGCAGCCCCAAGAGGCTGTAAATTGATTCTCCCAGGGTTGGGTCCCCAAGTAGATTTCTCCAGCACTTCAGGGACCTTCAGAATCGAATTCTCTTAGCTTTCTGTTCAGCTCTTTTCCCTATACATACACGGAGAAAGGCAGAGCTTGATACAATGCTCTTACCTTTGCCAATTCACTGAAATTACATCCATCGTTACTGAGGAGGGCCAGTGTCCGCAGGCGGATGGGGTCATCCCGGCAGCTCCTGCAGGTGCTTCTGGCCCCACGTTATCTGGGTATTTACTTTTTAACTGCCTGCTATTGAAGGAAAAGATTTTTCTCTAAATCCTCTCTAGATTATATTTGAAGTGATGAATAAACTATCCAGCAAGTGGCTGTATCTGTGGTTTAGTGGATCAAACATTAAGAGGTGACTTGCGGGGCTGGAGGAATGGCTCAGCGGTTAGAGCACTTGCCTAGCAAGCGCTAAGTACCCAAATTCGATTTCCCAGCACCACATAAACTGGGCGTGGTGGTGCACGCGTGTAATCCCAGCACTCGGGAGGCTGAGACAGGGGGAACTGCCGTGAGTCTTGAGTCCAAGGCCAGCCTGGGCTCTAAAGTGAGTTCAGGACCAGCCTGGACCACAGAGTGAGACCCTGTCTCAAAAAAAAGAAAAGTGACTTGCTTATTTCCAGCTGAAAGGGGATCTGGAGAAAGGTGCCAGGTGTCTCCAACTTGGGGCGTACTATTTCTCTGCCTTCCTTTTTTTGGGTGAAGAGGAACATTCTTGGGTCACATATAAAATAGGTACTTAATGTACCTTTATATAAGTACCACCCACCTGGCCGGCCAACTTAGGCGGGCCTGGAGCTGTGGGGAAGAATGAGCTGTGCTACTCCTGGGCTGATACTCGTAGATAGGCAGAAACCCACAGGGAAAAGTTAAGTTTTGCACAAAGCGGCAGTTCTGACCTTCATCTCTTGTAAGTCTCCCACAGTTGAATTTTGCAAAGGTCAGGAGGGATTATTTTTTTAAGAGTTCTAATTCCCTCTAGCAATTAGCTCAGGGGATATAGACATGAGTCTCAGGGCTAACAAGACAGTGGTTATTATTTTTTAATTATCATTTTATTTTTGCAGTGCTGACATAGAACCCAGGAACTTTATCCTGAGCTACACCCCCACTTTAAAATCTTGAAACAAGAATCTCATTAGGCCACCTGGGTTGGGCTTGAACTTGCGATCCTCCTGCCTCAGCCTGAGTGTTGAGATTACAGGCATGTACCACCATGTGTCCTGTATGGTAGTGATTTCATTCCTATGTTCTTCTCCTTTTCCCTTCCTGTTCCAGAACCTAGGTCTTACTCTCTTCAAGAGGCAGTTCAAAGGCCCCCGAACATAGACTACTGCCTTCCTTCTGAGTCAAGCCAGAAAGGCCCCACAGCTCTGTAGGCAAGCTACAGTAACTGCTACTTGTCTCCAATACCCAGGGGGAAGAGTGGGCCTTGGAGTTTGTTAGTGACACAGATCCACATCTGTCGGCAGCCACCAGCTCTCTTACCAGCTATGTTTGGCCCTGTTTGTCCTCCATGGGAACATAACTGACTGATCTTCCTTTTCTTAGTTCTTCATTTATAACACCTTGTGCCCAAGAACCTGAGCCTGGACGATGAGCTGGATATGTTCCAGGCTTATAAATACCCATCAAGAGAAAATTCTCCTTCCATGAAGAGGTGTGACCCACTGACTCCCTGCACCAAAGACATTGCTTTTTGCCTTTATTAATAGTTTCTCTACTCTATCCCGAATAGCCTTTGTCCTTCTCAAATCTGCCCGATTTTAAAAGCTTTGGCTTAAGGCTTTTTCAGACGTCTCCAGGTCCGCCGACTTTTCTCTTGAGTATTCGTACTACTCAGGTTAGCACTTGGCTCCTGACTCGTGCAAACTGCTTCATGGTTACTAATTTCAGTTTGCTAAGGCGACAGTTCCTAACAGCAATAATGTTGACAATAATAAGAGCGGCCACAAGTTGAGGCTGGCACTGAGGCCTTCACACTGAGCTACGTGCCCAGCCTATTATTATATTTTTTGAGACAGGGTCTCACTAAGTTGTACAGGCCGGGCTCAAACTTGGTGATCCTCCTGCCTTAGCTTCCAGAGTTCTGGGATTACAGACATGCATAACCATGTCCAGCTCAAACATTTGTGTGCTCACAGTGCCAGATGTTGCTTCAAGAGTGGAAACATGACTGATTTTATCCCCCCACCCCCACCCCATTGCCTGCTGATAGGTACTACGGCATTATCACCTCTTTTTTTTTTTTTCCCTGAGATAGGGTCTCGCTCTGTAGCCCAGGCTGAACTCAAGATGGAGCCCAGGCTGGCCTTGGACTCATGGCAACCCTTCTGCCTCGGCTTCCTGAGTGCTGGGATTACAGGCGTGCACCACCACGCCCAGTTTATGTGGTGCTGGGTCATTTTTCTTTTTTAAGTTAAGAAAAGACAAAGAGATGTTAAGTTGTTCAAGGTTACACAACGACTAAATAAAAGAGCCAGGATTTGACCCGCCTCTTTGGAACTTAGGTCTTAGAAGAAGCGTTTCAGCCTACTTCCTACACCTCACTTTCTCCACAGTACCTGTGAATTAGATTTATCATCTCTATTTCCAGGTAAGAAAACCAAACATGCCCGAGGCTACGCAGAGCTGTGATTCAAATGTAGAACTACCGGACTCTAAGGCTTTACTTTGTTCTCACTAACAGAGACCACGGATTTGAGTAATAGCGAAATCAATGATCACAACTCTGATGCTCATTCCTGTCATCACGCCGGCAAGAGCTGTTAGGAGCACAGCGCTTAGGGGGCCAGAACACACAGTCCGTGACCCTAAGGAGTTCTCCAGCACGGGGGAGTAGGGGTGCAGGGGGGCAGAGTGAAGACAGGGAGGTCTACTGAATGCAAATGCTGAGACAGCAGTTGGGAAAGCTCAGCAACAAAGAGACAAGAGTGACTGGGACTGTCACACAGGCAAGTACACTCTGTTCACAATTCCTATTTTAATCCAAAGCTTTGTGATTAAAAAAAAAAGATTTTGTGATAAACTCTGTTGACCATAAAACTGAACCAAGAGCATCCTGAGTATTCTGTTTCATTAGGTTTCTGCTATACATAAGAATCCTCTCCAAATCTACTTTGAATTGTTGCTATTTTCCAGGCTGCTGGGAAATACTGGGGAATAGGATGCAGTGATCATAAATTAACTTTGGAAGCTCCTAGAAACTGCTGACGCTGAATGAAAACTTTTGACCATGAATATGTGCAAGCTCCCCCCAGCCAAGGACAGGAAATTCACAGCTTTCACTAACTCTTGAAGCTATGAAGTGGCACCCACCAGTTAAAATCCACAAAAACAATGCCTTGAAGGTGCATCTACACATTTAAGTCTACAGAGTAAGTCTATGTAAACAAGCTTATGTATTAAGTCAATGTAAATACAATCAAAGCAAATTATGTCTATGTAAAAACAATCAAAACAGATATATACAAACATGCAATACACATTTGCATAAGCCTAGAAAGTGTGCAAGGAAGCACACTAAACTGTTAAAACTATTTTTGGGGAGAGAGTTTATCTTCTTTCAAGGTTCAAGGAAAGGGAGACTTAGTAATTATTTTTATCATGTATGACTTCAAAATCCTAAGGAGTAAAGCTGTTGTAAATTACACTACAGACACTACTGTAACTAATTTTTTGATGGTACTAGAGTTCAAGCCCAGGGCCTTCACACTGAGCTACACCACCCCCCACCCCCACTCATTTTTACTTATTTAGTTTTTGGACATAGGGTCTTATTTGCAGTCCTGGCTGGTTCTGAAGTCACTATGTAGCCCAGACTGGCCTCAAACTGACAGCAAACCTCCTGCCTCAGTCTCCTCAGTGCTGGAACAACAGGCACGTGCCACCACCCCTGGTTTGGTACTGAGGAATCAAACTCAGGGCCTTGTGCTTGCTAGGCAAAGGCTCTAACGACTGAGCTGCTCTTCCAGCCACCCCTGCCCAGCCCATTTTTAATTTCCGATTTTGAGACAAAGTCTCCCTAAGTTGCTAAGTTTCCCAAACTTGCCATCCTCCTGTCTCAGCCTCAGAGGGATGGGGTACAGACCTGGGTCACCTGGCTGGATAGTTATAACGACTTAATGGCCAAGAGGTATGCTGTGTTTAGGGAACGTGGTTGGTGGTTATCTACCTAAGATGAAGGCAATGTTCTGCCCGCCTGAATGCTGCGGGCAGCTGGGAAGCCCCACGACCCACGCCTCTGCACGCCGCTCCTCACAAGGCCGTGAGGAGCAGCACCAGGCTCTACAAAGAGCAACTCAGTTCAAGCAAGCCAGGTCTGATGTGATGTACAATGCAGAAGACACAGCATATACTTGGCACATCTGCAAACAGAAATCCTCACTGCAGGAGCTTCTTCTAAAATGAGCAAAGACACCCACAGAGAGGTGGATACATATATGTATGTATGTATGTATGTATGTATGTATATGTATGTGTATACATTTGGGGTGGGGGGATTAAGCACAGAACCTCTGCAATGAACTACATCTCCAGCCTGTTTTTGATTTTTGTCTTTAAGACAGAGTTAGGTTGGGCCAAAACTTGTTGATTTTCCTGCCTTAGCTTCCCAGAGTGCTGGGATTGCATACCTGTGGTACCAGGCCCAACACACATACACACACACACGTATACATATACAAACACATGTGTGTCTACTGGGGACACACACACACATCCCTCAATTCACTGTGTTAGTCCAAGCTGATCTCAAACTCAGAGCAGTCCTCCTGCCTCAGCCTCCTGAGTACTAGGAATACAGACCTGAGACATCAGGACTCACTTCAAAAATTATTTATTAAGCACAACTAAGAAGGCACAAAGCACCTGCCTTTAAGAATTTGTAAGTAATGGGAAATTGAAAGCCTAATTCCACCTCATTTCCTTTTCTTATTCTGAGAAAGGGTCTCACTGTAGTCCAGCACGTCCTGAAGTCATTATGGAGCCTAGGCTGGCCATGACCTCAGCCGCAATCCTCTTGCCTCAGCCTCCCCAGTGCTGGGATTACAGATGTGTGCTGCCATAGGCAGTTAATTTTTTATGTAGTGTTGTGGAACGGAGCCCAGGGCCTTGTGCATGCTAGGCAAGCACTCTCCCCACTGAACTACATTCACCTCTAGCCCTAGATATTTTTATAAGCATAGGCTGTCTTTGAAGAATCAGGCGAGCAGAGATGGAAGACAGTGGCCTTGACATTCCTTCCTGCTCTGCCCTTGGACCTGTTTTCTGCCCTCTAACAGGTGTTTCCTCGTTTTGACAAGATGCCAGCCCAGCTTCTATTAGGCCTCCAAATCATTCTGAGGTCTGTGCCAATCTTTAGCCAAGGTTTTAAAATACAATATAAATAATACAAAATCCTTTTTTATGTAATGTCAAACATGTCAAACAGTGTAACAGTGGGCTGCGGGTTTTAGCTCAGGGGCATATCACCTGCTTAACAAACAAAATAATGTACTAGCATTAAAGAAAAAAAGTTTTGTTTTGTTTTTTTTTTTGGTCATACTGGAAATTGAACCCAGTGCCTTTGCATTGAACTACAACCTAACCCTTTTCTATTTTTATTTATTATTTTTATTTCTTTTTCCTTTTTAATTTATGTGTGTGTGTGTGTGTGTGTAGGCGATACATGTTTACACTGAACTGGAGATTTTTGTGCACATATATATCATATCAGAGTTACAAACCCTTCCCTTCTCCCTTTTTTCACGTGCAATGTCCCCTTCCCTAACTCTCACTCCCCCCACCCCCATTTAGTTCTATAAAATGACTTTCTGGGTTTCTCACATTAGAGAAACCATTTGATATTTAACCTTCTGTATTTAACTCACTTCAATGAACATGACGGCCTCAAGTTGCCTCCATTTACCTACAAAAGCCTCAAAACTGTCTTTATGGAGGAGTAGTGCTCCACTGTGCACATATGTGCACCACAGTTTGTGTATCCACTGTTCTGCTGATGGTATTTTGGTGTCTTCCACATTTTAGCTATTGTTAGTTGTGTTGCTATGAATCTGGGGATACATGTATTTCTTTTATATGATGTTTTTAACTCTCCTGCCTAGATCAAAGAGGATATTTATTTTCAGCCTCTTGAGGAACTTTCCACACTGCCCTCTATAGTGATTGTACCAGTTTACATTCCCATCGGCAGTGTAAGAGGGCTCCTTTCTCCCCACAGCCTCGCCAGCACTGACTGCTGTCTGAGTTCTTGATATACACCATCCTTTCTGGGGTTAGTGATGTTTTCATTTGCATTTCTCTAATGGCTACGGGTGTTGAACATCTTTTCATGCATTTACTGGCCATTTGAACTTCATCTGAGAACTGTCTATTCATTTCCATTGCCCATTTCTAACAGGGTCTCTGAATTTGAGGGGTCTGTTTTTCTTTAGTTCCTCATAGTTATTAGCCTCCTACCTGAGGTATAGGTGGTGAAATTTTTTTCCCATTCTGTTGGTTTTCCCTGCACTCTGTTGATAATTTCCTTTGCCGTGCAGAAACATTTTAATTTGATAGAATCCCATTTATTGATTCTGGGGGCTATGTCTTTTGCATTGAGCGTCTTATTCAGAAAGCCCTTGTTAGATTTTTGCCTAATTTGTCTTTCAGGAGGTTCAGTGTTTCAGTTTTGATATCTAAGTCCTTTATCCACTTTGATTTGATTTTGGTGCACAGTGACAGGTATATGTCTAGATTCATTCTTCTGCAATTTGTGGATATCCAATTTTCCCAGCACCATTTTTTGATATCTTTTTTGAGACATTGTCTCACTCTGTAGCCCAGGCTGGCCTTGAACTTATAGGAGTCCCCCTGCCTCCACCACCTGAGTGCTAAGATTATAGGTGTGTGCCACCATGCCCCTCTTCAATGGCCCTGGAGAACTGAACTCAGGACTTTGAGCTCCCTAGGCAAGCACTCTCACTGTGTTAGCTCTCAAGACCCTTTTAAACTAAGTTTCATTTTCTTCCACGTCAACAATCAAATTCTTGTTTTCCCAACCTTTTCATCTCCTAGGCACTGGCATCCTATAAATCAACAAACTTGAAACCTAGTAACCAACCAGAAACAGAAAACTAGGTAAGAGCAGGTCAAAGGAAAAGGCTTAACTGAAGTCCCTGGTGAATAAACAAATTCCCGTATTTTTCTTCCCACTTGTACACTGTTAGGATTTTTGTTCTGATAATCTATGCACTGGATTTGCAGCCTAAGTCGGCTGGCACCCTCATCAGACAGGAAACAGTCCAAAGCAGGCTCCTTTGCAACCAAGGCAAACTCAGCGTTGCAAACAGTTGTGATGCTGAGACAATGAGGGTCATCCCCACACAGGGGCAAACTGATAAAAAATCACTCTCGCTCAGCTTTTGAGATTAAAGTACACTCTACAATTACAGTTAAGTTTAAACTAATTATCTTCTATTCAGGTTTTCTTTTCTGTGGGCAGAAATCATTATCTAAATCTTAAATGCTGGTTATCCTAGTTGTAAGGTAGAGAGCGGGAACTTAAGGCAGCAGTCGTCCCACAAAGGGGCCAGCATTCTGTTCTCTTAAGAAAGTACTCAGTCATTTCTCAGCTGACCCTAGGATTTCCTCCATATTCCTGCCCCTTTCGCTGGCCTACATATTTACTGCATATTTTAGGAAGTGATGTATTTTTTGGAGATCTGTTAAACATTTATTTTCCTTTAATTTCTATTTATATTCTAATTTTCAAAATTTCACTCAGGTCTAAAAAAAAATCCAGTAACTGCTTGACACTGTGTCAGCCATTTAAGATTTCAGATAGCAAATGTCGTCTTTTGCTTTTCACTACCTTCAGGCATTTAGGGGACAGTAGGTAAGCTAAATACTGTAATCCTTTTTGAATCATCATTAAAGTAAGACTGGGGGAAGAGAGATTATATAAAGGAAAGAAGAGGCCATAATGTTGAAATTTAGGCCTTCCTGATAAATTAGAACCAGAGCTTCTAAAAAAAGGCAGACGTGAGGATAAGGCCAAATCCTTTGCTCATTATCAACATGAAACTACTGAAGTCTGCAGTTACTTTCTGACTTTTGATTCTGAAAGCTAATTTTTGGCAGGGCTGACTGTTTCTAACAACTAACATTAAAATGCTTGTTGTTAAAGCAAGGACAATTTCTACAAGGCCTGATTCAGGCTGAGGACTACTATTTTGTCTGACATTTCCTGAAGTCAAAGCAGTTTAAACCTAGAAACGCAGAGGTAGGAAACATAGCTGGGTCTGAGATCCCTGTTCTAGTTTTTTTTTTCCCTTCCACGGTCCTGTCTCCACGGTCGTATTATTACCAGGAAGATGTCCTAGTTTAATAAAAGCGGCTCTTACAAAAATTTACAGAACAACCTAGGAGGGGAGGATCCACTCAGACAAGAACAGGAGCAATTTACTCTCGTAGGTTTGTCTTTTCTTGGAAACAGGTTTCTCTATGCCATCCAGGCTGGCCTTGAACCTTCTACGTAGCCCAAGCTGGCCTTCAAATGGTGATTGTTTTGCCTCAGCCTCCTGCGTGCCGGGATCACAGGTGTTTGTTACCATGCCCAGCTCACTTTCTTACTAAGAGAGAATACAAACATATATAACTTTTCTGAAAGGTCATCTGGCAGAATGTATAGTACTAGGGAGAGGACCCACAGTCTTCATATAAAGCTGTATCCCAAGCCACGCACTCACTCATTCATTTACGTAGGATCTCAATAAGTAAGCTGCCCAGGCTTGCTTGTAACTGAACCTGCTATTGAACGTGCAGTGCTTCTACCTCAGCCTTCCAGAATGCACCACCACACCTGGCTATTAGTCTTGAGAAACATGAAGTCAATTTTAGGCATTTATTCAAAGAAAGTTATCTTTTCCTATTTTTCTTAACTTTTGTTTGTAAGTCATTTGATGGTTCTCCTTAGTTTATCTTTGCCTTTTTATAAAAGAATATAATAGGGGTCAGAGGAATAGTTCAGTGGTTAGAATGCTTGCCTAGCAAGAGCAAGACCCTGATTTCAACTCTCCAGAACCACATAAACCGGGTGTTGTGGTACACGCCTGTAATCCCAGCACTCAGGAGGCTGAGGCAGGATAGCTGTTCCATTTGAAGCCATCTTGGGCTCCATGGTGAGATCAGGATACACAGACCATTTCTCAAAAAAAATAAAAGAAAGAAAGAACAAAAGAAAGAATATAGTAAGCATATATTCTTTTGGTAATAAAGAATTTTTAAGAATAAATATAAACATACTTTATCCACGACAATTTTCATTAAAAGATGTTTAGTATTAAATGTTGGAGCTATCATCTACAGTTTTATTTTTAATCGTAATTCTGGAAAATTCAGTATACATTAACAGTAATTTTACTAAAAACCTAGAGCCTGAGGATTCAATAAGAAAGCCCAGGCTCACTTTTTTCCTGTTATTGTCATGAGGCGATTTAAGCAGAGCTTCAAATAACAAAATGATCGGACCACAGACCCTTCCTTCACATTGTCACAGATGTCCCACGAGTAAAAACTAACGTGGTAACCATACTTCCTTTTTCTAAGGCTCTCTGGAATCTTATTATCTGATGAAGTCATTCTTCTCCTTCATTTGATAGCAGGAGACAGTACCTACATTCTCCTGAGTCATGTGGTGGTAGCTCAGGAAACAGAAAGCACTAATGGGTTTGGCTTTTCGTTTTGTTTTGCCTTTTTGAATCTTTTTAAAATGCTGCTTCAAGATGTTTTCTGAAAGGTCCACAGAAGCTGCACTGAAAACCTTCTGGTCATTGTTTGCTGACTGTTGGGATGGTTTTAATCAAGGAAGAAGCCAGTATTTTCAGCTTGGGAGTTGGAAGAACTCCTCAAATGTCTCTAAATTGATTTACAAGAAACTGTTTAACAGAAGAGGACTTATTCTTGTCCTGGAATAAACTCACTAGACTTGACACATGCTGTAACTGCAGATGAAGAGAACCACATTTCTGGAAAACATTATCCCAGAGACAATTGAAGTTTCTACATATCCAGTATCAGATGACAAACCTGTCCAACAAGGACCACAGCCTTGTAACAGACAACAACATCTCCCTTCTTCCTTCTCCCACTCCTCCCCATTTTTTTTTTGCACTGAGCTACATACTCAGCTTTTATTATTTATTTTAAATATAAAAAATACAATTTTATTTATGTACCACAGACCTTTTTAATTTTGAAGCAGGACCTCATTAAGTCATCAAAGGTCTTAGCTACTTCTGCACTGCTATGACTCAATACCCAACATCCATAACTTAAGAAAAGAAAGATTTATTTTACCTCACATTTCAGAAGGTCTCAGTCCATTCACTGGCGGCCAGCAATGGTAGAAGCACACGGCAGGAAGGGTCTGGCAGAGGACAGCTGCTCACAGCGTGGCCGGCAAGAAGCCAAAAAGGAGGAAAGGCAGGGCTAGCACATACCCTGCTGGTCAAGCCAGCCATCCCCCCTTCCAGCCTGGCCCCACCTCCCAGCAGCATGCAGCCCCACAGGTACCCATCACATCCGAACACACGAAGCTTCTGGGGGACACTCCAGATCCAAACCATAACACCACGTTGCCCAGGCTTGGCTCAAACTTTCAACCCTCCTGCCTCAGCCTCCCAGACTGCTAGAATAATAGGCAGACACCATCACGGCCTACTGGCCTCCTTCTTCTTGGTGTCAGGTACCTTCCTGTTAGATGCTCCCAAGGCCACGTGTGGAGCTCAGCCAGCAGCTTGTGGTGCTCATGGGAGGAGGCGGAACCTTCAGGCGATGGGGCTTAGGGAAGGCAGTCAGGGCACGGTTGGTGGTCCCTCAAGAGACTACTGGGGTCCCGCTCCCTGCATGCCTCTCCCTATGCCCCCTGGCCACCTTCAGGTAAGCAAATCTGCTTCTCCACATGCTCCCCTGACCACAAGACCAAAACAACACAGTGACACCGATGAAACTCTGGTATTGTGAACCAAAATAAGTCTTCTTTCTAGTTGATTAGCTCAGGATTTTTTTTTCTTTGTTGTTGTTTTTCCTTTTTTTAAATCTCAGCAATGAAAAGCTGACCAGCACACTGCTTCCCTAGCACCTAGTTTTCATTACGCTCATTTTTCTGGAAGACATTTTGTCTGCTGACTCAGGTAAAACTTTCTGAGGTAAAAGCCTTCACACCATCTCAGTTCTCTTCCTTACCACAATCCTGACATGAGGTAAGAAAAGAGAGGACGTCCTTCTGTTACAAGACCAGTTTAGACAGCAGACAAGCTTGAGTGTCCCAGTGCTCAGACGAAACCAGAACTCTCCCTCCCCACCTCCTTCTACATTTAAGCAAAAGTAATCCAACTATTCAGAGCAGTTTCAGCTTATGAGGGTCAGGTAATCTCTCCTCATTCAGGCAGGCTCCTCTAGCTTAGAATAGATGTCACTTTGGAAAGCACTGTACTTGTATTACTAAAATGTTTTCTTCCTCCTTTTCAAATGCTTGCATATTTATCTCATATAAATTCTTAAAACCTTCCCATGAACAAACAACCACAGACAGGATTCCCAAAGCTGAGCCACACCACCTCAGCCCTATTGAGTCCAAATCCCTGAGGGTGAGCTCCTAAAACCCAGGGCCTCACGTATGCTGGGCAAGCATGTGTTCCCAGTCCAAGCCAAGTTTAGACTGGGCGTGGGGACGGTGCTGGAGGTGGAGCCCAGGGCCTGCACCCAGAACTACACCCCTGGCCCATTTTTCCTTTTGATTCTGGGACGGGGTCTTGTTAACGCACTAAGTTGTCCAGGCTGGGCTCTAACTTGCAATCCTCCTGAGTACTGGGATTACACGACTCCATCACTGGGCTCAGCTTCAAAGTTCTTAAATGTTTCTGTAAGTTAGTCCCTTACAGTCTTTATGCATGTTTAAAGTACGAGAACCTCTACACTGGAATGAGGGCTGGAATAGGAATCTTAGCACCAAATCCTAGAAATGTAGGACGGTGGTACAGCATTTGCCTGGAATAGGAGAGGCCCTAGGTTCCATCTCATGCACACACACACACACACACACACACACACACACACACACACACACACCACAAACAGAGTTAATGAATGAAAGGGAGAATGAAAAAAAAAAAAAAACCCTAGCAATCAGACTAGTAAGACTTAGCTCTTAAGGATTTAATACCAATGGGGAAACAAGATTTTTAAAAGGTCAGGGGCGGGGGGTGACTGGGGGAGGTACGGGAGGAGATTGTGAACACCTTTGTTTTAACAATTTCAACTCTTTCCTACATGGTCTTTGGTTAGGCCGGTTGCATCAGTGAGCTGATACTTTCTTCTACCTCTGAGAGCTTCTTCAGGACTTGGTTGACCTTGACTTCATCAAATTCCAAACACAGAAATTCAGATTCCTGTAAAACACAAAGATGTTTTAGAAGGATGTTTTACAGATTTGCGTGGTGAAGTGAGTCAGATGCAGAAGATTAAATATGTTAAATATTGCATGGTTTCTCTGATTTGGGAAACCCACAATAGAGGCATTCTATAGACCCAAATGGGTGAGACAGTGGAAGTTATAGGGAGATGGGGATGATGTGGGAGGGCCAAAAATGGGCAGGGGAAGGACTGTAATGTCAATGTGATATTATGTGCACAAAATACTCAAGTTCTTTATAAACATTATGTATCGCATATATATTTATAAAAATGGGGAAAAAAAAGAATAACTATCACACAATTCTGCATTAAATAGGAGTGGTGAGAATGGGCTTCCTGCCTTTTCCTGAATCTTAGAGAAAAAGTCTATAGCTTTTCCCCATGGAGTATAATGCTAGGAGTGGAGTGGGCTTTTCATATATGGTCTTTACTGTGTTTTCTGGTGTTCCTAATTTATTGAGAGTTTTACAGAGTGTTGATTTTTCTGCAAGAAAACAAACAAAAGGGGGATGTTTTGCTAAGACAGCAGAAGCTCTTTAACCTGGCATATTCCAGCTCCAAATGCCCAAGGTCCCAATCCAGCGAACCTGGCTCAGGCCTTAATATAATACCTAAATAGGGCTGGAGAAATGGCTCAGTGGTTAAAGTGCTTGCAGTCAAGCACTAAGTACCCGAGTTCAATTCCCCAGCACCACATAAGCTGGGCATGGTGGTGCACACCTGTAGTCCTAGCACTCAGGAGGCAGAGACAGGAGGACTGCAGTGAGTCTAAGGCCAGGTTGGGCTCCATAGTGAGTGCAGGACCAGCCTGGGCTACACCTAAGTAATCTTTTACCCTGCACAGCGAGTCCACATAATGCCCTAAATAAAACTGCTTTTAGCCAGGCCTGGTGGTGAAGGCCTGTAATTACAGTACTCTGGGAGGTTGAGGAAGGATGATCACAAGTTCAAGCCCAGCCTGAGCCACTTAAGACACGGTCTCAAAATCAAAACTAAACACTGCACTGGAGATGTAGTTCAATGTGAACACCCTGGGCTGGATCCCAGTACTATAAAAAGAAAGCCCTGTTTTTATGGTCATGTTTCACACAATGTAAAGATGAACACATACGTTGGGTGTTCTCATTAAGGCAGGTGAGAAGTTCTTCTCATCAGTCACCTCATTTGATAATAATTTTTAAGGAAAGTACTCAAGTATTGCTATTTTATAAATGAGAACTGGGGCACACAAAGGTTAGCCTGTATCAAAAAAAAATCAGAAAGTGGCAGTCAGATTGCAAACTGCCAGCTCTGGTTGACTCCAAAGTCCACACTGTCTGACCCTGTAGTGTAATACTGAAAGGAAGACTGTGATTTGCTGAGTTGAGTGAACCTGGGATCTAGAATAACTCAGATTTATGGATAGTAGACAGATTCTAGGTCCCTATTGTCTTAAAAGACAAGAACAAATTGTATGTAGTAGAGTCACAATATTTAAGGTTTTCAAGAAAAATAATTTTAGGACAGCGTGAATCCTTAGAGATCATATAATCCAATTGTCTTTCTTTCTAGATAACAAAATTAAAAGCTCAGGCATTAAAGACATGCCTAATGACCCTGCTTGTTAATAGCATATTACAAGGTTAACGATCTTTTCTCTGTATTTTTTTCTCTAAATACAAAAGAAAATCACAATAAGCAACTACAAAATAGGCCACTTAGCACTCTGGATTGAGGGCAACTGAAAACAGAAGAGAAAAAATCTTCTGAGTATTTTCTTTATCAGTTAACAGTAAACTTGTGAGAAATGCAAACTGCTATAAATACCTTCTCTGTTGGAGTTCTATGGTGATGAAAAAGATGGAAAGACAGTACTAATGGGTTTGGGACGTAGCTCAGTGGTAGTGTGCTTGTCTAGCATTCATGAAGTCATGGATTCAATTCCAAGCAAAAATCAATCAATCAATTGATAAACAGTTGATACCAAGATGAGTCTACACAAACTTACTAGAATAACCCGTACCTAGCATTCGTTTCTCTACATACATACCTTCCCACAATTTCCTGCTCCCAGTCACTTTATAATTTGTTACCCTTTGATAAAATGGTACATGAGACTTCACGTCTAATTTCCTCTTTGGGTTTCAGCTTTTTTTTTTTTAATTTTTGTTTTTCTGGGAAGCCTATTTGCAAATAATCTTGAATATGACATCAACAAAGTCTGTAACATTTTTCTCTTCTTAATCTTTTGTTTAATTAATAAAACTCATACAAAGGACCTAAAAGGGAAGGAAAAAGTGTGTCCCCTATACTAATAGGGCATTTCCCTCCCCATCCCCAAAGAAGCAGTAAAGGAAGAACACAAGCTTCCTCAGATACAGTGTTACTCTGCCATTAGATTAGCTAGAATAATCTTCAGGAGTCAATTTTCATCAAGTACCTTTAGTCAGGCATGCTGGCACAGGCCTGTCATCCTAGCAATCTGGCAGGCTGAGACAGGAGGATCACAACTGAGCCAGCCTGCACAACTCAGCAATTTAAGGGCTGTAGATATAGCTCAGTGCTAAAGCCCTAGGTCCAACTCCCAGTGCCAGGAGGGAAGGAAGGCGGAAAGGAAGGAAGAAAGGAAAGAAGAAAGGAAAGAAGGAAGGAAGGAAGGAAGGAAGGAAGGAAGGAAGGAAGGAAGGAAAACAGACTCCCGGCTATTGCTGAGCTGCCAGCTGAGGCCATACAGAACACCCCCAGAAGTAGGTACAGAGGAAGAGAGGGCCTGTGATGAAAGGCTTCCAAAGGGAACAGGCAGTGTTCTTGATTACAGAAACCCTGAAATATATATATATATATTTTTCTTTTTTTTTTTTTTTGAGGCAGGGTCTCATCCTATAGTTCAGGCTAGTGCTAACCTCACTGTGTAGCCCAGGCTGGTCTGGAACTCTTAAGCAGTCCTACCACAGCCTCCAATACAGGCATTATAGGCGTGTGCCACTATGCCTGGCTAATCTTTATGTTGTGCTGGGGAATCGAACCCAGGGCCTTCCACTTAAAGGCAAGCGCTTTAACCACTGAACTATGCCTCCAGCCCCTCAATGTTATTTTTTTTAAAATAGGAAAGGAGTATAGTCTCATATGTGAACTTAGAAACTGCCAAGTGGTCATTTAGTTTAAGCAAAAACCAAGTTTTTTATTTTACTGGCAGTAAGGGGGATTAAACCCAGGGCCTATTTACTGAGACAGAGTCTCATTAAGTCACTGAATTTTCCAGGCTAGATCTGAATTTAGAATCCTCCCGTATCAGCCTCTCAAAATGCTGGGATTATAGGTACCTGGCACCATATCTGGCTAAAAACCAAGTGTGTGTTTCAAACTGAAAAAAGAGTTATCTCCTTTTAGAAAGAAAAGCAAATTAGGCAGTTCAGTTGGCAAAATTAAGACCAGGTCTCAGAGCTGGACATGGTGGCACACACCTGAGCTGGTGGGTCACCAGTCTGTGTTCAGTCTGAGCAACTTTGTGACTTGGCGAGACCCTCTCAAAATAAAAAACAAAAAGGGCTGACATGTAGCTCAGGTGTGAAGGCCCTAGGTTCAACCCCCATTAACACACACACACACACACACACACACACACACACACACACACGAAAAGATCTTAGATTTGAAAGTTTCATGTTCATCACTCAGTTTTACTGAGATCTTCAGTTTGACTTTACTATATTTTAAAAAACATTTGGTCTTGTAAATAATACTCAGAAACTCATAATCACTGTTGTCTAATACACACACACACACACACACACACACACACACACACACATATGAGAACTGGCAAAAGAGACAATATAATCTGTTTCACCACAGCAAAAGTCAGTTATGGTAATAAATTACCTGCTTTTATATTCATTTGTGAAGAAATTACCAAGGACAACACTCACAAGAAACAGAAATAGCTAGGCAGAGTGTGTCAGTACATAGCCAGGTTTTTTCTGTAAAGATCTGCAGGTTTCAGTACTCTGTCTTTGACTGAACCCCTAAGTATTAGTGATGTTTCCATTTATTAAAAAAAAAACTATTCTTGCTTTGATGCAAGTATTTGTATATATTTATGGTACGATGTGACGTTTCAATACATGCATGAAATGTATGATGATGTTATAATGTACAATGATCGGGTCAGGGTAATGAGCTCTTTACCACCTCAGACATTTATCTTAAGAACATACCAAATCCTATTATTTTGAAATATTCAATTGATCAGGCTGGAGGAATAGCACAGTGGTTAGAGCACTTGCCTAGCAAGTACAAGGCCCTGCATTTGATTCTCCAGCACCACATAAGCCAGCCATGGTGGTGCACACCTGTAATCCCAGCACCTGGGAGGCTGAGGCAGAAGGATTGCCATGACTCCAAAGCCAGTCTGGGCTCTCTGTTTTGAGACAAGGCCTCTCCAAGTAGGCCCAGCTAAATCTGAACTTATGTTCTTTGCCTCGACCTACCACAGTGCTGGGATTGCCAGCTATGAGATCAGCACGTCAGTGTCCACATAAGTGAGAGTATTTGGCATCTGTTTTTCTGTACTCAACTAACTTCACATAGCATAACGTCTTCCGAACCCACCCACGCTGCTGTAAATGACAGCATCCTATTCTCTGCCACACTGGGGACCGCACACAGGATCCCATCCTGAGCATGCCGTCTGTGCGCTCTGGGCCTGAGCTGCACTGCCATCCCTGGAACGTCATCTTGTCTTATGTCTGAATAACAAGCACTGATACATACACAACATTTCTTTACCTGCTCATTCACTGATGGACACCGAGGATGATTCCCCAGACTGCTTTCCGCCATTGGGGGACACTTTAGTAACCCTCTACCGACAGTTATGCAACTGTGTGTCTTTGGGGCTTAAGGCAGAGGTCAAATTGGCTCTTGCTCCTTGAAATACAACTGTATAATAACTAAAAAAATCTATCAACTCCGAGCATTCCCCAGCAGAGACATTTGGGGGCTCTCCATAAGGAACTCTGCAGTCACCACACACTCCCTGCCTTGTCTCAGAAGTACCACTAAGGATGTTCCTTAACTCCTTCAGGAGACCCTGAACCCCAGAAATAGATTCCCCTACCAAAAGATCATCCAGCTTCCTTCCCAAGGACCCATTTATTCAAAATTAAGAATTTATAGCTCCTGAAAACAGATTCTTCTCCATTCGACCTATCACATTAATTCCCTGCCCTTCTCTGACTCCCTGTGCTGTGAGCCTGCTCCCTAAGAATCCTGTCACTCATTCTCTAGCTTATAAGTGGGGAGAGGGAGGTGACAATCTTTTTTCCCCAACTGCAACTCCTTCCTTCAAGTCCTATGCCATGTCCAATACTTTCCATGTAGTAGTATTTTCTTCATCTTTACCTTATCTACCGACCTTAGTTACTATTTCTGGTTTATATAACCAACACCATACACATGAAGCTGAGTCTCTTTACATTACCAAAGCATACGATCACCAAATGCAAATCCAAAGCTGAGAAAAGCAAAGACTGGTGTCATGCTTAAGTGGCAAATCACACCTCAGTGAAGTGGAGGAGTTTCACTTAACTCTTCAAGAAACAAAATGACAAAACTCTTAGCATGTTAAAAAATACATATATTGCTGATTGTACTTCGAAGTTCAAAATGGTGCTCCATTCTAAGTAAGCTCATTTGCAAACAACTAACAAACTACTAAATGTCTTCATGAAAGGGCTCGAGATGACCACCCCTTCCACCCATAATCAAAGTCATCAGAGTTGCATAGACGTCACGCATGAGGCAGGAGTGCATGGTGCAGGTACCTGCCTTCCTGATGGTCTACATATTAAGATCAGCAAGCATCACGCAGCACATAAAATCTCATTTAATATAAAAACAGGAGAGCAGGCATGAATGACCAACTTGCAGAGAGGAAGGCAGAGTGTGCTCGTCAATCCCGTTCTGGGACTGCTGGTTTTCTCCTACTAGAGAAACCGCCACCTCGCCACCAGCTTCATTTACCTAGGCTTTGTTTTCTCACATAGTTTCCATACAGTACCTATCACAGTGCCACTAAGCAACCCTCACCCAACATCCCCTCGGTCCCTCTCTAGACAAAGCAAATCGAGGAGGGGGAGGTTGAAATGACTGAGGCTAGACCAACTTCCAAATTCATAAATGCGGAGAGGAACAGCAAATAATGGATGTTTCCCCCAAGGTTGTGAGGACCAACTTTGTTGCGTTTCTAATTACAGAAGCTGCTCCTGTTGCACCGTGTTTTAGTTCTGCTATGTGAAACTGCCAGAACGAAAACACCACAGGCGGGTGGCTCACTGGCAGAAACTGATTTCTCCTAGTTCTGGAGGCTGCAAGTCTAAGATCAGTGAGCTCACTCGGTTTCTTCTGAGAAACCAAACCAATTTTTTTGGCTAGCAGATGGGTGCTTCTCCCATGGTCTGTCCTCTGTGAATAAGCACTTGGGGTGCTGCTCATGAGGACACTGGTCATTTTGGATTCCAGCTCCATCTTAACAGCCTCCTTTTAACTCAATCACCTCTACAGAGAACTTATATCCAGGGCTAGGGGTGTAGCTCAGTGGTTAAAACACCTGCCTAACAAGCACAAGGTCCTGGGTTTGATTCCCTCGCACCATGTAAGCTGGGCCTGGTGGCACAAGCCTCATAATCCCAGCACTTGGGAGGACGAGGCAAAAGGGTTGACTGCCATGTATTCAGGGCTAGCCTGGGCTCCATGGTGAGTTCAGGACCAGCCTGACTACCGACTGAGACCCTGTCTCAAACAAATAAAAAAACAAACACAAGCATAAAAACTCCACAAGACAAAAACAAGAACTTATGTCCAAATACAGTCACATTCTGAGTTAAAGAACAGAAGCTCAATATATGCTTTTGGGGCAGAGAACACAATTTAGTCAATAACACTTAGGGAGTCTTCAAGCACCTGGTGTTTGTGGCTGAGCTGATGATAATGATGACAAAGCTGGTGACAACAGTTTTCTTTTTTTTGGAGACAGGGTCCCACTCCGTAGTCCAGGCTGGTCCTGCACTCACTATGTAGCCCAGGCTGGCCTTGGACTCAGGGCAATCCTCCTGTTTCAGCCTCTGGGTGCTGGGATTACAGGCAAGCACCACCATGCCCGGCGTTATGTGATGCTGGGAAATCAAACTCAGGGCCTTGTGCTACCCATCTACATAAGCCATTGTCTTTCTACCCGCGAGTGGGACCAAACTTGACTTTTCCACAAATTACATATTTCTACCTCCCAGTATATATACTCAGCTCTGGCCACAGATGGCCTCCAATATCATCTCTCTAGGGCCCACACTTCATGTGTGTGCTTTTGCATTTTTGTCTAATAAATCTTTCTCAAGCTTCTTACCGACCAGTAACTAGTGAAAAAATGCTTCTTCTGTGATGCAAGTCAGCTGACATATTTCGTGGGCATATGGTGGGCGTGGGTTCCCATGTTCGTTTTGGGGTCCACCTGCATCCTGTCCAGTGACATGAAACAGTTGTTAACTGACTGACCTCTCGGCCGTATCTCTAAGGTCCTTTTAGCTCACTGCCTGGCCAAAAAAGGAGGCCATTCATTATGATAAACAGAAAAAGGATTTATCCAAAGCTAGCTTTGAGGAAGATGAGATTAAACACTTAAAATCACCTCTGTCTTTGTATAGAAGAGCAACTCTTTTATACTATAGTACAGAAAGAGTTGTTCATTTTCAAAACTATCTTGAGTTTACAAAGCCACTGAGTCATGGTTAGCTGCTTGATAGAGCTGAAATTGTACCTGGGGTCTAACCTGCTACCTGCCTCAGATCACAGCTGGCTGCCAGCTGGGGCAGAGTTGTGTGATATCTGGAAAGGTGAATCCTTTACCTGCAAGGGAACTCCCTTCTCCAGTGGGCATCTGCAAGGCTTCGCATCTGGGATTCCCTTGGGATTCCCTTCTTCGTTTCCCTCCTCCCTGGAGGTCCACATAACCCTGCTTTGAGGGAGGGGAGAGGGGGTGCACGTCTTCATCTGAAGCATTCCCTGGAAAATATCACTTTTAATTTTAAAATGTTGGTATCACAGTCTCTTCTCTTTCTTCTGTCTTCTCTGTTCTGACACTTTAGGAGTTTTGCTAAGTACTTAAACTGCTTTATTTTCTTCAAAAAAGCACTTGGCTCCTAGTAATGACAAAGAGTCATGTGAAGGACTCGTGGGGCCTGACATTGTCCCAGAGAAATAAAAAATGTTCTCATATTGGGGAACAGCACCAAATGCTTCAGGCTATAACAAGCCCCAAACAGTAAATTCCTTCCTGCATGTTTTTACAGTGTTACTTAACATCCTGAGAGCTTTGTGCTCTTGCAAGAGTCTTTTCCTCCTTGAAAGGATCAGGCACACTGTTTGCCTTCTTTTCAGTTCTTAATAGAGGTCTCCAAAAAGACTACCCACGGGATTAAAAATATTAGGAATCCGAAAAGGCCAGGTTCAACCACAAGAAACTGGCTAAGTCTCAGAGCTAAACAGTAAGTCCTTCTTCACCTCTAGGATCAGGACTTTTGTGTTATCTGTTCTCAGAAATAGCGGACTTGCTGACGCACTGGTTCAAACATGTCTGTGTATTTCCCTCACCTTCACTGTCAAAAAACTCTTTCTGTAAGACTTCTTACTGAAATCCACACTCTCAGACTCTAACTACAAAAATCGGTGCTGCTTCATGGTAGAGGCAGACCTTAACACGCAGCACCTCTTGACAGCTATGAACTAAAGGGACTGAAGGCATAATGGCTACCGATGGTACAGGTCATGCCATCTCAAAATTTCCGTCTTTGGCATAAGGACTATTTCCAATGACTGGAGATAAAGGAGAAGCCCTGAAAAGTTATAAGAGAAATTTACATCTACGAAGAAAATTTCAACTGGGCATTGGCAGCGCGCTCTGGGAGGCTGAGGCAGGAGGACTGCAAATTCAAGCCCCGTCCAGGTAACTTAGCAAAAATCTGTCTCAAAATAAACACAAAAAAGGGCTAGAGGACTACAGGTGAATCCAGCCTTAGAATACTCGCCCAACAGGCCCAAGGCCCTGGGTTCAATTCCCCAGAACCACATAAAAATTAGCAGGGCATGGTGCAAACTGTTAATCCCAGCACTTGGGAGGCTGAGGTAGAAGGACTGCTGTGAGTCCAAGGCCAGCTGGGTCTACATAAGAGTTTAGGACCTGCCTGGACTACAGAGGAAGAACTTTTTCATAAACAAACAAAGAAACAGAAAAGAGGCTAGAGAAGTGATGTCAGTGTGAAGGCCCTGTGTTCAACACCCAGTACCCTTCCATATTATTTTTTTCTCAGAGCTGGAGATTGCACCCAGGGCCTTCATACTGAGCATCATTCCCCAACCTTTTAAAAATTTTTGATTATAATATGGGGTTTCATTAAATTGCGTAGGCTAGGCTCAAACTTGAATCCTTCTGCCTCAGCCTCCCAAACTGCTGGGATTACAGATGTACCCTATCACCTTGGGCTACTACTAGAGATGCTTTAGAGAAGGCAGAGAGATTTACATCTGTATAATAAATCTTACTGGGGCTGGAGGAATAGCACAGTGGTTAGAACGCTTGCCTGGTGAGCACAAGACCATGAGTTCAATTCCCCAGCACCACATAAACTGGCATGGTGGAGCACACCTGCAAATCCCAGCACCTGGGGGAATGACGCAGGAGTATTGCTGTGGTTTTGAGGCCAGCCTGGGCTACCTGGTGATGTCAGAACCAGCTTAGACAAGAGTGAGACCTTGTCTCAAACAAGAAATTTTCTTCCCTTATTTTATGGTACTTGTCCTGCTGCCCATTTTAGCCATGTTTCCCCCCTACAACATCCTTTATTTCAGAGAATGATGGTATTTGGGTCTTAGTTACTAACTTCTGTTTGTTTTATTCTTGTTATTCTGTGTGTGTGTGTGTGTGTGTGTGTGTGTGTGTGTGTGCGTGCGTGCGCGTGTGCGCGCGTGCATGTGTGTGTGTGGACTATCTCACGTAAGAACTCTTTAAGGATAAAGGAGAAAACTGTTTTTTCTCTCCCACATTACAAAAGGTTAAAGTACAAGCAACAGAAAAGGCATACAGACATAAAGCTGTCTAACACAGAGCATCTTATCACATAAACTAAATATTTCAACTCCCAGCAGCTCAGGGTCAATGACTACACACCCTGCTCTGCCAGGTGTAAAAGAGAAAGCAGACATCAGGAAGGCACCTGACATGTGACCCGGAGCAGCAACTTCTTAGTGTAAGGATCACGACCTACGCAGCTGCACTGGTAGTGCGTGCTCCTAATCCCAGCATCTGGGACGCTGAGGCGGAAGGACTGTTACGCCCAACCCAGTATGAACAAAGGAGCAGGAACTTTTCCCATAATTTAAAAAAGGGAAAGGGGAGGAGGGGCTGTGGATGTAGCACAGTGACAAGGCCCTGTGTTCAATCCCTAAAGCCACAAAAGAAAAAATAATCAAAAACCCGTAGCCAGTAAATTAGGCATAAAATACTGTAACTTGCCTGCTTTCTAGAGAAAATAATGTTTTCAATAGAATTCCCTTCCTTTTTTCCTTCTTAGTTCTTGAACAGCTCATGCTTTTCTGATTTCTTTGCCCAGCACTAGGGACTGAGCTTCCGGCCTTTGCTCTGAGCTATAACCCCAGCTCTTTTCTATTATTATTTGAGACGGGGCCTCACTAAGTTGCTAAACTGTCCAGGCAGGGCTGGAACTTGCCATCCGGCTGCCTCAGTCTCCCAAACTGCTGGGATTACACATTTCTAAAGAGAAGCCTCTGTAAATGTGGCCTCCTTTCCTCAGCTCATATGAACTGACTTGCAGCAAAGCAACGTATCCGTCACATGCCTGTCAGAAAAGCACATGCAGATGCGGCCCCGGGAATGGGAGGTTCACTTGGATGAGCACAGGGGGGAGCTGAAAATGGTCTCCTGGTTGGAAATGGCACAATCCAAAAATGACGTCCAGCAGGCGTGGGATTTCCTGCTCCCGGCTCCCCGCTCCCTGTGCTCCCCTTCCCTCCCACAGAAGCCCTCAGCAGCCTGATCAGAAGAACAATCTGAGGTGAAGAACACCCCTCTAACTTCTCCAGAGCCAGTATTTTTCTTTCACTAATTTCTGTCCCCCGAGACTTTTAGTTGAGTGGCATGAACCTTAAAGTCTGGTAATAATTATGCTGAGTATTTTACAGTTGTCAGTACAGTTTTTGACAATGGGGATTTAGCTTTAAATACGAGTCTCTACCCTGGAGCGGCCCCCATTTTAACAGGGAAAGAAAGAAACAACAATTTCAATGGGTCATGCAGTTCAAACTTTTAATCTATGTAGACATGTAGAACAATACTCCTGATGTCATTTAAAAAAAAATCTGTTAGCTATCTCCCAGGTAGCTTATTCACGGGGACAGAGATGCTCAAATGAGTTACAGGCAGAGGCTGACCCAGTTCCAAACTTCATTCTCATACCGTCTTCTTGCTGCGCCTTTGTCTTTGGTAACATACAAAAAAGCAGGATGACATCATTGTAGGGAGAACATAAGAACCCAGAAAGTATAAAGTTACAGAATGCTAGACAAGAAATCAGAAGATCTAGAATCTCCTTCCAATTCTATTACTTAATATTCATGGGAACTTAGGTAAGTCACTTAAACTACTAGAAGCCTCACTTTTTTACATATTTTATCATACTGCATAGAGTTTTTAGGAAGTTTTAGCGAGACCATAAAAAGAACAGCTTGAAATGCTTAAAAGCAGTAAAACACTACCTCTAATTGCCTCCTCAAAATGTTTCTAGAAAAAACTCAAATGAGAAGAGACAGGAATAACTACATTTAAGACCTCACTGAGAGGCCGGGGGCATAGTAAAGGGCTTGCCTAGCAAGCGCAAGGCCCTGGGTTCCATTCTCCAGTACCACATAAACCAGGTGTGAGAGCACATGCCTGTAATCTCTGTACTCAGGAGGATGAGGCAGAAGGATTGCTGTGAATTCTAGGCCAGCCTGGGCTACGTAGAAAGTTCAGGATCAGCCTGAACTAGAGTGAGACCCTGTCTCAAAAACAAAGAAAAAAAAACCCACAAAAAAAATCACAAGGAATTCTTGCTTTATTAACCTGCCTCAATCTTTCTTTTCTTTTATTCTTTTCATTCTGGCACTGAGAACTGAACCCAGACTTTTGCACTGAGCTACATCCCCAGCCCATTTTTACTTTTTTGATTCTGAGGCAAGGTGTCTTAGCTACTTTGCCATTGCTCTGACTCAATACCTGACACCTACAACTCAGGGAGTTAAACACTTCCAACATACAATGGCACAGGGTAAACATCTCCATTACAAAAGGAGTAAGAGGATAAAAGGCAGTGGGACTAAAACAATTCCTAAACCCAGCTGGGCAAGGTTTAAATCCTATAGTCCCAGGTAAAGCACCTGGCAAGACAGGAACTCCAAAGGGTTTGGGTGGCCCCGCCCCTACAGCACTGCAGCAGGCTCCAATTTCCATCTTCTCTGTGGGCGGCTTTTCTCAGTGGATGATCCAGCCTCCTGGCTTCTCCAAATTCCTGGCTTCTCCACTGCACCTTTGGCTTTTCCTTTACAATTTCACACACTGCCCTCCCAGGGGCACATTGCCTGGACTCCAGGGCCTTCCTCTGAAATCTGGGTGGAAGCTATGAGAACCCACAATTCTAACACTCTGTAAGCCTGTGTCTTAGTTACTTTTTCGTTGCTGTGACTCAATACCCGACACCCACAAACTTAGGAAAGGAAAGGTTTATTTTAGCTCACAGTCCCGAAGGTCACAGTCCATTCAGGGGTGGCCAGCAACAATCGAAGGACATGGCAGAGAGAGAGGTGGAGGCAGCTTCCCCGACAAACAAGAAGCCAAGCTGAGGCTAATGGAGACTAGTCCCCACCTCCAGGAAGGCAGGTGCAGCTTATGTATCCTTTCAGGTCTCCGCCCAGTAACCAGTCCCTCCTGCATCCAGGTGTGGCCACTACACACCGTTAATCCTAACTTAACTGCAATCCACCCCTCCAGACAAGACCCCAATCCACCAACATCACATTAAAATACACGAGACTTTTGGGGACACTCCAGATCCTAACCACAACAGCCTGTGAAGCCAGGACTGTGTGGATGTAGCCAAGGCCTGCCCCTGGCCTCGGCAGAAGCCTGGCCCCCTTGGACAGATGCTGTAGAAGTTTCTGAGTTCTTAGACAGTTAAACTCCAGGCCGCTGAACTCTAAAGGACATTTTTTTTTCCTCTGTAGTACACTTTTCAGAGCAAAGTCATTTGCTTCTCCACTCTTGGGCTGGTGAAAGGAAGTGTCCTGTTGACTTTGGAAATGCCGTCCAGGCACCTTGCCTATAGCCCTGACAAAGCTCCTTTTTAACGCTAATTTCCGTGTATCTCCCTTTTGGTCTGGCAATGCAAGCCTTTGGTATGATTTTTCTCTATCATATTTTCCTGTATTTCAAGAGCTGGCTAAAAGCCACAAACAGCAGCCAAGTAACAGTTTGAACATCAATCTGTCTTGAGGTTTCCTCCACCAGAGGAAGCAGTTTATCACCCTTAATCTCAGTTTTAGGCAAAGTCTCTGGACAAGGGCAAAATGCTGACAAACTTTTTGACACAGCGCAGCACACATCATTTTCAGGGCAGTTGCTGATATAGTCCTCCTTGCCATCTGAAACTTCTTGAGCTAGGCTTTTTCCAATCCACACTTCTATCAGCATTCTGGTCTTCTGAGCTCTGACCAGAATCACCCATCAAGCCCAGCTCACAGTACTCCAAGGCTTCTCTAGCCAACATCCTCAAACCTTTCTAAATTCTTCCCATAAACTGGTTCGAAAGGCTTCCAAACCACATGATCAGGTAAAGTCACAGCAAGGACACCACTTCTAGTACCAATATCGGTCTTAGTTACTTTTTCACGGCTGTGACTCAATACCTGACATCCACAGCTGTAGCTCACAGTTTCAGAAGGTCACAATCCTTTCACAGATGAGCAGGTGGAAAATGGTGGAATCACGGGGTGAGGCTGCAGCTAGAGCTGGAACCAGAGTTCCTGGGATACAGATCTTTACAGCATGGTGGAAGAGAGGGACTGGGTGGAAAGGTGGAACCAACCCAAGGCACTCCAGGTCAAGTCTTACGATTCTGCTCCTTCCAGCCAGGCCCCAGCTCACAACCCTACACAGTACCCACAGGAACATGAGGCTTTTGGGGGACACTCCAGATCCAAATCACCAATCAGGGTCTTACTAAGTCACTGAACTTCCCAAGTTGGGCTTCAACTTGTGATCCTCCTGCCTCCTGCCTATCATTCCAGAATTCAGGAGGCTAAAGTAGGAATATTATTGTCAGTTCAAGGCCAGCCTGGGCTCCATAGTGAGTTCACTACCAGCTTCAACTACAGCGCAAGACCTTGTCTCAAAAAAAGAGTGACCATCAGACAACCTGTAACTTCATTATAATGCCACCTGCATGCTCAGCAACACACCTCAGCACCGTTATAATTAACCAATACATAATAAAAATGAGCAGAAAGAACCATAAAAGCAGCAAAAGAAGAGGTAACAGCACTTTCAGGTAAGATCAGAGACCACCGCTCAGGACACTTGAAAGCTGAAAGGAAAATCTTTATTAGCTGGTCAGTGACTGCACACAGGGAATGAGCCCAAGGAGTGTGGCCCCAGCCTCAGATTTGAGTCTTCTGAGCCTGGAAAGCACATTTTGGTAAACAGTTGGATGGGCTTTTGGCAGCCGCAAGCAGGTCACAGAAGCAGGAAGCAAAGCAAGGGGGTACACTTCGTGCGTTGCCCTAGCAACAGGAGTTCAGCCCGGTCCTTTTCTATCTTCTCAGACATGGAAGCTGCGAGTAGTATTACAGGGATGGAAATGGCTACCGCAACATGGTGCTGGTCTGGTCAAGCTGCATGTCACAGCAGAAATGCTGAAGAATACACGACTATTTCTTCTGTTTATTAGGCTGTCCCTGGACCTGGTCAGGACCCCCATGGGGTAGGCTGTAAATTCACTGACTTAGATCACAGAAAAAGAATTTTCAAGATGCATGAAGTTGACTGTTATACCTTAACATAAGCACAGCCAGCTCAAGAGCTTCGTCACCCTTTTGCCATTTACGGGAGAAGCTACTGCCTTCTGAAGCAAGACCCTCTCCCTTCCCCTACCTCCGCTCCCGTTGTGTACACACAGCCACTGACCAACAACTTCCTACGGGAGGCCTCACCGCTAGTCGGCCTGCTGCATCTCTCAGAGGGCAGCCAGGCAGCACTCGTTGCCTGTAACCCTCTCTTGGACTGAGACTGTCTCCCGTGGGTTTTGTGGTACCCAATGCTAACAATCATTAGGCAAAATTTTAGAAATATGTACCTATCCAGAGTGTGGGCCCTCAGTGGAGGGACTCATTATGGCCTGGAGCAGGGCACACTTCTGTGGTCTTGAGTGCATTTTCAGGATGGGTGACCTGGGGGATTAATCAGGAGAGAGATGATCTAGAGTTGGTCAACGACTGTCCTGATGTGTTAATCTGACTTATGCTAGCTGATCAGACCTGCAAGACTGGCCTTTTGACAACTCAGGTGTACAACGGTTTACTCCTATACTCTGGCAGCGCCTACATAGGAAGCGGTGCGAGACAAGCCAGCTAAGCCAGTGTTTCTCTTACAGATATTACTGAGGCTTCAGCCCTGTGTCCAGGAACAGCAGCACAACACAACTGGCTGGATTCATTGTTTTGACTTGTCTTAGTGTTGGGTTCATGCTGAGTTTTAGAGTCCAGGCCTGAGCCATGAGAAGCAATCTGTGCACAATCTCACAGAGCACTGTACTCTGTGTATCTGTTCTACCTGTGCCACCGCTGGAGTTGTAGAGGGAATGTCTGTTGTGAAGCTGTCCGTTCCCTGGAGCGATAGCCCACTTCCACTGTGTTCTACTTTCAAAGTTATTAGAAAATCGTTATCACTTTGCTGAGTTCTGTATTTCACTCCATGCTTTGCCTCAATAAAAGGCTTGAGTCAAGAGCTCAAGTCACTTGTGCAGATCAGCTTTGAGTCCTCTGGTTTGCCCTATCCATCAGACACGAACTAATCCTTTGGCACTGGCCAGCAGCAGCGGGGGAGAGGGGGCAACATCCTACAGCTAAGTGAGAACAACCGAGCCAAAATACGTACTACACATATGCTTGTTCAGTACCACATGCACATGCTGCTGTGTAAAAAGAAAAGGAAACATGGAAGAAAGAAACCAGTAAGCAGGAAGGAGGAAATCAGCCATGCAGTTGTAGAAAGTCTGAGTGAAGCTACAGGAATCGTGTGAGGCTGAGACTTTCAAAAATAAAAAATGTGTCAGGCCTGGTAGCACAGGCCCATAATCTCGGCATTCTGGAAGACTAAGGTAGGAAGAGAGCAAGGTCAAGCCACCCTGGCCTACTTGGTGACTGAGCGAGACCTTGTCTCAAAATCCAAAATAAAAATCAGGTGGGGATTAGTTCAGTATGAAGGCCCTGGACTCGAGCTCCAGTGTCACAAGAAAGAAAGAAAGAAAGAAAGAAAGAAAGAAAGAAAGAAAGAAAGAAAGAAAGAAAGAAAGAGAGAAAGAAAGACAGAGAGAGAGAGAGAGAGAGAGAGAGAAAGTTGTATATGTAACTCACCTGTTTCTTTCCTTTTGTTGGTTTTATCCCTTAAGAACTATTTATTTCAAACCTCTTTGTTCCTCAAATGTAGCTAAAGGGCTATAACACTGACTCTCAATCCTCAAGCATTCCTCCTCCAATGTGGAGCTAGCAGCCAGATGAGCAAGAGCATGTCTGCAGCGTGGGGCAGTCTAGACTTACAGAAGCACACTCCAAAGTCTGCAGAGGACCTCAAGGACCTGCTCAAACGATTAACTCACCAATATATATATATATATAAAAATGCGGTGATGGTATTGTGTAGGGGGCCTACTCTGTTATTTCACTCCCACTTCTCTACTATTGTGACCCACTCCTCCCCCGGAGAAACACCTCCTCAGCCCTTGCTGGGCCTAACTTGACTTCTCTTATGCTCAAAAGCCTGTCAGCCTAAAACTTGACTTTTGGTTAAAAACCGTGAGGAGGTTCAGAATCCACAATGTCAACAATTATGTCACCTTTGAAAGGGCCCTTTCTTAGTACTCCTCTCTTCTCCAACAGCTATTAAGGTTTCAAGAATTGCTAGCTGGATCCACCACTCCTGAATCCTCCAGAGAAAGCCAACCCCTGGAAGATGTGAAATACCTGTTCAAGTGTACTTCTGGTAAGTAAACGTCACATTATCCCTGCCCTAGCTTCCAAAAAGAGGACTGCAACACCGAGGGAGCCGTCTCAGTGAGCACATTTATGACCATTACCCATCTGCTCACGCATGCTTCCCAGGAACGTGGGCTCACTTGGCAGCACCTTGGCTACAGAGGCTGGCTACCATCTCCTTTGTTTAACTATGTCTTATCTTTTGCTACTGATAGGCTCAGCTCTTTGGGTCATCTTAAAGGTAAAGGTTCATAACCACTGCTATTTTTGTTTTTATAAATCTGTATCTGGACGAGATATAGTAAGTTATTCCCTGAATTTGACTTCTTCCTATTTACAGTTCACTGTTTACAGATGATTCTACACCCTCCTGATCCAGGACTCCTTGACTGACCCTCCAAGCCTGGAAGTCAACAAGAGCAGGGGCTTTAACTCGCTCTCCTCAATCTGCCCTCTAGGAAGCAAGTAGCCAGAATGACACAGTGCCTGGTGCTTAGATTTTAGGGTCCCAACTTTTGAGGGGGGAAATACTAGGCAGAACGTTAGACAATTAGCAGGCCTGGAGACAGGTGGCGAGTGCTGCTTTAAAAGCAAAGACTGACGCCTTGATGCTCTGTGTCAGGCAGTCTCTGCAGGAGCCACTTCCTCCGAGTCTACTAAACTGTGTGTGCAGCTGCCATCCGAATTCCCCTGTAAACTAGAGGAAAATGTGCCAGCCACTAGCAGTCCAAGTGACGTGGAGGAGGTACGGCGGGAGGTCGGTGCGTGGCTCCTGGGGAGGCAGACATCAGGGACGTGAGCGAGTGTCTTCTTGTTCAGAACCGCCTCCTTGTGCTCACATACCTCATCGCAGAACCAGAAGCTGCCAGAATGTTCTGTGTGAGTGCTTCCTCAAAAAAAGCCCAAGAAGGAGATGGCAGTGAGGTCTTTCAAGAGCTGAAAAGCATATATGTATTGCTCTAGGAATGTCAAGCCTCTAACCAATATAACTGGGCTCCAATTCTTCAGAGAAATTAAAAAACATTAAAGGAAACATTACCAACAGTTCTACCTAATCACGTGGGGAAACCTTTACTGAGGAAGCCAATGGGACCAGCCCACTGGGCCAAGACAGGAATAATTAACCAAGCCATATCCAATGAATATGAAGCCCAGAGAAAGGTGCTAATAAAATGTTTGGATATTACTCTACAGTCCAAATTCATAAGGCTTTTGGGGACCATTCCAAATCCAAACCACAATAAATAATGAAGGTTGGAAGAAGGTCAGGTCCGTCTACTCATTAGTATAGTACCATGTGCGTCCAGCGTTCAGGGCTCCCCTCCTACAATGCAGAGAACTGCACGCCCAGGTGGGATGCTGACCTCTGTATCTCACTGGTGGAACTGAGACTAGAGTGAACAGCACAAATGAGGGTGCACTGGTCAGTGCTACTACCACGGAAGATGGAAGACCTATGTCTTCCGCAAAGGGTCTCGTGGCTTCTGACAAAATCCATAAAACCACAGCAGACTAATGTGTTATCTTACAAGTAAAATAAAATCTCTGATCCTTCATAATTCTTGAGAGATAATTAATGTCTATCTTCAACTAGCATGGCAGTATAAACAAATGCAGACACACTATTTTGTGGCCGCTATGTAACAATCTAATACCCCAGTACAGAAAAGATCTTATTGAAAAGTCTGTATTCTGCTTCAAAATGGTCTTCAGTGGGTTTTCTATTCAGTATATCATGACCTACAGGTGTTCTTCTTTAGGCTAACCTTGCATGATTTCATTACAAGGTATTTAGGACTTAAGTTCCACATTCCTGTTTTCACTTTCTTTTGGTAAGGAAATACAATGTTAGCTGAAATTTGTGTATTTAAACCATCCTTTTGAGTCAGGAGAATATGAAATACAAGAAAAGAAGAAACGCCAGAACAATGAAATGAAAAAAGTATACATAACCACATAAGTGTGAAATGTATCAAGTTCTAAAGCATCTTAGTATTTAGAGATTCTTCCTTATAAATATATGCCACCAGGTGTAAAGGATCTAGAGGAAGGCAACACAAAATAAGTGAAGTCAATGAATGGTCTTTAAATGTGCTACAGAGATCCAAGAAATTGATCAAAAGTGTTTTTAAAAGTTAGCAAAGAAGTTAGGTGGCAAATGCCTACAATTCTAGCCTATACAAGTAAGTACTAATGCTTGCTCTTAGAACTAACAACTCAAATTGTATATCTCAATTACAGCCAAGTTTATGACCCAAGGATGGTCCAGGTGTGATGTGTTTAATAGATTCATGATGACTCAGTAACAGCTGGTTAAACAGGTGTGCCTGTACAGCTTATTGCTCTGTCTTACAAACTGAGTACAATGGGCAATGCATTATTTTACTACCAGGTGATGATTTCATAAGAGTACAAGTAGCAGATTATCATCAGCAGACTGCCAGGCATTTGAAGACCCTTAGCAAGTCTCATAAATTCATTGATTCCACTGGGCCAAAAATAAAAATCTAAAACAAACATCAGTATTTTTTGTTAACCCTTAATGAAAAATCAAATAATTTTGATCAAAAAACTAAGCTAAGTTCATAGAAAAATTTTTACTGATATTAACAGAATGTCCAGTATCTTTGTGTTTCTACATCTTGGAAAGGTGAGAATATTATTTTTCATGAGCTATTTTCTTATTCTTATAATTCAAATTCTATGGACTCTTTTCCCTGAGGAAAATTAAGATACTTACAATTATGTCCACAATATGTACTTTTGCACTTCCAAGACTTTTGCCAAAGTGGACAGGGACCAGTGTCCTGAACATTTTTACCCAAAAGACACTGAGAACAGGGCAACTACTGCTGCTGTCTGCGTATATGTCAAACCAGCTGTTCCCTGAAATGCTGGTTACACACTAGAATAAAGCCGCAAGCAAATGATGTTATTGCTTATGTAATTTAACCTATAAAACCCTCTTCCCGGTGGTAACTCAGGGTGGAACAGAGTATGGTACAGCAGTGGTCTCAACATTTTTGATACCAGGAATCAGTTTAGTTGAAGACCATTCTCCCAAGGATGGGGATGTGTCGTGTGTCGTGTGTGTGTGTGTGTGTGCATGCTTGATATATAGTAAGTTGCTGGCAGATAACTTTGAAACAGCATGACTACTACAAGGGCTATGACAATGACTGGATTTCTGGTTCTTTAGTTGGTTGGGTGGTTGGGCTTTTTGGTGCTATTGGGAAAAGAGAACCCAGGGCTCAATCCCTAGACATTTTTTTTTTTTTGTTTTTTGAGACGGGGTCTTGTTACGTTGCCCAGGATAAGATGAACTTGGCATCCTCCTGCCTTAGCCTCCCAGAGTGCTGGGAATACAGGCCTGCGGTCAGGCTGGCTGCCAATGACTATAAATTGTCAATCACTTCCCCTCCACTGTGGAACCAGGTAAGACGAACAACTAGTACAGCATTCTGGTACTAAGAGGCAATAAAAATCAAACTACAAAAAAAAAAGAAAGAAAGAAAGAAAGAAAGATATACAGATAGATGGAGGGAAGGAAAAATGATTGTCCACCAGCACTTTCAGAGAGATTATCAAAAGGACAAAGCAGAAATGTAAGGAAAGCATAAGAGGTCGGGCCTGGTGCCTCTGGCCTAATCCCAGCACTCTGGGAGGCTGAGTTAGGAGGACTGCAAACTGGAGCCCTGCTACCGTTTGGATCTGGAGAGTCTCCAAAAGCCTCATGTATTTCGAACTGAGTGTTAATTGGGAGGCAGAACTTGGCTGGAAGGGGCAGATGTTTGGAGCTTGACATGGAGGGATTTTTTTCAACTTGTTGAGACTGGTTGTTGCCCAGGGCAGAGTTTTTAGATGTTTGTTATTGACTTGTGGACCAGGAAATAAAGGAGGGGCATCTCCGTGGGAGCTGAACTACCAGTTTGAAGTTATTAAAGGAAGGAAGAAGAAGCCCTGTTGCAGCTCCTGCCTGGGAAAGCCCCTGCTTCCCTTGGCTTCTGTCTCGGTGGGGTGAGCAGCTCTCAGGGCTCTGTCTCTGCCGTGAGCCTGCACTCCTGCTGACTGTCCCATGAATGGACTGTTTGTGTGGAGACTTCAGAAACTGTGAGCTAAATAAATCTTTCCTACCTGACATTGTGGATGCCAGGTATTTTGTCACAGCACCAAGTAAGTAGCTAACATAAGCCCATTCTGCACAACTTAGTGAGACCTTGTCTCATAATCAAAAAATAAAATAAAAATTAAAAGCTAAAACTGTAACTCAGGGTAAAGGCCCTGGGTCGGATCCCCAAATCCACACACAAAGACACAAAAATGCATGCATGCACACACATACACACACACAAAGGAAGGCATAAGAACTGTCAGAATATAAGTTGATTCACTTGTGTCAGCCCTATCAACCAACCAGTCAAGCTGAGAAGGGTTCTTAAGCATGAGTGCCTGATGATAACTATCACAAAGAATTCAACCAAAATCATGAATTTGACCTCAGTCAACTTGAGCCTGATTTAACAGACCTGTCCCTGGAAAGCAGAGAACTTAAGATGAGAGCATTTTGTGGACTAAGGACAATGTTAAACTGGGTATACGACAGTAGCCCAGGAAAACAATACCAGAACAAACTTTTGGGTTGCAGTGAGCCACCTCTGTCCTCCTCTGCCAGTCTCCCCTGGCATGTGCAACTCACTGCCTCAATGGAATGGAACCAAATGTCAAAATCGAGCAAAGTTCATCATTTGTGGACATGGCCAATTATCATTCAGACACAGACTTAAGTTTACCTTCTATTAACAAATTAACCACGTCTTTTGCTTGATATGGGGGAAAGTGAACATCACTGAGCCTTTGCTGGGGCTATGTTTGGCAATCTGGGGTGAATAAATGCAACACAGGAAGCAACTGTGCCCTCAAAAAATCAAATGTGTGTATATATTCTGGTAATTCTCACAATGTGCCTTCAGCTCTGGATTAAGTTACTAATCCATATTACTGTTACTCAGTACTGATCTCGTTTGTATTTGGTTACCAGCTCTTCCTGCTACCTGGAGAAGTCTTATCCAATTTTCTTGCTCTTACAGCAGGGCTACATAACCAGCTGTAACACCATCTTCCCTGGGAGAAAAGGGGTGATGTAAATGTGAGAATCAGACACATCCACTGTTTCTTGGATTTTGGTGGGGTGTATTTCCAGATGTCCTGCTAAACTACTTTATGGGCAATCCAGCCATTTCAGTCATCTCTGAAATCTTACTGCTGAGGTCAGTCCACCACAGGAGCTCACTGAGCTCATCCAGATAATTCAAAAGAAAGGACTTGGGTCTTCTCTACTCCATTTTCCCCATACTCAATATATTCAGCTCATTATCTTCAAAACTGCAAGTTGATTTTTATAAGATGAAAATTAATATTGTGCTCATATCTCATATACTGAGAAAGCAAAGTACAGGCAGCATTCATGTTTCTGAATTGTACAAAGAAACTATTAAGCAGCTTGACGAATAGTACAGTGGTTAGAGTGCTTGCTTTGTAAGGCAAGGCCCTTAGTTCGATTCCCCAGCATCACAAAAGCTGGATGTGGTGGCACATGTCTTAATATCTCTCAATATCTCTTAAGTCAGACATTTGAGAACCATTATCCTTTACAACCAAAATTCAAAAACAGAAACAAATTCCAGGAATGAAGACCTCGATTTTATTAGAGTCCAGAAGAGGAATCAAAAGCTACATCATAGGTCACAATCTGCTCACTATACACCTGAACTGGACACTTTCTAACCTCCGTGTACAAGAGCAGACACAAACGCAAGTGACGTTTCCTCGCTCTAAAATACACACCAGTGAGAAAATTTACTCAACCCATACCTACTTTCATGTATCATTTGTTTTTTTCTTTACAGACAGGGACTTGCTCGGTAGTCCAGGCTGGTCCTAAATTCATTATGTAGCACAGGGTGGCCTTGAACTCATAGCAGTCAGTCCTCCTGCTCTAGCTTCCCTGGTGATGGGATCACAGGCGTGCGCCACCATACTGGCTTATGAGGTGCTAGGGAATCAAATCCAGGGCCTGCTCTTGCTGGCAAGCTCTTTAATTGGTGAACAATGTCCCTAGACCCCCATATATAAGTGTTAATTAAGAATCGATCAATAATCTAAATATAAGAGCTACATAGAGAGAAATTTTTATCACTCAGATTTGGCCATGGATTTTTAGGTTTAATATTAAGAGTTTAAGCAATAAAAGGAAAAAAAATCAAATTCATGAAAATTAAAAATCTGTGCATCAAAGTCTATTACCAAAAAATCAATAGATATCCTACAGAATACACTTACAAATGAAATATATAAGAGTTTACTATCAAGAATATATAAAGAACTTTAAAACATAACACGAGACAAGTGACCCAATTTGTTGAAATATGCATGACTTTGACCTATGGTATTCTTTTCTATGACACTCTTTTTTTCTTTCTTTAATTTTATTTTTCCTATCGTACTTCTTACAGTTAGAGGTCAAATGTACACAGACACATCCCTCAGGTCTACTGCTGTGGCTCTACTCTGAGTTTGCCTTCAGTTCTTCAAGAACCTCTTCTACTAAACAAATTTTCATGACTCTCCCTCAGATTGCTTTTTCTGCTGAGTCTACAACTGAAATACAAACCCAATTTTTCAAATTTCCAGTAAATATCCAAAGAACAGTTCAAGAAAAAGGACCTGGCCTGCTGTTTTAAAGATGCTCACTCTCTCCAAATGCAAATAGTATTAAAATTAAAAAAATGACTTCCAAGCAAAGTTCAAATCAAGGCACTATCAAGAAAACATGGGTTAAACACTGAGGGTCAGAGACAGTATAGCTACAATATTGTTTGTTAGAACTTCAGAAAAACTGAAGATTGTGCCTCTGAGAACCATCAATCAGACAAATTTAAAAGATTTTAAAAGTATGACTTACAGATTATTTTAATCAAACAGTAGAACTTCTAAGAAGCTGA
This sequence comes from Ctenodactylus gundi, assembly GCA_004027205.1. Lineage (NCBI taxonomy): Eukaryota > Metazoa > Chordata > Mammalia > Rodentia > Ctenodactylidae > Ctenodactylus > Ctenodactylus gundi. The sequence goes on from PVKB01002044.1 coordinate 40,026, forward strand.
ATGTCATTGTTTCTCAGCAGAATATCAGAGAAAACAGCTTATCTCAAAAAGATTTTCAGGTGTGGCTTTTGGATAATGAAGTGTGCCTAAATCAGATTTATAAGAGACCCACAAAGCTTTAAAGAGAATTATACTGGCAGAAATACTTCCCATTTGAACTAAAAGAGACAGAAATAGCAAAAAATAAAGAAACCTTTGGGATTCACAGGAAATGGATAAAGAAAACTACACATATAAACACAGCCTACTTTTCACTGGAAGGGAAGAATATGAAACCAAAAGCCTAGAAGGTTAGGGAATTAATTATTCCCAGACTTTAGTTTCAAACCAAGGAATTACCAACCCATGTTCAATGAATTTCAGAAATAGTAAGAAAGGATAGCCTTGTGTTAGTATTTTTATTTTATTTTATTGAGACAGGGTCTTGCTCTATAGTTCAGGTTGGTCCTTAACACATTATGTAGCCCAGGCTGGCCTAGAACTCATGCCAATCTTCCTGCCTCTGCCTCTGCCTCCTGAGTGCTGGGATTACAGGTGTGCACCACCACACCTCACTTATGTGGTGCTGCAAAATCATCTCAGGGCCTACAGCTTGCCAGGAAAGTGCTTTAACTACTGAGCTATTCCTCCAGCCCCTTTCCTCTTTTTTAAAATACATACCTATATTGTTCATCTTACATATAGTCATGGAGGTGGGGAGATAATTTATCAGTTTTACAAGTTGCCAGTTAGAGATGATTCAAGGACTTGGAATCAAGGAATTAATCCTGAGGAGTCTCATCTAATCATAAAACTGACTTAGATAAAATCCTAAACTGTAAACTAATAATACAATATAACGAAGGATTATTATGGAAGAGATGAGTATATTTTCAAAATAAGAAGAATGTAAATACTTGTAACCACAAAGTGACTCTGGGATACTTTCTTCAAAAACTGGAACCTAACTCCCCTCCTGCTGAATGTGGGCTGAATTTAGAGACCTGTTTCTACAATTAAAAAAATAGTAATTTTCAAAAATAAATTAGTGAAAGAGAAAATTACTAACTTTACAATGGAAGAACCCAGTAAATACTACCTTAACCAAATGATGAACATGAACTGTGACCTCCTGTGGATTTGCATCAATCCTCTAAAATGGTATGACAAGAAGGGTAATTCACTTCTGCTGTGTTCATTCCCCAAACCCATTTCTAATGTCTGATGTGTCCTCCAAAATTTGTGTATTTGAAAGTTGATATGCTGTGCAGTAGTATTGGAAAATGGGACTTCTGGCAAAGTATCTGAGTCACATGGGTGAAGTTGGGTACCAAGATACCATCTTGGAAGTAAGAACAAGCTTTCAATCAGTACCAAATCCGCTGGGCACCTTGATCTTGGACTACTACTAGTCTCCAGAGCAGTGAAAGAATAAATTTCTGGTTTTCATACATTACCTAGTCCCTCGTCTCAACAACTTTGTTGTAATAGCACAGAATAGGTTAAGGCACCCATAAGCCAGACTAACAATGAGGGGGGGAAAAGGCAAGATGGGGACTGCCAGATCTCAAGTTTGGAGCACAATGATTCAAGGAAGACTAAGTCTCAGTCCAAGCGAGTTTATTAACAGACAGCACAAACTGTCAGACTGTGGTTATCCACAGCCAAAGTGTCTGGGACAAGGAAGTCT